>OY282642.1:21287710-21310152 GCA_958299015.1 Tetanocera ferruginea
GCTGTAATCGGGCTTATCATCAGATTCCACATATGCGATGGATGTCTTGCGGCAAGAACGTAAAAGTTTTTTTCAACTTAAGTGCAAGAACGTTTGCGCTGCTCGCCATGCTGTCGCATATGTGTCGCACATGATTGTGTGTTAGTGTAACTGCAACAATCTTAACGTTTTCTCTGTCGAATGCTGTATATTTCATTGGTTGGATCTGCGGAGCTTTTTTTTATGGCTAATAATGTGCCACATAAAAAATTCTTAAATGCGGAAGTGCACAACTGCTTGACGCTGTAAATCAATCTATTTAAAGTTTAATAAAAATTTTACTTTAGTTTTGCAATTAAAATACAAACAAAACACAATATTTTTGTGCTCTATCCTTTGCCTTTTTTTCAAATAAATTCAGTTTTTAAACTAACAAACTTTCATTACAAAACTTCAGCCACACACACACACACAGACTAGCACATCTATAAAGGCTCGGCAAAATTTTTCAATAATGTTCGACCACAAAATATTACGACTAATAGAGCGATAAACTTAATGCTTCAACGCTGAACGTTAAGCTTCAAAAAAAGGAATATCTTAACTTTTTCAACTTGTTTGCTAAAATTATGCAAAAATAAAAAGCCAAGGAACTTGAGATAATAAGGCAGCAGGACTATGAAAAAATGAAAGAAAAAAAAAAAAAAAAAAAATTTGCCATAAACCAGTGAACCAGTGATGCCATGCTTTAGCACACTTTCAAAGAGTTTCATTTTTGCGAATTTTATTTTTGTTTTTTTGTTCGTATCATGCAAGGAAATTCAATTGAAATGCAAAACTTTGGCTTTTGCAATTTGCAAAGAAGTGTTTTACTTGAAAATCATGCCACGAATCAGCGATGTGAAAAAATCATGTTGACCAACTTAGAATGAGGTCAACAATTTCGAGCACAGACTGACTGACAGACAAACAGACAGGCAGACATACAGATAGACAGACTTGTTTTGGCAATTTGGCACACAACGGCGCATAATTTTAATACTTCAACAAACAAACATATTTAAAGGATATCGTATAGATATCCAGCAACAAACAACAGTTAATGAATATGAGTGAAAGAAACTTGTTTTTGTTTTTTCTTTTGATATACGTCGGAAAAATTAATTTAAATTTATATAAATTTGAATAAACTTTTGAAAATTTAAACTTAAGGCCGGCGGGTCCTTTGGTATCAAGAAAAAATATGCAAAGTTTGGATAAGGTTTTCGGATAGAAAAAAATCTAAGAAACAATTTAAAAATTTAAACTTAAGGCCGGCGGACCCTTTGGCTTAAAAAAAAAATATAGCAACGTTTGGAAAAGGTTTGCGGTCAAAAACAAAATTATGTAACAATTTAAAAATTTCTGGAAGTAAAAAAACTTTTTTCAATATTGCAATTTTTTTTGAAAATAAAGATGGCGTCGATACACTTGATTCGCGCCAAAGACCTTCTTTTCACTGCGTGCTCATCTGAAACAGAACCGTTACAAAATTTTTCATGTTTTAAGTAATTTTCTTGGTCAAATTTTTATTTAAGCAATATTAAAAAATTTATACGATTCGAAAAAAAACGAATTTTTCGATTTTTTTATATATTACTAGCGCTTGTTACCCGGTATTACTCGGGATTGTGCCTCTAGCCGCCAAAAAAAGGACGATTTTTTTAAAACTGCTCTCATGTAAACATTTTTTATTTCAACAAATTAATTTTTAAAGTTTTTGAAATTATTGTTTTTGGAGTTCTCTCCTCTCTCCCTCCGACAAAAGTGTTTAGTCAAATTTCCATCAAACAGTACCCGACAGACATGGTTACAAAAATTACATCTTCCATGTCTTGATCCGAGGTCTGATTTCCGAGGAAAATTCGCTTAAAGTTTTTCTTAACATGAATTTGAACTTTTAACTTTTTTATAGCAAAACACCGAAAGGGGGTTGCTTGATACATACATACATAGTTAGATTCCGTATTTTGCACTCGGTTGGACTTCACCGTGACTTCGGTCAGTCGGATATCCTCCCGAATACTTTATAGTTGTGTTTGTTGCACTCGGTTGGACTTAACCGTCGGCTTCGGTCGATCGGATATCCCTCCGAATACTTAGCTTGTTGCACTCGGTTGGACTTCACCGCGGCTTCGGTCAGTCGGATATCCCTCCGAATACTTAGCTTGTCGTATTAGTATCGGCTTCGGTCGGTTATCTTCCCGAACACTTAGCTTGTCGTGTTAGCATCGGCTTCGGTCGGTTATCTTCCCGAACATTCAGCTAGTCGTATTAACTACCCGTTAGGAATTATTTAAATTAAGTATATAACATATTTTTAATTTTTATTATTAAAAAGAAATATACATAAAATATTTATACAACTTGAGAAATATATTTATCTAATTGATACTACATACTACTACATAAGATATAACAATTACATTGTATAATTTATAACTAGTAAACCTGTTGCCCGAATTCGAGCAATTCAATAAAAATTTAGTGTTAGAAACATTATAGACGTTTAATATATGATATTCTATTCAAGAAGTTATTATACTCAATAACGATATATTCAGTCTCAATAATGATATAAAAGATCATTATCTGAATGGTTTGACTTGAAACGTTTGATCTGACACAAAATTTTTTAATGTAACTGTCAAAATACGAAGACGGACTTATACTAATATAACAACTGAGAAAAACATTATTACTATTCGAAAACATCGCAGCTTAACTCTTCCAGCTATAAAAAATAACTAATGTTAAAAAAAAACGCATTCAAAAATAGATTTAAGAAATAATACTAAGATATATTTCAGAAATTAATAAAAGGTACTTACAGAACACCTACAACATCGATTTATGACAGATTTAGATGAAAAAACACCAAAAAACCCAAACAAAAACTTTTTTTTTGAAAACTGTTAAAATTTGACTGACTTGTTTGCTCGGAAAGTGGAATTTTTGATTTTGGAACTGCATTTTTCGGACAATTGACATTTGAGGAATGCATAAAAGATAATTTTGGTTAAAAATTTTTAGTTTTGCAAAAAACTCAAATTCGATCAACTCATAAGCTCTTCTCAAACTAAATTTCAAATCGATAAAATAACGGATTTTTGTACAAAAATGTTATTTCTGTTTTAAAAGGTTGGGAACCCCCTGAAGTGAAATCACAATTTTTAAAAGTGGTTTGCACATATACAGCCTAAACCTGATTTAATGACATCTAAATTGATAGAATCGGTCCATTGGTCTGGGAGGAGTTGAAGTCACAAAAAAACCTTAGCCTATTAATTATATAGATACGCAGCATGATTAAAACAGATTCGTGGCTATAACTTTTAATTGGTTGTAGCTATAATGAAATTTTTTTCAAATATATTGTTTTTGAAGCTTATTGAAGATTTAAAAAATATAAGAACAACATTTAAAAAAAAAAAATTTCAAACAAAAAACCATAGGGGGTAGCCTTGTTTTTTCGATGACACATAGTATTTATTAATGTTTCTGTCAAACAAAAACAAATTCGTCTTAAATAAACTATATACAATGAAAGAAAATCGAAAATGCAAATTTTAAATTTTTTTATTTTTGCAACAAAAACAATTTTTAATACATTTTTTGAGGAAACATTCATTTTATTGGACTCTTTTTAAAGACAATGATTAAAATATAAATAATAAAGTAACGGTAAAAACTTTGTTATTTTTTTAAAGTCAATTAATTGCAATTAAATACAAAAAAGAAATAAATGAAATTTTTTAAAAAGTGGCAGAGATATTCGCTTCCAAATACAGAACTTTAAATTTCAGAGAGTTTTTTTCTCTGTCTTGGCGTTTGATAAAAATACACGTTAAGCAACTAAAGAAAATATTAAGAAAATTCATTAAAAATACATTTGGCAAGATAATTACCGTAATTGCCAACACATTTCAAAGAAAATTAAACAAAAATTTAGAAAAACAAAAAAAATTTGAAAACTGTTAAAATTTGACTGACTTGTTTGCTCGGAAAGTGGAATTTTTTGATTTTGGAACTGCATTTTTATGACAATTGACATTTGAGGAATGCATAAAAGATAATTTTGGTTAAAAATTTTTAGTTTTGAAAAAAATTCAAATTCGATCAATTCATAAGCTCTTCTCAAACTAAATTTCAAATCGATAAAATAACGGATTTTTGTACAAAAATTGTATTTCTGTTTTAAAAGGTTGGGAACCCCCTGAAGTGAAATCACAATTTTTAAAAGTGGTTTGCACATATACAGCCTAAACCTGATTTAATGACATCTAAATCGATAGAATCGGTCCATTGGTCTGGGAGGAGTTGAAGTCACAAAAAAAACCTTAGCCTATTAATTATATAGATTGTATAATTTAATGCTGCAAACGATGTATGTATGGTACTTTTGTATATAATCATTTAAAAGTAAGAGTATACTTTCCAAATCCAACGCACTCTGTCGAGCTCTGTCTAAGCCAAGTCGCACAAACTTGCCACGAACGCAATCACCGATATTTACCGAATCACCGAATACCGAGTATCACCGCACCAGAACCAGTAATCATCAAGGCAGACTCAGAGAGGGCAATTGTTGGAAAATTATAGCTTGATACCCACGAATGATTGTTGTTGTGTATTTGAAAAGACTTATGTGCAAAATATATATGCATATATATATATTCATAATTAATCATAGAGATTATTCAATATAACTGATTGTACTTGAAATATTAACACCAACAAGTCTTTTTATTTAACGGATGCTCGAGGGTCCTTCGTTTGATCCTGGAGCGGCTGAGTCATACCTCAGCCTTTGAGAAAACCCCCTTACAAGAGATACTTCAAAAGATAAACAATTTTATTCAAACTCGTTTTGAAGTAACCGTTTAAGCTAATGTTTCGCTGTATACGACAATTTCTTAGTTCAACCGAACTCGGTAATGCTACTTTGAACAGTCATATCGTAGTATGCAAATGTATTTTACCTTCTTATACTGTTTTGGTGTCAATTATGTTTTTATGCTATAAAATTCTAAATATCACATGACTAGCTTGCAACAATATAAAACTGTACTGTACTTCATAGTAAAATAAAGTCTTTGAAACTACTAAAAGTGCCTAATATTCGACACTGTTAATATAATAAATTTATTTTAAGATTTCTTCAAAGTTGTCTTAAAAGTAACTATGTTTATGACATGCAGGGTGTAAAAAAATAATTCTACTAACATAAGTAAATCGCTGTAGTGGCTATTTGCAACAATTTCAGGGAATAGAAAATCATAAAAATTTTATAAATAATAAAACGAATTTATATGTCAGCTTATAGTAAAACTTCACACACACACACACACACACACACACTTTAAGCAGGATGATGCCGGACTGAGAAGAACGTTGCAAAGGAGTATAACAATATAACTTACTTTATTTGCTACTTAAAACAATCGCGCTAAGAACAACTAAAGTACGTAATAACAACAACAACAACAACAACAACAACAACAACAACAACAACAACAGAAAAGTAATTAGAAATGGCAGCTGTAAGTGAGAGAAAGAGAAAGAAACTTAAATGTGTGTTAACATACATACATAAACGTGCGCAGAAAACACAAATATATATAAAAAAAAAAACAAAAAAAAAAGTGACATAAAAAAAGCTAACAACTACATTAAGAACAGCACGAGTGGCTGTCATGATTTAAGCGTGTGAGTGTCCTGAAAATGTTGCTTATTGAGTTAATTTATACTTACAGCAAGTACCACAGCACCAGACCCCTTACCCCCCTCCCCCACTCTCTATAGTGCTCTTGCTTTTTACACAGTAGCGCACTCACACAGCCACAGCCATTTCACTTGAGGCGTTTAGTTTTGACGTGGTCTCAAAGTAGATTGACGTGTGGTATAGAAAATGTGGTAATTAAGGAGTGTGTCAAAAAAATAAATCGATGCTTTTATTGTTTAATTAAAATTTCGTGACCCTTGAGGAAAGAAGCAGCTTAAACAAGTAGCGGAAAAAACACAAAATTAGAGACAAACGAGCTGGGCGTGTAAATTATGTGTGGAAGACTGATTAATTTGACAACGACAATTGTGTTTAATTAAGTAGAGAATCTTTTTATTTGTGTTCTTTGTCAACATTAATTTTGACATTAACATTAATTTTGACCTTGAAGATATATGCTGTATTAGTTGCGAATAGCTTTAAATGAATGTGCTGTAAGAGTATAATTACTGACGACAACTAATATTAAAGACTGAAAAGAATTTGTTTTTGAGCGAATTTTAATTTGTAAATTGAAACATAAAAATTTCAATATATTTTTTTAAATTAGAACTTAATTTAGAACGTAAAAAAACACGTATTGAAATTATAAATAACTAAAATTAGAAAATTCGGGATTGCCTGTACCCAAGAGTGTCTGAGTTCGGTATGCCTGCAAAGTTGATAAGACTCTGCAGGATGACGTTGAGCAGTACATTAAGCACCGTCAAGGAAATGATCTCTCCAAAACCATCAATACTGAACGATATTTCAAACAAGGCGGTCACCCACTAAGCAAGAGCTTATGAAGTTGACCGTAACCCGATCACAGGTTTCATGGCCACCTACTAGTGTAGGTGAAATCAAATTCTGTGGGTAAATCAAAATATTTTCATTTATTCTTCTAAATTCATTTCATTCCTCTCAAAGTAGTCCAACCACGGATGCAATACGCTTGTGCCAACTTGTTTTCCAATTTTCAAACATGCTGCAAAGTCCTTTGCCGGTATAGCCTTTAATTCCTACTTTGTTTCGGTTTCTATCTCTTCTATCGATATAAAACGCGGTCCACGAAATGGTCTCGGAAGTTTAGCGAATAGTCATAAGTCACATGATGCCAAGTCAGGCGAATACGGTGGTTGGGAAACGATATGGGTTGAGTTTTTGGCGAAATAAGCGTTCATAAAATTGAGTGTTTTTGGCACCAATCAATGTTTCATTTTTTTTTAGGTCCAAATGGTCACTGAACCCTTCGATATTTCAACAAGGTCAGTAAGTTTTCAGGCTGTCAATCGACGATTTTTGAAAGGAATTGTTTGATTTTGTTGACGTATAGCTCATCAGTTGATATTGCTGGTCATCCTGGCCGTGCCTCGTCTTCAACGCTTTCTCGACTCTCTGTGAACATTTTGTGCCACTTATAAGCTCTTGTTTTCGATAGAGCTTTTCAATGTTTCGGCAGCAGACATTTTATTCCGCCCACGAAAAATTCGCTTTTAGCTATTTACAAAAGGTTGCATATCTCAAAGACCAATAAATATTTTGGAGTGCAATATGGTAAAGATGTCAGCTACAGTAGTGCCAACTTAAAAATAAAAGCATAGAGTAACTTCGGCTAATGTGATATAGGGTTATGTGATATAGGCTTATGTGATATAGGTATTTCTAAATTTATTATTACTAGAAACTTTCATACCTTAGCTTATATTACAGGATATTTTTGTATACATTTTGTAGTGTTTTACAACATTGAAGCTCTATAGCGTTACCCAATTTGGAGCTTTTTCAACACAATGAAAAAAAGTCATGTAACTCCCCTTAATAAAATCGGCGGGTAAAGTGATATACCACGTTCGGATAATGTGATATACCAAATATACCAATACCAATGAATATTCAATAAATGTTGTTATAAAAAAAAAAAAAAATACAAACAAAATCAACTGAATACAAATACGCATGTAAAAACTTAACAAAAAATAACACAAAGTATAAAATGAAAAAATACGGTATGAATAAATGGCATATCACATTACCCAACTTTGACTATATCATAAAAGCCAAACTCATATTTCAAAATAATAAGATTATTTTTGTAAAAATACGCAGTAGAAAATAAAAATCTCACCTCATTTGTGGTTAACTAAATTCAAACTCTAACAAATTTATCTATTTCAGCTTACAACTCTGCTCTATTTATTGTAATTCATTCGCAAAGCGCACTCAAAAAAAAAAATATCAACTACACCATAAGCGCAACCAAAGGGGGGTTTCGGGGTTTAAACCCCCCCAAAAATTATTGTAGTACCAAGCAAAATAGTATTCAATCAAAGGAGTCACATGAAAAGCAACACACGTTTTATGAAATGAGTGAAAACCCCAAATGTATATTTCAAATCGATTCTGGTCGATGCGTAATCTGCTAAATTAGTCGTATTTTATTCCTTCAGACTGCACATTAAGCCAACTCAAAAGTAAGAAGAACTCTTAAAAACTAGAAAATATTTTTTTTAAACACCTATAGAAAATTCTTGATATTCAAATGCATTTAAGATTATTGGAAAAGTACAGAGCTCTTCTTTCTTTTGGTGTATCGTATGGTGTTGTTTAATCAAAACTGAGTACTATAAAAAATGAGTTTTTTATAAGTGTTATAAAATATAAATAGTCGAAAATCATGAATTTTGTACTGGAGCGCTATATGACGCACATTTAACTAAAAACTGGTTAAAAGAAAAAAACTCATACGTACCCACTAATATATTTATAGCCACCAAAATTTGCCAAAATCAAACAGTAAAAAAATAATAATTGAGCTGAAGGAAGCTTTTGAATATCGAATTCTGACATTTTATATAATTGTGGCACTTAGTTTTGGTTAAACCGCTCCATACGATATATCAATGGAAAGAAGAGCTGAATAATTTATCCAATAAATTTAAATTCATGTGAATATCATGAAAAATACATATTGAACACGTATTTAAAACAACCTCTTTTCGAAAATGACAAAATATGGATTTTTTGGGATCTCAATAGAGTTTGTAAACACAAAAAATTTCCAAAATTTGTTTAGTGTACCATGAAAATGCTTAGTGTTTTGCTTATCTTGGGTATGCATTCTGAAGAAAAAAGTTTATGCAAAAATTCGTTTTCTGCAGAAAAGATGTTCAGAAGAACCAAAACTGCTCCATGGAGATTTCTCCGATCCAATCAAAATTATACAGAAATTGTTTTTAAGAGTCCCTCTAACTTTTAAGTCAGTGTCTAGTCAAATTTCAATTTCGATCCGGCACATGTTTAATTTTTGTTATATTCTGATTCTGACCACTTGAAGGGTTGTTGGCAATAATTCGATTTGAGTTATCTTTTCAACTTCTAGCGTGGAAACTTGAAATATTTGGAAACAAATTAATTCATAAGTAAGACATAGTAAAAAAGCCTTAATTTGAGGAAAATGGGTTGAATCACTCGCCACTGAAAAAATCAAAGAAATTTCCTGTTAAATTGTTGTTTTTCGTCCTTTTTTAAAATCTTTTTTTAAACATCGATAACACAAACTCTACAGAATTAAGTTTATAGTGAAGTCATGTGATTCATTATAAAAATAATTCCGAATGACTTCCGAAAGTGGGAAAAAAAATTTACAATTTCTAATTTTCCATCGTTTTTTCCAAATCCTGTTTCATAAAATTTCTCTAAATTTTTAAATATTATCCGATATTAAGGAATTATGGCTTATTAGGTAAAAATATGTTGGTTAAATTTTCCTTCTGTTCGCATATCCAGTGACATAATATAGTTATACGCCTTATTCATAATCTTCCATTGGATTTTCAAAATCTGTTTCATGAAATTCCCTCAAAATTGCGCAAATATTAACCGATTTTGGAAAAGTGTAGGAAAGACCTATGTTAAAAATATATTATTTCGATTTCGTCAGCATTTGCGCATTGGACAAGTAATACCAAACGATTTTTTCAAACTCAGACTCTTTGTTTTTCATCCCAAGGTGTCAGAAATTTAGCGGTTTTTACTTTCGGAATTGAGCATAATTAGTGCTCACTAAAGGACGAATTGGGTATTTTTACAACGAAGTGATGTATGGATGAAAAATTTTCACTGCACTCAAATATGTTAAAGAGTTTTCTCTAGAGAATGCTTTTCTCTAAATGTGATACTAAAAAATCCTTAAAAATGATAAAAAGCTTCCATGAAAAAGGGAAATATATTAAAAATATATCGTTTTTAGAGAATAAGACTTTTTAATTTTTGAAAAAAGATATAATTTTATTTAACAAAATACTTCGCACAATAAATTTTTTATCAAAATTTAGTAAACATTTTTCATTTTCCTTAAATTTTTCTCTATAAATGAGAATTTTTTGTGTGAGAAAAATACTTATCATTATTAGAGACATTGAAATATTTCCATTTCCCATAAGTGAAGAAATATTTATTTGAAAATGTGAAAATTTATTCTAATTGAATTATCGAAAATAGAGAAATTTTTTCTCGGAGAAAGGTAGGTATTTTTTTCTGAATGTGGGGATAAAAATATTGAATTTTTGCTGACCTTATTGGGACTCGAGTAAAAATGAAAATATTTTAGCTCAAGCCTTATAACCTTCGTATAAATGCGAAACATGAAAAAAATCCATTAAACGGCCTACAACTGGTGTTTGCAAAATATTTTGGCCGAACAGATCCTAAACAACGTTGAAGCCAGTTTATTTTAAAACGACTGCTACCACTGCTGTGCACCTTCTGTACGGATAGAATGTCCTGACAGTGACCGTTTTAATTAAAAAAAAATATATGGTGCTGGTCATGACTGAAGTTTGAACAAGGAACCATTAGTGCAAAAATTGAACGCACTAACCGCTACAACTCAGCCGCTGTAATTACGTAAAATTGTTTTTATATATAAGTTCTACATTAAAACCCCCCCCAAAAAAAATTCCTGGTTGCGCCCCTGGACTACACCGATAAAACTATTTCACAACAATTGCAGCGAACACAGCGAATGAGAGCGCACATTTAGCTGCAGCACATGTCATTTTCTGTTGCCGTCATGTTCACATGTTTATTCTTGTAGTGTATTAATAAAATATGTTGGTATATCATATTACCCGACCATATCACAATACCCGAAGTTAATCTATGTCATTATCGGAATTCCAAAAAAATGTGAATGAAAATTTTTCCGGTATTTTTTGCCGACAGTAGAAAGTAAGTTTCATGCTCCGCTCCTCATATCGCTCAAACTGTTCATCTTTGTTATTACAGTGCTCTTATTATAAAAAAAAAATGTTCAGCCTGAGAGTATGCACACAAAATAAATTTTCTTTTCTTAAGGCCCAGTTAAAATTCTTTGAGTAAAAAGCGGACTGTTTTTTTTTTTTTTTTTTTTTTTTTTATTGAATACCAAAATAATTGTTTTTTTATATTTTCAGTTGAGTCTTAAGATTAAAAATGTTTGTTTTTTTTTTTTTTAATTTGCATCAATAGTTATGGTTATACAGCGCGTAAAAGTTGAGGTAACGAACGAAATGTATCTTGCGGCTTGGCTTGCATGATATCTCCTCTACAGGTATCCTAAAAGAAAAAAATAAATCTAAGCAGTAGAACACTTTTGCCTTCCACGTAACCAACAAAAAGTTTAAAATTAAAAAAAAAATAAAAATGTTCGCATAAATGAAAAAAACCAAATTTTTCGTGCACGAAATTGAACCTGAAAATAAAAAAAAAAAAACAAAAATTCTTTATTTGATTTTGTTGGTTTTGTTTAACAAGATTTGAGCAAATCCTGTAAAAGACTTAAAAATCGTTTTTTGTTACGAATTTCGGCCTTTTTATCTACAAAAAAATTGTTGTTCTTATTTGGTTAACTGTAGTAGTTTCAAAAAATACGTTACTTTTGCATTAAATAAATAAAAAAAAAAAGTTTAAAAATACTTTTATATAAGAAATAAAAACATATCAAATATCAACTAACAAGTGGATTCACTTTGAAAAAAACTGCTTAATCTTGTCAGAGCATTTGTCAACATGGATGAAAATTTGCAGTTCTGTGTTTTTATAAGAAAATAATTGATAGATAAGCTTGATTTTCTTTTTAAAGCAACCATTAGTGGGGCTTCGGTACAAAAGTTGATAAAAAATGCATTTCGGGGCACGCTAAAATTTGTTTTAATAAAAAAGAAGTACACAATGGAAGGGTGTTTTTTGTAATATGTAATTTTGGTACCGGAATTGGGGGTCAGATTTTCGATACACTCATATAAACATATAAAAATACAATAATATATTTTTGTCAACGACCGCTGTGGGGTTTGAACCCAAGCATAATTAGTACAAACCAAAAATAAAAGCAACAACTATTTTAAAACTAGCTTAAGAAACAACATACACACACACACACACACACAGAACACCTACGCACAAATTATTAACAACTAAGCTAGAACACTTAGCCATACTTCGATCGATGTGACCTTTCAATGATATGATTCACAACTGGTTTTGAATGTCAAATGGCTAAGTAAGCGCAGATTGTTGCAACTGGTGTGACTCGTCGGTGAATAACCCTCACGTTTCACCATACCGTACCTTACTTCACTTGAAGTTCTAAGGTATATTTCGAAAAGCTTGATTTTCGAACCTTGCAGTATTCTGCCTTTCGTCTACCCTCGCAACCGGATAAATCTTATTCTCTGCTTGCTGTACTGTCTGAACCTTGCTTCCTGTAAGCTTTTCAGCCGCCCTCACCTCAGAGAATTATTAGCTTGTTCTGCTTGCTGCGCTGTCTGAACTCCGCTTTTATGAAGCTGTTCAGCCGCCCTCACAACAGAAATATAGTTATTTTTTTACTTTTACTGTACGACAGTTCTGCAGTACAGTCTAAACTTTAGCTGCCCTCGCCGAGCCGATGTTTTTTTGAAACGTCACCACCAGTATTAACGAATATCGTTTATTTTGAATAATGTTACTGCATACCTGCTTTACAACTGTTACCGAATACGTCACGTCATTTCCGAATTATATTAATGTATACCTGCTTTACCACTGTTACCGAATACCCTCATTTCCGAATAGTATTACTGTATGCCCACTGTTACCGAAGATCGTCATTTACGAATATTATAACTACATACCAACTCTACCGATTACCAAGATTACCGATACTAATCCAATAGAGATACTTCCGAACGTCACCGACTGTTTACTACGTACCAGTTTACTACGTTCTTATTATCATTACGATTATAATAAGTTATTGGATTTTTACAATAAAATTTGAAAAAAAAAAAAAATTTAATTGTGTACTTGATTGCTGAAGGTTGAGTGAATATTTCAGAGAACCCTGGAGCGGCTGAGCGTCAGATACGATTGTGAATCTTATAAACACAAATAAATTAATAGGAACTAAGGAGCTCCTATTTTTTCAATTGAACCGAACATTTTTTAAAATTCGTTTTTTTATAAAAAATTAAGCCTTTACTCCGTTTTGCTGGTATAAAAAAAATCAAACAGCAATAAAGGGGAGTAAAAAAAAGCTTCATATTTTGTTGAAGTGCTTGTAAATATGTTAATTGATTGTACAACTTAAAAAAAAACAAAACAAATTGGCCATTTCAGCCCTTGAAAGAACTTTGACCGAGCTTCTTATGATCAATTATGATGTGTGTGTTATTAAATGTTTGCACACAATTAACCGAGAACTGGACCTACATGTCTTATGCCGACTCCGAACTGCTATTGTTCTTGTTCTCAAGAAGCCTTACATTGCATTATTTACTCTCTGAGGTTTGCCATTGTCTGCAGAGAGGTGGTGACCGATCAGAAAAAATTTTTTTATTGAAAAAAAACTTTCGCCGCCACTGGGGATCAAACTTGGGCTCCGAGCGTGCCAAGCCACACACTTTACCACGGTCACCACAACTAAATGAAATTAAATTTTTAATTAGATTGATTCTAGCAAATATTTCACAAGCTTTAAATAATGAGTGTTAAAGCAGCACAAGTTCTGATATCTGAACTGATCACAGATCACTATTGAAGGCTATCAGCAGTTAAAGTGTTTTCACATAAAGTTTCAGCTAGCTATAATGCTCTTAACCTCTATGCACAGCTTTTTCCAGTTCATACTTTTACTATAGATAAATGAAAAGAAACCGCAACGTAATCAGAAACACATTAGAAACAGTGTTGCCAACTTTTGCTGCAAGTTTATACATCACCACAAGTGGCCGCAAGTTAAAAAAGTTTTGAAGTAACAAACTTGAATGATGGCTATTTCTTTTGTTTTTTTCTTCTATATTTTTTTTCTAACTAATTTGCTTGGCCTGTTTGTGAGGCTTCAAAGTTTGACTTATTAAAAAGTAGGACAGCGACAGCGACAGCTTGAATGAATGACAAATGATGAAATAATTAAAAAGTTGTGTTTTGTTTATTTTTTTTTTTTTTTCATTTAAAAATGGTCTACCGACCAAAAGAGGGCAAAAAAGTTTTTGAAAAAGCTTTGAAATATATTTTAATTAATATTTGTAAATTAAGAACTTAAGTTAAAAAAAGAACTAATCTTTTAAATTTTCAATGTAAACAAAATCTAGCACTCAAAAACAATGTAACCGCCAGCACCATAATCACTGTACAGTTCAAATTTATTACGCTTGCAGCATTGCAATGTTGTCCACTCCGCTGGCAGCTTAAATAGAAGCCACTCACTCAAAAATATCAAAAACTACCTGACGAAGAGGTCCTCAACTTAAGACCAATTAAAAAGCTTTAATTAAAGTGGATAGCTTTTCGCTTCAACAAACTGTCGTTGAACTTAATAAGCTGTATGATAGCAACCGTTACTTACTGCTCTCTCAGTTTGCTAACATTTTATAGGTGAATCAAGTGTTTTTCTTTTGAGTTTTGAGCTGAATTTTTTTTCAGCTAAATTCTAGCAATTGTCAAACTTGCTGAACATGTTGAAAGGACATTAAATTCTGAGGGCTACTTATAGCCTGATGTTGCTGGTTTCGGTGTCTCATCCTTAATGTCATAGCTGCTCACGTCTAAGCTTAGCTGACTTAATATGAACAGCTTTAATTGGGGCAAACATTAAAGACTGCGGCGCGCTATGAAAAATTATTATATTGATTAATGAAGTGAAGTGAACCATAAGACTGGCAACACTGGCCATAAATTTCCGCATGGTTGCGGTTGGATTTTTTTTTTCTTTTCTTTTTTTTTTTGTGTGCTTTTCCTGTCATTATTATAAAAGCCACTTAGCGAAAAACGTTCGCCAGGCATAAAATTAAGTCTCCAAGTTAACCACGCATAGTATCTGAACGAACAACGTGTGCTGATTTTTAATTGTGGTAATGATATTTAATGATGTTGAAGCAGAAATGTGCTAGTTAAATTTGGTTACTGGTGGAGGAGAAAATATTGAAGTTATTAGTTTTTCTTTTCGCCAATAAAAGTACGAAGTTTAAAGATCTTTAATATTAGATAAAACTGTATTGTTGTCAACTATTGGTAGGCCATCCTATTGGTAGGCAAATATCTCCAGAATGAGCATTAAAAGCATAGCTTACCATTATTAAAAGATGACGATGAGTTAGTCGGCTTGAGGAAGTCAGCAATAAGGTTACAAATGATATAATCATTAGCAGATTCCACATTTTTGTATTTCATAAAAGAAGAAAAGCAATCAATCTACCGTTTTGTATTTACAAAACTCCAGAATGATTTTGCATCAGACTTAACGTTTAATTTTACTTTTGTTAGGTATATGTTAAAGGATTGCTTGCACAAATCAATCAAGCTATGTGTTCTTAGATATTTTTTTATAATATTTAGATTTTAAGTTTCTCAATTTTCGTAATTCATTGGTATACCACACAGGGCTTGAAATTATAGAAGGTTTTCTTTGCGGAATAGATTTAGTGAAGCAGTCAATGAGCTATATTAAACGTTGTATTAAGCGCACAGACCGCAGCATCCAGTGAAGATAAAACTTTTATATTAAGATGCAGTATAGATGACCAACTATACTGGACAAACTATTTTTATACCCTAAACCTGAAAGGTCAGGGTATATTAACTTTGTGCAAACGTTTGTAATGCATAGAACAAAGTGAGTCTGGTATAGAAAAGTATATATATTCTTGATCAGGGTCACCTCGTGAGTCGAGCTATCCATGTCCGTCCGTCCGTCCGTCTGTGTGTTGTCCGTGTACACAGGATAAGAAGAAGGAGTTGAGATAATCTGTCCGTCCGTCCGTCCGTCTGTGTGTTGTCCGTATACACCGTATAAAAAGAAGGAGTTGAGATAATTGAATGGAACTCGGTGCACATGATCACATGGATCCAAGGATCTTCACAATTGAATATTTTCGGAATCCGCACACGGCCACGCCCAGCTCCCATACAACCCAAAAATTTAAAACTCAATAAATTAGCTTATGTTTAACCTACAGGCATAAAATTTGGTACGTATGTATTTTTTATCAAAACAAAGATATCTTCGAAAAATGGACGTCCTTCGCCTACTGACATGCCCACCTCCCATACAACCCAAAAATTTAAAACTCAATAAATAAGCTTATGTTTAACCTACAGACATAAAATTTGGTACATATGTAGGTATTTTACATTAAAACCCAAATGTCTTGGAAAAATGGGTGTCATCCGCACACGAACACGCCCACCTCCCATACAACCCACAATAGCGAAAATGCTATAAAAACATAAACATGTGAGCAACAGGAATAAATCTTGAAAATTTTATAAATTTTTGTAAAGTTTTCATCAAAATTAAAATGCATATAAAATATGGGCGTCATCCGCTCACGGACACGGCCACTATCAACACTTTTATTGTATTTTGAAAATGTTGGTTTAGGGTATTTCTATGTCGGGCTAGACCGACTTTAGTCTTTCTTTACTTGTTTCTTTTTTTTTTTTTTTTTTTTTTTTTTTTACATGCAATAACAAAAGAGTTTAGCTACTACAGCTTTTTCGCACTTTCTCAGCATTAACTCATTTGAAGCCACAGTCCAAAGCATCAAAAAGTTTTAATGATAAAGATTCCAGTGGCTAAAAACAAAGTTAATGTGGAAAAAATTTACCCACCAAAGTTTGGGTTGGGCTCAGGGACAACACAAGACGTAACTACTAACCATGCACACATAGATCTAATTACAGAATAGCTTTTAATCTACTTTTGAGTTGACCTTTTGACAAGTTAACATCAAAAACGCTACAGTTGTTAACAAAGGTACTCATGCGGTTTAAAGGAGCAGTTGACATATAGTTCGTTCTACTAAAAGGTAAATAAATTAAAGTGTTAGCGTTTCTACTGCTTCTACGGTTAGAGTTAAAATTAATGAGAGAAAGAATTTCCGGAGAATCGAAAACACCGGTCATGAGTTGGTGTAAATACACGATATCTGCGGACCTCCTTCGCTCACTTAGTGACTGCATTCTTAATAGTTTCAAACGATCCTCATAAGGAGGAAGGTTTAAGATATCAGTTCCACTTAAGCCCCTTAGAGCAAACCGAACAAAACATTTTTGGATCCTCTCTATTCGTTCAACATGCACATTATAACTTGGGGACCAGACTTGACTTGCGTACTCCAAGTGAGGACGCACAATTGCATAATATAACGTTGTAGTTGTAATCGTGCTATTGAATTCTTTGGCCCAGCGTTTTATAAATCCAAGCATTGAAGACGCTTTTTTACATATATTATCAATATGAATATTGAACGATAACTTAGGATCCATGCATACACCAAGGTCTTTGACCACATCTACACGACTTAAAGCAGTATCTTTTATATTGTAATCAAATAATAAATTATTCCTTTTTCGCGAAAAGGTCATAGTTTGGCATTTACTAGGATTGAGAAACATATTATTTTTAGAACACCAAACTTCAAAGGATTTCAGATCAGCCTGGAGTAGGTTAGAATCATTTTCAGTATTTATTTTTCTGTATATTTTCATATCGTCTGCATAAATCAGCAGACGAGAGTGTTCAATGACGTGTGTGACGTCATTAATTGCTAAAATAAACAGAAGTGGACCAAGGTGGCTACCTTGAGGAACACCTGATTCAGCAATAAATTCTGAAGACAACACCCCTCGGAATCGTATTTGATAAGATCGCTCAGTCAAATACGATTTTATCCAGCATACAAAATAATGTGGAAATCCCATTAACTTTAGTTTGAATAAGATTAAATCATGAGGTAATTTATCAAATGCTTTACTAAAGTCAGTGTAAATACAGTCGACTTGGTTACTAGATTCCATTGAATTTAAGCAGAATGTTGTAAAATCGAGAAGATTAGACACAGTGGATCTTCCATTAACAAAACCATGCTGACGAGTTGTTATGACTTCTCCACAATGAATTTTAACACGATCGTACACAATTCGCTCAAAAAGTTTGGGAATAGACGAAAGCTTAGCGATGGGCCTATAATTATTAACATCATTTCTGCAACCTTTTTTATATATAGGACTTATAAATGATTTTTTCCAAAAAACTGGAAAATAACATTCTGTAATTGATTTATTAAATAATAAAGAAAGTGGTTGACACAAAACGGATCCGCATTGAGTTAACACTGCGGCAGGAATTCCATCAGGTCCAGCGCCAAAATCCTCATCGATTGTCCCAATATACTTTAAAATATCCTCAGAGGTAAAGGATATAGATTCCAAAGAGACCCTGGGTGAAGAGTTCATGTAGTCGAAGTAATCTTCATCAGGGTTAAATGAATCTGAACAAAAAGATTCCTTGAAGAGATTGGCAAAAAGGCCACAAATTATAGAAGGATCGTCCGTAAATCCATCAAGAGTTTTGAAGGATGAAGGAAATCCATCAGATTTTTTCTTAGTATTTACGAACCCCCAAAATCTCTTTGGATCAGACAATATTCTCAGCTTAATATTGTCTAAATATTCATTATATAAAACAGCTGAAAGATTTTGAAATTCCAGAAACAAACGTTTGTAGATTTCTAGGTCATTTGAGTCCAAACTACAGACATATCTCTTCCATGCCCTATTCCTGTTATTGCGAAGTGTTTTCAACTCTTTTGTGTACCAAGGGTACGCCGAGTTCTTTGCAAATTTGAGGCTATATGGTACAGACTGAGAAATTACAGCAAAGAGTTCCAAATAAAAAAAATTAATGGATTCATCCAGATTATGTTCATTTATATATTCTAAAATAACGTTAAGTTTACTGTGAAGTAAATGATTCAACTTCAAAAAGTCAGCTTTTTTAAAATTGAATTCACAAACCTTGTCCATTGAACTCGAATTAACTATATTCTCCCTATCCGATTTATACCAAATACTCAAAGGTGGATGATATGCATCAATAGTAGTAAGAGCATGGAAGGCCCTCTTAACAATGACATTGTTACTGTCCGTAGTTAAGACCAGGTCAAGAAGTCTTTCCAGACTATTATAAATACAACTCACTTGTTGTAAGTCAGAACATATACTGTCAACAAATATATGCTCCCCAAGAGTCTTCGCATTAGATGCACAAAAGAATGTATCATCGTCAGAAGAATGCCATTTTAAGTCGGGCAGATTAAAATCGCCCAACAATAAAATGTCGTCATTAACGTCAAGAATATTAAGAATATAGTCTAGACAATCAGCCAGACTTGTATAAACCTCTACACTACTGTTTGGAGGAGCATATGCATTAATTATGTATACAATTGTTACAATGTATACAATTGTTATTCTAATTTTTATTTCTATTTCTATTGTATTCGTATTTTAATTTTTTTTATGTATTTTTTTATTTTTATTTTAACTTTTTTTTTATTTTTATTTTTTTTTTGTTTTTTATTTTTATTTTTTTTTTATTTTTATTTTTATTTTTATTTTTATTTTTATTATTATTTTTATTTTTATTTTTATTTTTATTTTTATTTTTAGTTTTCGTTTTATTTTTAGTTTTAGTTTTAGTTTTAGTTTTAGTTTTAGTTTTAGTTTTAGTTTTAGTTTTAGTTTTAGTTTTAGTTTTAGTTTTAGTTTTAGTTTTAGTTTTAGTTTTAGTTTTAGTTTTAGTTTTAGTTTTAGTTTTAGTTTTAGTTTTAGTTTTAGTTTTAGTTTTAGTTTTAGTTTTAGTTTTAGTTTTAGTTTTAGTTTTAGTTTTAGTTTTAGTTTTAGTTTTAGTTTTAGTTTTAGTTTTAGTTTTAGTTTTAGTTTTAGTTTTAGTTTTAGTTTTAGTTTTAGTTTTAGTTTTAGTTTTAGTTTTAGTTTTAGTTTTAGTTTTAGTTTTAGTTTTAGTTTTAGTTTTAGTTTTAGTTTTAGTTTTAGTTTTAGTTTTAGTTTTAGTTTTAGTTTTAGTTTTAGTTTTAGTTTTAGTTTTAGTTTTAGTTTTAGTTTTAGTTTTAGTTTTAGTTTTAGTTTTAGTTTTAGTTTTAGTTTTAGTTTTAGTTTTAGTTTTAGTTTTAGTTTTAGTTTTAGTTTTAGTTTTAGTTTTAGTTTTAGTTTTAGTTTTAGTTTTAGTTTTAGTTTTAGTTTTAGTTTTAGTTTTAGTTTTAGTTTTAGTTTTAGTTTTAGTTTTAGTTTTAGTTTTAGTTTTAGTTTTAGTTTTAGTTTTAGTTTTAGTTTTAGTTTTAGTTTTAGTTTTAGTTTTAGTTTTAGTTTTAGTTTTAGTTTTAGTTTTAGTTTTAGTTTTAGTTTTAGTTTTAGTTTTAGTTTTAGTTTTAGTTTTAGTTTTAGTTTTAGTTTTAGTTTTAGTTTTAGTTTTAGTTTTAGTTTTAGTTTTAGTTTTAGTTTTAGTTTTAGTTTTAGTTTTAGTTTTAGTTTTAGTTTTAGTTTTAGTTTTAGTTTTAGTTTTAGTTTTAGTTTTAGTTTTAGTTTTAGTTTTAGTTTTAGTTTTAGTTTTAGTTTTAGTTTTAGTTTTAGTTTTAGTTTTAGTTTTAGTTTTAGTTTTAGTTTTAGTTTTAGTTTTAGTTTTAGTTTTAGTTTTAGTTTTAGTTTTAGTTTTAGTTTTAGTTTTAGTTTTAGTTTTAGTTTTAGTTTTAGTTTTAGTTTTAGTTTTAGTTTTAGTTTTAGTTTTAGTTTTAGTTTTAGTTTTAGTTTTAGTTTTAGTTTTAGTTTTAGTTTTAGTTTTAGTTTTAGTTTTAGTTTTAGTTTTAGTTTTAGTTTTAGTTTTAGTTTTAGTTTTAGTTTTAGTTTTAGTTTTAGTTTTAGTTTTAGTTTTAGTTTTAGTTTTAGTTTTAGTTTTAGTTTTAGTTTTAGTTTTAGTTTTAGTTTTAGTTTTAGTTTTAGTTTTAGTTTTAGTTTTAGTTTTAGTTTTAGTTTTAGTTTTAGTTTTAGTTTTAGTTTTAGTTTTAGTTTTAGTTTTAGTTTTAGTTTTAGTTTTAGTTTTAGTTTTAGTTTTAGTTTTAGTTTTAGTTTTAGTTTTAGTTTTAGTTTTAGTTTTAGTTTTAGTTTTAGTTTTAGTTTTAGTTTTAGTTTTAGTTTTAGTTTTAGTTTTAGTTTTAGTTTTAGTTTTAGTTTTAGTTTTAGTTTTAGTTTTAGTTTTAGTTTTAGTTTTAGTTTTAGTTTTAGTTTTAGTTTTAGTTTTAGTTTTAGTTTTAGTTTTAGTTTTAGTTTTAGTTTTAGTTTTAGTTTTAGTTTTAGTTTTAGTTTTAGTTTTAGTTTTAGTTTTAGTTTTAGTTTTAGTTTTAGTTTTAGTTTTAGTTTTAGTTTTAGTTTTAGTTTTAGTTTTAGTTTTAGTTTTAGTTTTAGTTTTAGTTTTAGTTTTAGTTTTAGTTTTAGTTTTAGTTTTAGTTTGTTTTAGTTTTAGTTTAGTTTTAGTTTTTAGTTTTAGTTTTAGTTTTAGTTTTAGTTTTAGTTTTAGTTTTAGTTTTAGTTTTAGTTTTAGTTTTAGTTTTAGTTTAGTTTTAGTTTTAGTTTTAGTTTTAGTTTTAGTTTTAGTTTTAGTTTTAGTTTTAGTTTTAGTTTTAGTTTTAGTTTTAGTTTTAGTTTTAGTTTTAGTTTTAGTTTTAGTTTTAGTTTTAGTTTTAGTTTTAGTTTTAGTTTTAGTTTTAGTTTTAGTTAGTTTAGTTTTAGTTTTAGTTTTTGTTTTAGTTTAGTTTTAGTTTTAGTTTTAGTTTTAGTTTTAGTTTTAGTTTTAGTTTTAGTTTTAGTTTTAGTTTTAGTTTTGTTTTAGTTTTAGTTTTAGTTTAGTTTTGTTTAGTTTTAGTTTTTGTTTTAGTTTTAGTTTTAGTTTTAGTTTTAGTTTTAGTTTTGTTTTAGTTTTAGTTTTAGTTAGTTTTAGTTTTAGTTTTAGTTTTAGTTTTAGTTTAGTAGTTTTAGTTTTAGTTTTAGTTTTAGTTTTAGTTTTAGTTTTAGTTTTAGTTTTAGTTTTAGTTTTAGTTTTAGTTTTAGTTTTAGTTTTAGTTTTAGTTTTAGTTTTAGTTTTAGTTTTAGTTTTAGTTTTAGTTTTAGTTTTAGTTTTAGTTTTTAGTTTTAGTTTTAGTTTTAGTTTTAGTTTTAGTTTTAGTTTTAGTTTTAGTTTTAGTTTTAGTTTTAGTTTAGTTTTAGTTTAGTTTTAGTTTTAGTTTTAGTTTTAGTTTTAGTTTTAGTTTTAGTTTTAGTTTTTGTTTTAGTTTTAGTTTTAGTTTTA
>OY282642.1:21315352-21560352 GCA_958299015.1 Tetanocera ferruginea
AGTGGGTACGAGTATTAAAACCTACCTACATATACACAGCATATATGTATAGAAAACGCTCACACACCCGCATTTGTGATGTATAAAGAATTTGCTTTGAGGAAGTCAAACAAAATATGTTGTTATGCGTCATGTTTTTGTTTTTTTTTTGCGCTACTGTCTTCTGTTATTTGTATGGCCGAGAGCATTTTAAAGCTAAGCCAGCGACGTGCAGCTAACTAAGTACAAATGCATATCACAAACTACATACATACATATGAGTTTGTATGTGTTTGAGCAGCTGTTTTGGTAATAAATGTGTAGCAAAAGTTAAAATTAAAGCTTCATAGATTTAATGAATTAGAATTAAAACCCGGATTCATGTTAATGTGTGTTTATTTTTTAAATTTTCTGCTCATTCAATATTGATGCGATTGCATTATTTTATGTTAATGCAGCTCGCTTTTGTTATTTTTCTGCTTCAAAACACACAAAGAAATTCAATTGATACAATTATTCTAGATCAAACCATTGCATAACAATTTTTTTATATATTTTTTTTACCAATATATAAAATCAAGAGATACATATATTGTATATGAAATGCTTCATTTCATATTCTTGTGCTCCTACGCAGTTATTCATTTAACTAGAACCTGTACTGCTGTTTTTGTTATCCACACAATAACAATTTTCAATACATTCGGGAAATTATTGTGTGGTTTTTTTGAGTGCAATAATTTATACCAGCTACCTTAGAGAAATGCAAAAAAGCAATACTTTGCAAATATTCAATAGTAGCATAGCCAGCTCTTTACCTATTTCGTCCTTAACACTTTTCATCTCTTCAATCTGAACAAGTGCTCTTTGTTGGTTTACAAGTGGTCAGCTTCAAGGCACGTAGCAAAAGTAAAGTTTTAGTTTTTATAATGCAAGCAGCACTCAACTCATACAACACGAAAGGCAGCAGCAAAAACTATTGACCACATTTGCAAATTTCCACAAACCGACATACATACATACATATTAACAAATATATCTAAGAGTAGAAAATAAATAAATTTCCATCATTTCACCGGAACAGAATATCAAATCCAGAATAGCTGTTCGATTCATGCATATTTTTTTGAGTTTAAGCAATCATCGCTGCGTAGCAAAATTTCAAAACCGTTTTTTTTTCATTTTGTTCAAAAGTAAGAGACAAAGGCTTGAGGTGGCAAGAGAACAGCAAAAATAACTACTGTGACAATTTTGAGTAGTTGAATTCATTTCAGATTTTGCTGAGAGAAAAAGTAACATTTTTTCATTTCACCAAAATTTCAAAAATTAAAAGATGAATCTGTTTTCAAATGTTTATTTAATGACAAGGCGATGCAATAAAAGTAACTTCATAAAATTCTATTGAAAAACATATTCGAAAGAAACGGCAAATATTCATTTGATATCTAATTTGCATAAACTTCATCTCAAGCTCAATCGTAAACAAACACTTTATCTTAATTTCGAACACTCGAACTCATACTCAAACTCATACTCAAACTCATACTCAAACTCATACTCAAACTCATACTCAAACTCATACTCAAACTCATACTCAAACTCATACTCAAACTCATACTCAAACTCATACTCAAACTCATACTCAAACTCATACTCAAACTCATACTCAAACTCATACTCAAACTCATACTCAAACTCATACTCAAACTCATACTCAAACTCATACTCAAACTCATACTCAAACTCAAACTCATACTCAAACTCATACTGAAACTCATACTCAAACTCATGCTCAAACTTAAACTCATACTCAAACTCATACTCAAACTCATGCTCAAACTCATGCTCAAACTCATGCTCAAACTCATACTCAAACTCATACTCATACTCATACTCAAACTCATACTCATACTAAAACTCATACTAAAACTCAAACTCAAACTCATACTCATACTCAATCTCATATTCAAACTCATGCTAAAACTCATACTTATACTCATACTCAAACTCATACTCAAACTCATACTCATACTCAAACTCAAACTCATGCTCAAACTCGCACTCAAACTCATACTCATACTCAAACTCATAACTCAAACTCATACTCAAACTCATACTCAAACTCATAATCAAACTCATGCTCAAACTCATGCTCAAACTCATGCTCAAACTCATACTCAAACTCATACTCATACTCATACTCATACTCAAACTCATACTCATTCTAAAACTCAAACTCATACTCAAACTCAAACTCATACTCATACTCAAACACATACTCAAACTCATACTTTAACTCATACTCAAACTCGCACTCAAACTCATACTCAAAAGGATCACAGAAAAGGATCGCTACAAAACTTCGAGGTGTTAATCCTTAAGAATTTTTTTTTATTGTTAACTATATTTTCTCGATGTTGATTTTAATTTTGATTTTGATTTTGATTTTGATTTTGATTTTGATTTTGATTTTGATTTTGATTTATGATTGATGATTTTGATTTTGATTTTGATTTTGATTTTGATTTTGATTTTGATTTTGATTTTGATTTTGATTTTGATTTTGATTTTGATTTTGATTTTGATTTTGATTTTGATTTTGATTTTGATTTTGATTTTGATTTTGATTTTGATTTTGATTTTGATTTTGATTTTGATTTTGATTTTGATTTTGATTTTGATTTTGATTTTGATTTTGATTTTGATTTTGATTTTGATTTTGATTTTGATTTTGATTTTGATTTTGATTTTGATTTTGATTTTGATTTTGATTTTGATTTTGATTTTGATTTTGATTTTGATTTTGATTTTGATTTTGATTTTGATTTTGATTTTGATTTTGATTTTGATTTTGATTTTGATTTTGATTTTGATTTTGATTTTGATTTTGATTTTGATTTTGATTTTGATTTTGATTTTGATTTTGATTTTGATTTTGATTTTGATTTTGATTTTGATTTTGATTTTGATTTTGATTTTGATTTTGATTTTGATTTTGATTTTGATTTTGATTTTGATTTTGATTTTGATTTTGATTTTGATTTTGATTTTGATTTTGATTTTGATTTTGATTTTGATTTTGATTTTGATTTTGATTTTGATTTTGATTTTGATTTTGATTTTGATTTTGATTTTGATTTTGATTTTGATTTTGATTTTGATTTTGATTTTGATTTTGATTTTTTATCAAAATATTTATATATAATAAAGTTTTCTTCGATTTCAATGAAATTTTTTGTCTGATGGAGGATTGAACTCGGTCTTTCTCAGTTCGTTTGCTTACAAACTCTCTTAGCACGTGTTAAAAAAAGACTTGTGTGTGAATCCTGTTGTGAGATGTTGAAGTGAGTTAAAAAAATTTAATATGAAAGAATTTCAAGCTGTGATGATATAGTTTTTACTTATTAAAAGACATGTTTTTCATAAAAATGTATATTCCAACAGTTGTCGTTTGAGTTGCTGCTGTTATAAAAGCTATCGAATAATTATTTCATGCATTCATTCTGGGATATTCATGAGAACTTAGCTTAAAGTTTAGTGTACTTATCCTAAACTTTTAATGAAAAATGTCAGCTAAAGTTTGAAAACTTTTGTGATGCAGGAACGGTATTATGATATCTGTAATTTTGAGCATCAAGAATAGCAGCTGCTGAAAATTTTCTCGTAGAACGCAAAATTATAACTTATCAGATTTTCTTAAATGCGATTTAAGGTAAAATCTGACAATGTCTCGTGAACTTTTAACACATTTAGGCACCAACGTGGCTGCAGTGGACGTGTCTTATAAGTGTGTGGCAAGCGATCCAATGAATATCGGTAGAACCGAGTTCGAATCTACATCTGACAGAAAGTTTTTTCAATACAAATAAATTTTTTTGATCGTGACGGTCGATTCTGTGGAGACAATGACAAGCCTGAACGTGTAAAAAATGTCAGCTTGAAAAAGCTGTTTGAAAACATGAACATTAGCCGTTGGGCTAATTTGTTCGTCTTCAAAAATGAAAATATTTGAATTTTCAAATATTGAATGCACGCACACGCATAAATGAGTCACACATCGTTAGCAGGTTAATGATGCTTGTCGAATAATTGCTTTACAAATTATGCGCCATCAGTTGGAAAATGCATTTTCCAACGGTAGACCGATAAAGCGGTAGCGACAGCAGCAGCTGCGCTAAGACGCATGTGAACGAAATCATTTTAATTCAAGTCGCAAACGTGAAAAGTTAGCAGATGCAACAGCAAAACAACAATAAACTTGGCAAAACTGTCTGCATGTGAGTATGTCACAGTATGTATAGGCATGTGTATGTCTGTGTATATATGCTTGAGTGGCTGCCTGTGTTCTTTGTGGTTCTGTTGATGTTGCATTCGCTGTCTTGGATAAAACTTTTGCAATTAGTTCAACGTAGAAGTGAGCGCGGCGTTTTTTCGAATCTTCTTCAGCATAAGTTGGGGGGGGGAAACTGGGATTACAACTTTAGGCAGCCAACCCAGCTGTAATCGGGCTTATCATCAGATTCCACATATGCGATGGATGTCTTGCGGCAAGAACGTAAAAGTTTTTTTCAACTTAAGTGCAAGAACGTTTGCGCTGCTCGCCATGCTGTCGCATATGTGTCGCACATGATTGTGTGTGTTGTGTGTGTTAGTGTAACTGCAACAATCTTAACGTTTTCTCTGTCGAATGCTGTATATTTCATTGGTTGGATCTGCGGAGCTTTTTTTTATGGCTAAAAATGTGCCACATAAAAAATTCTTAAATGCGGAAGTGCTCAACTGCTTGACGCTGTAAATCAATCTATTTAAAGTTTAATAAAAATTTTACTTTAGTTTTGCAATTAAAATACAAACAAAAAACAATATTTTTGTGCTCTATCCTTTGCCTTTTTTTCAAATAAATTCAGTTTTTAAACTTACAAACTTTCATTACAAAACTTCAGCCACACACACACACACAGACTAGCACATCTATAAAGGCTCGGCAAAATTTTTCAATAATGTTCGACCACAAAATATTACGACTAATAGAGCGATAAACTTAATGTTTCAACGCTGAGCGTTAAGCTTCAAAAAAAGAATATCTTAACTTTTTCAACTTGTTTGCTAAAATTATGCAAAAATAAAAAGCCAAGGAACTTGAGATAATAAGGCAGCAGGACTATGAAAAAATAAAAGAAAAAAAAAAAAACAAAAATTTGCCATAAACCAGTGAACCAGTGATGCCATGCTTTAGCACACTTTCAAAGAGTTTCATTTTTGCGAATTTTATTTTTGTTGTTTTTTTTTTTTGTTCGTATCCTGCAAGGAAATTCAATTGAAATGCAAAACTTTGGCTTTTGCAATTTGCAAAGAAGTGTTTTACTTGAAAATCATGCCACGAATCAGCGATGTGAAAAAATCATGTTGACCAACTTAGAATGAGGTCAACAATTTCGAGCACAGACTGACTGACAGACAAACAGACAGGCAGACATACAGATAGACAGACTTGTTTTGGCAATTTGGCACACAACGGCGCATAATTTTAATACTTCAACAAACAAACATATTTAAAGGATATCGTATAGATATCCAGCAACAAAAAACAGTTAATGAATATGAGTGAAAGAAACTTGTTTTTGTTTTTCCTTTTGATATACGTCGGAAAAATTCATTTAAATTTATATAAATTTGAATAAACTTTTGAAAATTTAAACTTAAGGCCGACGGGTCCTTGGTATCAAGAAAAAATATGCAAAGTTTGGATAAGGTTTTCGGATAGAAAAAAATCTAAGAAACAATTTCAAAATTTAAACTTAAGGCCGGCGGACTCTTTGGATTAAAAAAAAAATATAGCAACGTTTGGAAAAGGTTTGCGGTTAAAAAAAATTATGTCACAATTTAAAAATTTCTGGAAGTAAAAAAACTTTTTTCAATATTGCAATTTTTTTTTAAAATAAAGATGGCGTCGATACACTTGATTCGCGCCAAAGACCTTCTTTTCACTGCGTGCTCATCTGAAACAGAACAGTTACAAAATTTTTTATGTTTTAAGTAATTTTCTTGGTCAAATTTTTATTTGAGCAATATTAAAAAATTTATACGATTCGAAAAAAACGAATTATCCAATTTTTTTATATATTACTAGGGCATGTTACCCGGTATTAATCGGGATTGTTCCTCTAGCCGCCAAAAAAAAAGACGATTTTTTTAAAACTGCTCTCATGTAAACATTTTTTATTTCAACAAATTAATTTATAAAGTTTTTGAAATTATTGTTTTTGGAGTTCTCTCCTCTCTCCCTCCGACAAAAGTGCTTAGTCAAATTTCCATCAAACAGTACCCGACAGACATGGTTACAAAAATTACATCTTCCATGTCTTGATTCGAGGTCTGATTTCCGAGGAAAATTCGCTTAAAGTTTTTCTTAACATGAATTTGAACTTTTAACTTTTTTATAGCAAAACACCGAAAGGGGGTTGCTTGATACATACATACATAGTTAGATTCCGTATTTTGCACTCGGTTGGACTTCACCGTGACTTCGGTCAGTCGGATATCCTCCCGAATACTTTATAGTTGTGTTTGTTGCACTCGGTTGGACTTAACCGTCGGCTTCGGTCGATCGGATATCCCTCCGAATACTTAGCTTGTTGCACTCGGTTGGACTTCACCGCGGCTTCGGTCAGTCGGATATCCCTCCGAATACTTAGCTTGTCGTATTAGTATCGGCTTCGGTCGGTTATCTTCCCGAACACTTAGCTTGTCGTGTTAGCATCGGCTTCGGTCGGTTATCTTCCCGAACATTCAGCTAGTCGTATTAACTACCCGTTAGGAATTATTTAAATGAAGTATATAACATATTTTTAATTTTTATTATTAAAAAGAAATATACATAAAATATTTATACAACTTGAGAAATATATTTATCTAATTGATACTACATACTACTACATAAGATATAACAATTACATTGTATAATTTATAATTGTATAATTTAATGCTGCAAACGATGTATGTATGGTACTTTTGTATATAATCATTTAACAGTAAGAGTATACTTTCCAAATCCAACGCACTCTGTCGAGCTCTGTCTAAGCCAAGTCGCACAAACTTGCCACGAACGCAATCACCGATATTTACCGAATCACCGAATACCGAGTATCACCGCACCAGAACCAGTAATCATCGAGGCAGACTCAGAGAGGGCAATTGTTGGAAAATTATAGCTTGATACCCACGAATGATTGTTGTTGTGTATTTGAAAAGACTTATGTGCAAATATAAATGCATATATATATTCATAATAAATCATAGAGATTATTCAATATAACTGATTGTACTTGAAATAGTAACACCAACAAGTCTTTTTATTTAACGGATGCTCGAGGGTCCTTCGTTTGATCCTGGAGCGGCTGAGTCATACCTCAGCCTTTGAGAAAACCCCCTTACAAGAGATACTTCAAAAGATAAACAATTTGATTCAAACTCGTTTTGAAGTAACCGTTTAAGCTAATGTTTCGCTGTATACGACAATTTCTTAGTTCAACCGAACTCGGTAATGCTACTTTGAACAGTCATATCGTAGTATGCAAATGTATTTTACCTTCTTATACTGTTTTGGTGTCAATTATGTTTTTATGCTTTAAAATTCTAAATATCACATGACTAGCTTGCAACAATATAAAACTGTACTGTACTTCATAGTAAAATAAAGTCTTTGAAACTACTAAAAGTGCCTAATATTCGACACTGTTAATATAATAAATTTATTTTAAGATTTCTTCAAAGTTGTCTTAAAAGTAACTATGTTTATGACATGCAGGGTGTAAAAAAATAATTCTACTAACATAAGTAAATCGCTGTAGTGGCTATTTGCAACACTTTCAGGGAATAGAAAAACATAAAAATTTTATAAATAATAAAACGAATTTATATGTCAGCTTATAGTAAAACTTCACACACACACACACACACACACACTTTAAGCAGGATGATGCCGGACTGAGAAGAACGTTGCAAAGAAGTATAACAATAAAACTTACTTTATTTGCTACTTAAAACAATCGCGCTAAGAACAACTAAAGTACGTTATAACAACAACAACAACAACAACAACAACAACAGAAAAGTAATTAGAAATGGCAGCTGTAAGTGAGAGAAAGAGAAAGAAACTTAAATGTGTGTTAACATACATACATAAACGTGCGCAGAAAACACAAATATATATAAAAAAGAAACAAAAAAAAAGTGACATAAAAAAAGCTAACAAATACATTAAGAACAGCACGAGTGGCTGTCATGATTTAAGCGAGTGAGTGTCCTGAAAATGTTGCTTATTGCGTTAATTTATACTTACAGCAAGTACCACAGCACCCGAACCCTTACCCCCTCTCCCTTCTCTATAGTGCTCTTGCTTTTTACACACTAGCGCACTCACACAGCCACAGCCATTTCACTTGAGGCGTTTAGTTTTGACGTGGTCTCAAAGTAGATTGACGTGTGGTATAGAAAATGTGGTAATTAAGGAGTGTGTCAAAAAATAAATCGATGCTTTTATTGTTTAATTAAAATTTCGTGACCCTTGAGGAAAGAAGCAGCTTAAACAAGTAGCGGAAAAAACACAAAATGAGAGACAAACGAGCTGGGCGTGTAAATTATGTGTGGAAGACTGATTAATTTGACAACGACAATTGTGTTTAATTAAGTAGAGAATCTTTTTATTTGTGTTCTTTGTCAACATTAATTTTGACATTAACATTAATTTTGACCTTGAAGATATATGCTGTATTAGTTGCGAATAGCTTTAAATGAATGTGCTGTAAGAGTATAATTACTGACGACAACTAATATTAAAGACTGAAAAGAATATGTGTTTGAGCGAATTTTAATTTGTAAATTGAATTAAGCACATACAAATTTTAATATATTTTTTAAATTAGAACTTAATTTAGAACGTAAAAAAACACGTATTGAAATTATAAATAACTAAAATTAGAAAATTCGGGACTGCCTGTACCCAAGAGTGTCTGAGTTCGGTATGCCTGCAAAGTTGATAAGACTCTGCAGGATGACGTTGAGCAGTACATTAAGCACCGTCAAGGAAATGATCTCTCCAAAACCATCAATACTGAACGAGGTTTCAAACAAGGCGGTCACCCACTGAGCAAGAGCTTATGAAGTTGACCGTAACCCGATCACAGGTTTCATGGCCACCTACTAGTGTAGGTGAAATCAAATTCTGTGGGTAAATCAAAATATTTTTATTTATTCTTCTAAATTCATTTCATTCCTCTCAAAGTAGTCCAACCACGGATGTAATACGCTTGTGCCAACTTGTTTTCCAATTTTCAAACATGCTGCAAAGTCCTTTGCCGGTATAGCCTTTAATTCCTACTTTGTTTCGGTTTCTATCTCTTCTATCGATATAAAACGCGGTCCACGAAATGGTCTCGGAAGTTTAGCGAATAGTCATAAGTCACATGATGCCAAGTCAGGCGAATACGGTGGTTGGGAAACGATATGGGTTGAGTTTTTGGCGAAATAAGCGTTCATAAAATTGAGTGTTTTTGGCACCAATCAATGTTTCATTTTTTTTTAGGTCCAAATGGTCACTCAAAATGGTTTTCACTGAACCCTCCGATATTTCAACAAGGTCAGTAAGTTTTCAGGCTGTCAATCGACGATTTTTGAGCAGGAATTGTTTGATTTTGTTGACGTATAGCTCATCAGTTGATATTGCTGGTCATCCTGGCCGTGCCTCGTCTTCAACGCTTTCTCGACTCTCTGTGAACATTTTGTGCCACTCATAAGCTCTTGTTTTCGATAGAGCTTTTCAATGTTTCGGCAGCAGACATTTTATTCCGCCCACGAAAAATTCACTTTTAGCTATTTACAAAAGGTTGCATATCTCAAAGACCAATAAATATTTTGGAGTGCAATATGGTAAAGATGTCAGCTACAGTAGTGCCAACTCAAAAAACAAAAAAATATCGACTACATGGATAAAACAATTTTACAACAATTAGAGCGAACACAGCGAATGAGAGCGCACATTTAGCTGCAGCACGTGTCATTTTCTGTTGACGTCATGTTCACATGTTTATTCTTGTAGTGTATTAATAAAATATGTTGGTATATCATATTTCCCGACAATATCACAATACCCGAAGTTACTCTATGTCATTATCGGAATTCCAAAAAAAAGTGAATGAAAATTTTTCCGGTATTTTTTGCCGACAGTAGAAAGTAAGTTTCATGCTAAGCACCTCATATCGATCAAACTGTACATCTTTGCTATTACAGTGCCCTTATTATAAAAAAACAAGTATAGAAAGTTTAAAGTCGGTCTAGGCCGACTATGATATACCCTAAACCCACTTTTCAAAAACAAAAAAAAAATTTTATTGTAAATGGGCGTGTCCGTGGGCGGACTAAGCCTATATTTTATATGCATTTAAATGTTGATGAAAAATTTACTCTTACCAAGTTTTATTCCTGTAGCTCACAGTTAATGCCTTTATTGTGCTTTCGCTGTGGGAGGTGGGCGTGTTTATGGACGGATTACTCCCAATTTTTTAACACACCTTAGCTTTGGCATAAAATACATGCATACCAAATTTTATTTCTCTATGACAAACATAACCTTATTTATTGAGTTTTAAACTTTTTGGGTTGTATGGGAGGTAGGCGTGTCCGTAGGCGGTTGACGTCCATTTTTCAAAACCATCTTTGTCTTGTCATAAAAAACATACGTGCCAAATTTTAGCTCTTTAGGTTAAACAGAGGCTTATTTATTGCGTTTTCAATTTTTGGGTTGTATGGGAGGTGGGCGTGTCCGCGGGCGGAAGACACCCATTTTTCGAACACATCTTTGTGTTGATATAGAACACATACACACCAAATTTCATTGTTGTAGGTTTATTATGAGCTTATTTATGCAGTTTTCAATTTTTGCGTTGTATGGGAGGTAGGCGTGTCCGTAAGCGGATGATGTCCATTTTTCAAAACCATCTTTGTTTTGTTATGAAAAACATATGTGGTAAATTTTAGCTTTGTAGTTTAAACAGAGGCTTATTTATTGCGTTTTCAATTTTTGCGTTGTATAGGAGGTGGGCGTGTCCGTGAGCGGATGATTTTCATTTTTCAAAGACATCTTTGTGTTGATATAAATTACATACACATCAAATTTCATTGTTGTAGGCTTTTTATGAGCTAAGTTATGCTGTTTTAAATTTTTGCGTTGCATGAGAGGTAGGCGTGTCCGTCGGCGGATTCCAAAAATATTCAATAGTGCAGATCCTTGAGTCCATGTGACCATGTGTACCAAGTTTCATCTAATTATCTCAACTCCTTCTTCTTATCCTGTGTATACGGACAACACACAGACGGACAGACGGACGGACGGACATGGATAGCTCGACTCACGTGGTGACGCTGATCAAGAATATATATACTTTTCTATACCGGACTCGCTTCGTTCTATGCGTTACAAACGTTTGCACAAAGTTAATATACCCTGACCTTTCAGGCTTAGGGTATAAAAATGTTCACCCTGAGAGTATGCACGCAAAATATATTTTCTTTTCTTAAGGCCCAGTTAAAATTCTTTGAGTAAAAAGTGGACTGTTTTGTATGACTGTTTTTTTTTTATTGAATACCAAAATAATTGTTTTTTTTTTATATTTTTAGTTGAGTCTTAAGATTAAAAATGTTTGTTTTTTTTTTTTTTTTAATTTGCATCAATAGTTATGGTTCTACAGCGCGTAAAAGTTGAGGTAACGAACGAAATGTATCTTGCGACTTGCATGATATCTCCTCTACAGGTATCCTGGAAGAAAAAAAAAAAATCTAAGCAGTAGAACACTTTTGCCTTCCACGTAACCAACAAAAAGTTTAAAAGTAAAAAAAAAAATAAAAATTTTCGCATAAATGAAAAAACCCATTTTTTCGAGCACGAAATTGAACCTGATAAATAAAAAAAAAAACAAAAATTCTTTATTTGATTTTGTTGGTTTTGTTTAACAAGATTTGAGCAAATCCTGTAAAAGACTTAAAAATCGTTTTTTGTTACGAATTTCGGCCTTTTCATCTACAAAAAAATTGTTGTTCTTATTTGGTTAACTGTAGTAGTTTCAAAAAATACGTTACTTTTGCATTAAACAAACAAAAAAAAAAGTTTAAAAATACTTTTATATAAGAAATAAAAACATATCAAATATCAACTAACAAGTGGATTCACTTTGAAAAAAACTGCTTAATCTTGTCAGAGCATTTGTCAACATGGATGAAAATTTGCAGTTCTGTGTTTTTATAAGAAAATAATTGATAGATAAGCTTGATTTTCTTTTTAAAGCAACCATTAGTGGGGCTTCGGTACAAAAGTTGATAAAAAATGCATTTCGGGGGACGCTAAAATTGGTTTAAATAAAAAAGAAGTACACAATGGAAGGGTGTTTTTTTATAATATTTAATTTTGGTACCGGAATTGGGTGTCAGATTTTCGATACACTCATATAAACATATAAAAGTACAATAATATATTTTTGTCAACGACCGCTGTGGGGTTTGAACCCAAGCATAATTAGTACAAACCAAAAAAAAAAGCAACAACTATTTTAAAACTAGCTTAAGAAACAACATACACACACGCACACACAGAACACCTACGCACAAATTATTGACAACTAAGTTAGAACACATAAGTTAGCCATACTTCGATTGATGTGACCTTTCAATGATATGATTTACAACTGGTTTTGAATGTCAAATGGTTAAGTAAGCGCAGATTGTTGCAACTGATGTGACTCGTCGGTGCATAACCCTCACATTTCACCATACCGTACCGTACTTCACTTGAAGTTCTATGGTATATTTCGAAAAGCTTGATTTTCGAACCTTGCAGTATTCTGCCTTTCGTCTACCCTCGCAACCGGATAAATCTTATTCTCTGCTTGCTGCGTTGTCTGAATCTTGCTTCCTGTAAGCTTTTCAGCCGCCCTCACCTCAGAGAATTATTAGCTTGTTCTGCTGCTGCGCTGTCTGAACCCCGCTTTTATGAAGCTGTTCAGCCACCCTCACAACAGAAATATAGTTATTTTTTTACTTTTACTGTACGACAGTTCTGCAGTACAGTCTAAACTTTAGCTGCCCTCGCCGAGCCGATGTTTTTTTGAAACGTCACCACCAGTATTAACGAATATCGTTTATTTTGAATAATGTTACTGCATACCTGCTTTACAACTGTTACCGAATACCCTCATTTCCGAATAGTATTACTGTACGCCTGCTTTACCACTGTTACCGAAGATCGTCATTTACGAATATTATAACTACATACCAACTCTACCGATTACCAAGATTACCGATACTAATCCAATAAAGATACTTCCGAACGTCACCGACTGTTTACTACGTACCAGTTTACTACGTTCATATTATCATTAAGATTATAACAAGTTATTGGATTTGTAGAATAAATTTTGAAAAAAAAAACAAATTAAATTGTGTACTTGATTGCTGTAGGTTGAGTGAATATTTCAGAGAACCCTGGAGCGGCTGTGCGTCAGATACGATTGTGAATCTTATATACACAAATAAATTAATAGGAACTAAGGAGCTCCTATTTTTTTCAATTGAACCGAACATTTTTAGCCTTTACTCCGTTTTGCTGGTATACAAAATCAAACAACAATAAAGGGGAGCAAAAAAAAGCTTCATATTTTGTTGAAGTGCTTGTGAATATGTTAATTGATTGTACAACTTAAAAAAAAGAAAACAAATTGGCCATTTCAGCCCTTGAAAGGACTTTGACCGAGCTTCTTATGATCAATTGTGATGTGTGTGTTATTAAATATTTGCACACAATTAACCGAGAACTGGACCTACATGTCTTATGCCAACTCCGAACGACTATTGTTCTTGTTCTCAAGAAGCCTTACATTGCATTATTTACTCTCTGAGGTTTGCCATTGTCTGCAGAGAGGTGGTGACCGATCAGACAAATTTTTTTATTGAAAAAAAACTTTCGCCGCCACTGGGGATCAAACTTGGGCTCCGAGCGTGCCAAGCCACACACTTTACCACGGTCACCACAACTAAATGAAATTAAATTTTTAATTAGATTGATTCTAGCAAATATTTCACAAGCTTTAAATAATGAGAGTTAAAGCAGCACAAGTTCTGATATTTGAACTGATCGCAGATCACTATTGAAGGCTATCAGCAGTTAAAGTGTTTTCACATAAAGTTTCAGCTAGCTATAATGCTCTTAACCTCTATGCACAGCTTTTTCCAGTTCATACTTTTACTATAGATAAATGAAAAGAAACCGCAACGTAATCAGAAACACATTAGAAACAGTGTTGCCAACTTTTGCTGGAAGTTTCTACATCACCACAAGTGGCCGCAAGTTAAAAAAGTTCTGAAGTAACAAACTTGAATGATGGCTATTTCTTTTGTGTTTTTCTTCTATTTTTTTTGCTAACTAATTTGCTTGGCCTGTTTGTGAGGCTTCAAAGTTTGACTTATTAAAAAGTAGAACAGCGACAACGACAGCTTGAATGAATGACAAATGATGAAATAATTAAAAAGTTGTGTTTTGTTCATTTTTTTTTTTTTTTCATTTAAAAATGGTCTACCGACCAAAAGAGGGCAAAAAAGTTTTTGAAAAAGCTTTGAAATATATTTTAATTAATATTTGTAAATTAAGAGTTTTAGTTAAAAAATAACTTATCTTTTAAATTTTCAATGTAAACAAAATCTAGCACTCAAAAACAATGTAACCGCCAGCACCATCATCACTGTACAGTTCAAATTTATTACGCTTGCAGCATTGCAATGTTGCCCACTCCGCTGGCAGTTCAAATAAAAGCCACTCACTCAAAAATATCAAAAACCACCTGACGAAGAGGTCCTCAACTTAAGACCAATTAAAAAGCTTTAATTAAAGTGGATAGCTTTTCGCTTCAACAAACTGTCGTTGAACTTAATAAGCTGTATGATAGCAACCGTTACTTACTGCTCTCTCAGTTTGCTAACATTTTATAGGTGAATCAAGTGCTTTTCTTTTGAGTTTTGAGCTGAATTTTTTTTTTTCAGCTAAATTCTAGCAATTGTCAAACTTGCTCAACATGTTGAGAGGACATTAAATTCTGCTGGCTACTTATAGCCTGATGTTGCTGGTTTCGGTGTCTCATCCTTAATGTCATAGCTGCTCACGTCTAAGCTTAGCTGACTTAATATGAACGACTTTAATTGGGGCAAACATTAAAGACTGCGGCGCGCTATGAAAAATTATTATATTGATTAATGAAGTGAAGTGAAGCATAAGACTGGCAACACTGGCCATAAATTTCCGCATGGTTGCTGTTGAATTTTTTTTTTCTTTTCTTTTTTTTTTTTTTGTGTGCTTTTCCTGTCATTATTATAAAAGCCACTTAGCGAAAAACGTTCGCCTGGCATAAAATTAAGTCTCCAAGTTAACCACGCATAGTATCTGAACGAACAACGTGTGCTGATTTTTAATTGTGGTAATGATATTTAATGATGTTGAAGCAGAAATGTGCTAGTTAAATTTGGTTACTGGTAGAGGAGAAAATATTGAAGTTGTTAGTTTTTCTTTTCGCCAATAAAAGTACGAAGTTTTAAGATCTTTAATATTAGATAAAACTGTATTGTTGTCAACTATTGGTAGGCAAATATCTCCAGAATTGACATTAAAAGCATAGCTTACCATTATTAAAAGAACACGATGATTAAGTCGACTTGAGGAAGTCAGCAATAAGGTTACAAATGATATAATCATTAGCAGATTCCACATTTTCGTATTTCATAAAAGAAGAAAAGCAATCAATCTACCGTTTTGTATTTACAAAACTCCAGAATGATTTTGCATCAGACTTATTGTTTAATTTTACTTTTGTTAGGTATATGTTATAGGATTGCTTGCACAAATCAATCAAGCTATGTGTTCTTTGATATTTTTTTTATAATATTTAGATTTTAAGTTTTTCAATTTTCTTAATTCATTGGTATACCACACAGGGCTTGAAATTATAGAAGCTTTCTCTGCGGAATAGAGTTAGTGAAGCAGTCAATGAGCTGTATTAAACGTTGTATTAAGCGCACAGACTGCAGCATCCAGATTCTGTGAAGATAAAACTTTTATATTACGATGCAGTATAGATGACCAACTATACTGGACAAACTATTTTTATACCCGAAACCAGAAAGGTAAGGGTATATAACTTTGTGCAAACGTTTGTAATGCATAGAACAAAGTGAGTCTGGTATAGAAAAGTATATATATATTCTTGATCAAGGTCACCTCGTGAGTCGAGCTATCTATGTCCATTCGTCCGTCCGTCTGTCTGTCCGTCTGTGTGTTGTACGTATACACCGGATAAAAAGAAGTTGTTGAGATAATTGAATCGAACTCGGTGAACATGATCACATGGATCCAAGGATCTTCACAATTGAATATTTTCGGAATCCGCATACGGCCACGCCCAGCTCCCATACAACCCAAAAATTTAAAACTCAATAAATTAGCTTATGTTTAACCTAAGCAGTGATGATTTTTTGAGTGGAATAGTACTTTTTTGAGTACTATTGACTCTACAAAAGTACCCGAGTACCTTCATGCCGAAAAAAGTACTCTGTCTGGTGTATTAAAGAATTTTACTTGAAATTTTATCAAGAGTTAAAAAAAATCATTTGTGAAAATGAAGTCATAAACTTATTGCCAAAATTCTCGCCCAGTCATGTATTATTTGCCGTTGATTTTAGAATGGTTCCCAGAACAAGAACTTTTAAAAGAAAAAGTCAAAAATTTTCATAAAAATTCGCAATATCTTTGGTCAGGCGGCAAAGATTTGAAATTTTTTGGACCACATAGTAAGATCTTTTTCAGTGCTACTATTTCCAACCATTTCTTTATATGTAACTGCTGCACCAGCTAATATTTTTACGAAAAACATGGTTTTTGGATGTTTTTCAAAATAGTTTAGCTCACTGGCGGCTATCGTTATAGCAAAAAAAAATGTTGTGCACTCGTCTTAGAATCGATCAAGGTAATTTTAAGTTGGTGGCAATGACAACTTTTTTTTGCCCCATAGAGGTCGAGACGACCTAATGTACATATTTAACGGGTTCTGAAGAAATCCCGATTATATATTGTTCCTTTATGTGATAAATATAACAAAATTGTAAAAAATTATTGGTTTTAATTTATGTATTTATTCACATATCATTACTTAATAATAAGTACCCAAAACAATAATAAAGTACTATTTGCCTTTATAAAAAAGTACTCTCGGAAATTATACGATATCATCACTGACCTACAGGCATAAAATTTGGTACGTATTATATTTTTATCAAAACAAAGATGTCTTCGAAAAATGGACGTCCTTCGCCTACGGCCATGCCCACCTCCCATACAACCCAAAAATTTAAAACTCAATAAATAAGCTTATGTTTAACCTACAGACATAAAATTTGGTACATATGTAGGTATTTTACATTAAAACCCAAATGTCTTGGAAAAATGGGTGTCATCCGCACATGAACACGCCCACCTCCCATACAACCCACAATAGCGAAAATGCTATAAAAACATAAACATGTGAGCAACAGGAATAAATCTTGAAAATTTTATAAATTTTTGTAAAGTTTTCATCAAAATTGAAGTGCATATAAAATATGGGCTTCATCCACTCACGGATACGCCCATTTTCAATACTTTTATTGTATTTTGAAAAAGTAGGTTAAGGGTATTTCATAGTCGGTCTAGACCGACTAGACTTTCTTTACTTGTTTTTATTATTATTTTTTTATAATTATTTTTTTTTTATTTTGGTTATGTTTAGTGTCCGACCGAATATTCGGTTTCGGTTTCGGTTTCGGCCAGTTTCGGCCCTTTTAATCAGTTTCGGCTATTCGGCATCAATATGGCCGAAACCGAAACCGAAACCGAATATTTGATCGGACACTACCAATTCGGTTCTTACATATATTTCAATGGTAGATGTGAGTTCGCTTTCATCAAAATTTTTAATGGTGTTAAGTAGAACAAAAACGTGAAATTCAGTTATTTGATTGACCGTGTGAGTTGAGTCCAGCACAAAACGATAAATGTAGTTTTTTTTAGATTCTAATATTAAGTTATTTAACTTTAAATACTAAAAAGTTCCTTAAAGTGGTATTAAAATGATCTCCATATTTATTATTTTAAAGTTGAACATTAATATTCAAACGGTCATATTCATAAAAATATTTTGAAATAGATTTAAAGTGCTCAATAGTCAAAAAGCTTTTTAGAGATAAAATGTTTTTTAAAATTTTGTTATTCATAAAAATATTGTCTCAGCTTATTTTTTAAAATAGGAACACTCTCAATTTGAAATGGGAACAGTGTCAAGAATGGTTCGTGAATTTGATAAATTCAATAATTTTTTGTTTATTTGTCACAATTTTATCAATACTTTGACTTGCAAACACTCAAAAAATTGTTTAATCTATGTTCTTCTGTGAAAAAATTGTCACTTATAATTCTTATTTTCAATATTTTGAAATGTTTTGCCATGTTTTCATATTTTTTGAAACAGTTTGAAGTATTTTGACAATATTTGTGCTCACATTAGAGTAAAAATTTTAAAAAGGCTTTATCAAGGGTTTATTGAAGGTTACTCATTTAAGAAGCCTTTATAAGAGATTTTTGTCGTTATTGGACGTTTATGGATACTGTTTTTGAAATTTTTTTTTGTAAAGGCTTTATAAGAGGTTCGTAAATTTTTATGAATAAAGGCAAAAGAATATTTATCGTATCTATATGTTATTATAATCTGTTTCAATTGTTATGTTTTTGAAAGCTTTTAACTAAAAAATTAAAAAAATAAATTGTTTTTTAAACAATTTTCATGTAGACATTCAGTTTCGGTTTCGGTTTCGGTTTCGGCCGAATATTACAAAAATGGCCGAAATTCGGTTTCGGTGTCGGTTTCGGCCAAAATTTTGGTTTCGGTCGGACACTAGTTATGTTTTAATTTTTGTTTTTGTTTTTATGTATGTTTATTTCTATTGCTTTTGCTTTTTTTATTTTTATTTTTATTTGTATTTTACTTTTTTTATTGTAAGTTTTATTTTTATTTTTATTTTTATTTTTATTTTTATTTTTATTATTATTTTTTTTTTTATTTTTATTTTTATTTTTATTTTTATTTTTTTTTTTAATTTTTATTTTTATTATTATTTTTATTTTTAGTTTTAGTTTTAGTTTTAGTTCTAGTTTTAGTTTTAGTTTTAGTTTTAGTTTTAGTTTTAGTTTTAGTTTTAGTTTTAGTTTTAGTTTTAGTTTTAGTTTTAGTTTTAGTTTTAGTTTTAGTTTTAGTTTTAGTTTTAGTTTTAGTTTTAGTTTTAGTTTTAGTTTTAGTTTTAGTTTTAGTTTTAGTTTTAGTTTTAGTTTTAGTTTTAGTTTTAGTTTTAGTTTTAGTTTTAGTTTTAGTTTTAGTTTTAGTTTTAGTTTTAGTTTTAGTTTTAGTTTTAGTTTTAGTTTTAGTTTTAGTTTTAGTTTTAGTTTTAGTTTTAGTTTTAGTTTTAGTTTTAGTTTTAGTTTTAGTTTTAGTTTTAGTTTTAGTTTTAGTTTTAGTTTTAGTTTTAGTTTTAGTTTTAGTTTTAGTTTTAGTTTTTGTTTTAGTTTTAGTTTTAGTTTTAGTTTTAGTTTTAGTTTTAGTTTTAGTTTTAGTTTTAGTTTTAGTTTTAGTTTTAGTTTTAGTTTTAGTTTTAGTTTTAGTTTTAGTTTTAGTTTTAGTTTTAGTTTTAGTTTTAGTTTTAGTTTTAGTTTTAGTTTTAGTTTTAGTTTTAGTTTTAGTTTTAGTTTTAGTTTTAGTTTTAGTTTTAGTTTTAGTTTTAGTTTTAGTTTTAGTTTTAGTTTTAGTTTTAGTTTTAGTTTTAGTTTTAGTTTTAGTTTTAGTTTTAGTTTTAGTTTTAGTTTTAGTTTTAGTTTTAGTTTTAGTTTTAGTTTTAGTTTTAGTTTTAGTTTTAGTTTTAGTTTTAGTTTTAGTTTTAGTTTTAGTTTTAGTTTTAGTTTTAGTTTTAGTTTTAATTTTAGTTTTAGTTTTAGTTTTAGTTTTAGTTTTATTTTTATTTTTATTTTTATTTTAATTTTTATTTTTATTTTTATTTTTATTTTTTATTTTTATTTTTATTTTTATTTTTATTTTTATTTTTATTTTTATTTTTATTTTTATTTTTATTTTATTTCAATTTTTATTTTTTTTTTATTTTTTTTTTATTTTAAATTTTTATTTATGCTTTTATTTTTTTTTTTTTATTTTTTTTTTTATCTATATTTATTTTGATTTTATTTAATTTTTTTGTTATTTTTTTTTATATTGAAGTTATTTTTTATTTTATTTTATTTTTATTTTAATTTTTATTTTTATTTTTATTTTTATTTTTATTTTTATTTTTATTTTTATTTTTATTTTTATTTTTATTTTTATTTTTATTTAATTTTTTTGTTATTTTTTTTTTATTAAAGTTATTTTTTATTTTATTTTATTTTTTGTTTTATTTTTTTTTATTTTTATTTTATTTTTTAATTTTATTTTTTATTTATATTTTTCTACATTCATTTTTTTTATTTGTATTTCATATTATTTTTTTCTAAAGTTTTATTTTTATTTTTTTTTATTTGCATCATTATTTTTTTTTATTTTTATTTTTATGTTCATTTTTATTTTTAATTTTATTGTTTTTTTATTGTTATAATTATTTTTTTCTTTATTTTTACTTATATTTATATTTTATTTATGTATTTTTTTATTTTTTATTAATTTCATTTTCATATATGAAATGTTTGTTTTATTCTATTTTATTTCAGATATATTCATATTTGCAATAAGTTTTATTAAATTCAATTTAATTTAATTTTAAAGTTTTATTTATTTATTGAGAAAATTTGATTTTGTTTGGAAATTTTTGTCCACTCTTTCCCTATTTGACATTTTTCACTCTTACATTTTTTCACATTGACAATTTTACATCCTTACTCTTTTTCACTGTTACATTTTTTCACATTTTCTCTTTTCCACCTTTCCATTTTGCCACTTTTCTGCTTTATCACTTTTCTTTTTTTTCAACTTTTACACTTTGTAACTCTTCTACTTTTTGTCAATTTTTTACTTTCCACTCTTCAATTTTCAACTTTTTCACTTTTTCACTTTTTAACTCTTCCACTTTTTTAATTTTTCACTTTCCTTTTTCTACTTTTTCACTTTTCTTCACTGTTCCTCTTTTCACTTTTTTGCTTTTTTACTTTTCTATTTTTCCACTTATCCACTTTTCCACTTTATTACTTTTCCACTTTTTCATTTTTTCACTTTTTCACTTTTTCACTTTTTCACTTTTTCACTTTTTCACTTTTTCACTTTTTCACTTTTTCACTTTTTCACTTTTTCATTTTTTCACTTTTTCACTTTTTCACTTTTTCACTTTTTCACTTTCACTACTTCACTTTTTCACTTTTATACCATTGAATTTTTTAACTTTTCTACTTTTTCACATGTTCGCTTTTTCTGTTTTCTACTTTTCCACTTTTCGACTTTTTCACACATCCACATTTCCATTTTCCACTTTTTCTTTTTTGCACTTTTCCAATTGTTAAATTTTCTATTTTTCCACTTTTCGACTTTTCCACATAATCACTTTACCTCCATTGTTTCACTTTTCCACTGTTCCATTTTTTTGCTACTCCACATTTATTTTTCAATTTTTCCATTTTTCTACTGTTCCATCTTTGCACTTTACGAATTTTTCATACATGTATGCACTATTCCATTTTCCACTTTTTCACTTTTCCACTTTCATGTTTAGCATTCCTTGTAAGATACGAGCTAATACCGATCATTTCCTATCAATGCCTTCTTTTGCTTTTGAGTTTCCTCTTCTATTTTTTCATTGAGTTTCCTCAAACCTTTGATTTTTTTCTTCGTAACTTTTCGATATTATCGATATAATTTTTTTTTAATTTTAGCTTATTTTTCTGCCTCTTTCTTTTTTAAGTCTTGATTTTCCTGAATCTTCAGCGTTAACGTTATCCATGTCTTTGTTGATTTTTTTCGGTTTGGAGCTTAATTTTTTTTATGATATTTTTAGATGTATCCCTCTTTGGATACATTCCCAAACTCTTCTTGTTGTTTTATTTTTTTGCAGCTTCTTTCAATCTCTGTCAAACTCATCCGGATTAAGAAAGGCTTTCAAATATTCTGTCTCTCTCATTGGTATTGGTTTTTGTCAAATTTTGTCGAATTCTTTGATTGCCTTTTCGTCGAATAATGCATCTTATGAGTTAATAATTACCTTCATCTTCACTCTCTGAGTTTTTTATGACCTTAATGAGTTTTGAAGGACAATCGCACTGAGTGCAAGCTTAACATTCACATGTCTTTTTATTCTCTCACCATCGCATACATGCAACATCAATCTGTTCATCCGCTCTTATGTCAGAGCATTGTAAGAAGATTCCATCTAGGACTCATGTGCTTGTGTGTGTGTGCGTGTGTATGTGTGTGTGTGTGTGTGTGTGTGTGTGTTTGTTGAAATCCTTCGTTTGCTTGGATTTGTCTGCATTTTATTAGCAAAATGGTCCTGCTGAGTGAAAATTGAAAAAGTTTTTCACTGCATGCGTTGCCTCGAAAGAGGATTGTCAAATGTCAAGCTTAACCTGGTATTTCGATGTTGTTGGCCCCTATTCCGTTTTCTCTTTTACGCCACACCATCTTGTACATCATACACTTTATTGTTTTAGTGTGTGACAACATTTTTCCTGCTCACTTTTTTCGTCTTGTTAATTTTTTTCATGCAGCTGACATTTTAAGGAATTGAAAGCTCTGTGAAAGGTTTTGCAACAGTCGTTGTTAGACGTAGCGGGTGTTGGCAATGCATAGACGTTAGACAAGCAGTGAGTAGCAGGCAGGATGAACTGAGGAGGTAAGCAGCAATTTTCAATCTATTTCGTCGGAACGGAAGCTCATGCATCATGGCTCATGTGTGCTTACATGGCGAAGGACATGCAAGTCGAAACTATCTGAGTATGTTTGGATGTTTGTCTTTGCTATTGCAAGGATATTGTTTGGAAAGGATATGCAGCTGGCAAATGCGATGGCAGCTTGTTCCGGCAATGGATTATGGTAATTTGCAGCTAATGTAAATTTACATTTATTTGTGAAGAGAAAGTAAGGTAAGAGAAAGGTTAGAGAAGAAACCAAAAATATATTTAAAATTGAAATTGAAATTGAATTGAATAGCGAGTGCAGGGAATTGAATGAAGAAATATATTTATTATTTCAGTATAACTTAAATGACCTGAAAAGGTTCACAAGCTTCTGAAAGCAACTTAAGGTAAACAATATTGAAGTTCTATATAACCTATATAGTAGGTTATATAGAAAAATCAGTAGTTCTGTATTCAAAGTAAATTTAGTAGTTAATTTTGCTAGTGCAACATTATGAATAAGGAAATTTTTTTTATATATTAATATATGTTCTTAAATAGCATCATAAGCAAAAGCCCTTGAATTATGAAAACTCTTTAGAATAATATTCAGCCGTAATTTTTGCAAAAGTTCATTACTTATGGGCGTTGCACTAAATAATTCCTTCACTGACCGGAATAAAGTTCCGGCATATTAAAAATTAAAAATGCAAATTTTTTTCAAAAATGTGCCGCTCACTTTGGCTGCCATCCAAAGCGTGAACTTTGGCTTAAGTCACTGAAAGAAATGAATTATTAGTGGACACTAAATTTAATGCTGCTAATTATTTTAAGGATTTGCATGGATATAAGAAGCATTGCCAAGTTTCAAATACTATGGTTGTGCACCGAAGGATGGATGCCTGTGACCTCGTTCGTTGAGCGGCTACAGCACTAAAGAACTTACTGCTGTCTGAGACTGACTGACAAACGGAAAACTCAAACGGCATAACAGGAGAAAAAAAACAAAAACAAAATGTAATACTCAAAAACTGCTGCTGAGTGTGCATAAAATACGCACTCAACAACATCGCTCACTGTAGAAAATAGTTTAATTTTAATTAAATTGCAGCTTAAATTTTCATAAATTACAGACGTAATACGTCGTCGTCCAGCAGTTTTCTTCCAGCTCTCTCTCTCTCTCTCTACTCATCTTTCTTTTGTATGTGCCAAAATAATTAAATTTCTTTGCAAATTTATGCCTAAAAGTAGGCTGTGCGCAACCTAAAATGTCTCAGCGCAAAATATGCAAATTATTTAGTAACATTTATTAAAGCGTTTTCTTTTCTTCTACTCTTGTGTTTCTTGTTTCTTTTTATGCTCGCCACCACTGTTGTTAAGGTGAAACTTCAAGCTGCCACACTTGTAGTCAGCAGCTTATAATTGCTGAATGGCAGTTAATGTTAATTATTTTACGGACATGCGATATGCTGCTCGTGGTATTTTGTGTAAATTTATTTTTATGCAGAATGTCGCGCACTTGCTACAGTGAGCGCCATTAATTTACGCACACTGCTCGCTAAAGCGGCTGTTGCTGTTGTTGCTGTTGCTAAGAAGACGCTGTCAGCGTGTTCAGCTGTCTGAAATAATTCAATGTAACTTAAGTGGAATAATTAAGCTTAATGGGCTTGGTTTTGTTTTTATTATTATACTATGAGGGGGCAGTCAGCACAAGACTAAAATATAAAAAAAATACAAAATTAAAGCATTCCATATTAATAATAATAAAAATAAAATAAAGCATATTTGGAACGCTTGAGAGCATGAAATCTTATACCATATCTTCGCGGCTGAGCTACAAAAGAGATTTGCTGGTTATTGTGAATTAAGCATCGGAGAACAAGTAAAGCTTATAAATACAACTGACAGCTGTTGGAGATGCTTAAATTTAATTTTTTTTTTCAGACTACTTAGCATATTTTTAGGAGCTTTGTCTGAGATTTATATAACTGATTTGTCTTGTGGCTTTAAAGTCATAAATAACTTCTAATGACAAAAATTTGTGCAAAAAAAAAACAACTTTTAAAATTTTAAGCAAGGTGACAACACTGGCGGTAAGCTTTTAGGATGAAAGTTATTAGTGAGATTTGATAAGTTATTATTATATATGACATTTGAACGACCAAAATATATATCTTCATTAATTCATTACAGACATTTTGACTTATTCTCTTTATTGATTGTCATTCATAATTACTCATTGTCATTAATTTATACGGATTGACATTCATTATTACTCATTTTCGTTTATTAATACACATTGTATTTAATTTATATTCATATATTGTCATTCATTGTAATTCATCGCAATTCATATGCATACATATTTTTTAATTTATTGACATTCATTGTCATTTTGTAGCATTCATTTTCAGTCTTAGTCATTCACAGTCATCCATTGTCATTCACTAGCACTCTTTGCCCTTCAATGGATTTCATTCACTCATTGGCATTTATTAGCAATCATAGGTATTCAGTGTTATGCAAAGTTTTTCATTATCATTTAGTTTTATTCATTGCCATTCTGTATCATTCATTGTCATTTATTGTCCTTCGTCTTAAATTATTGACATTAATAATCATTCATTGACATGCATTATCATTCATTGTCATTTAATACAACTCACTGTCATTTTCATTAATTGTTCTTACTAATCATTCATTGTAACTCATTATTCTACATTGTCTTTCATTATTATTCAATGTCATTCATTGTCTTTCACTGTCAGTCATTGTCATTTAATGACACTCATATTTATTTTCATTTCACTCATTCTCATTATGAATATGGATATGGATATGGATATGGATATGGATATGGATATGGATATGGATATGGATATGGATATGGATATGGATATGGATATGGATATGGATATGGATATGGATATGGATATGGATATGGATATGGATATGGATATGGATATGGATATGGATATGGATATGGATATGGATATGGATATGGATATGGATATGGATATGGATATGGATATGGATATGGATATGGATATGGATATGGATATGGATATGGATATGGATATGGATATGGATATGGATATGGATATGGATATGGATATGGATATGGATATGGATATGGATATGGATATGGATATGGATATGGATATGGATATGGATATGGATATGGATATGGATATGGATATGGATATGGATATGGATATGGATATGGATATGGATATGGATATGGATATGGATATGGATATGGATATGGATATGGATATGGATATGGATATGGATATGGATATGGATATGGATATGGATATGGATATGGATATGGATATGGATATGGATATGGATATGGATATGGATATGGATATGGATATGGATATGGATATGGATATGGATATGGATATGGATATGGATATGGATATGGATATGGATATGGATATGGATATGGATATGGATATGGATATGGATATGGATATGGATATGGATATGGATATGGATATGGATATGGATATGGATATGGATATGGATATGGATATGGATATGGATATGTATATGGATATGGATATGGATATGGATATGGATATGGATATGGATATGGATATGGATATAGATATGGATATGGATATGGATATGGATATGGATATGGATATGGATATGGCTATGGATATGGATATGGATATGAATATGGATATGGATATGGATATGGATATGGATATGGATATGGATATGGATATGGATATGGATATGGATATGGATATGGATATGGATATGGATATGGATATGGATATGGATATGGATATGGATATGGATATGGATATGGATATGGATATGGATATGGATATGGATATGGATATGGATATGGATATGGATATGGATATGGATATGGATATGGATATGGATATGGATATGGATATGGTTATGGATATGGATATGGATACGGGTATGGATATGGATATGGATATGGATATGGATATGGATATGGATATGGATATGGATATGGATATGGATATGGATATGGATATGGATATGGATATGGATATGGATATGGATATGGATATGGATATGGATATGGATATGGATATGGATATGGATATGGATATGGATATGGATATGGATATGGATATGGATATGGATATGGATATGGATATGGATATGGATATGGATATGGATATGGATATGGATATGGATATGTATATGGATATGGATATGGATATGGATATGGATATGGATATGGATATGGATATGGATATAGATATGGATATGGATATGGATATGGATATGGATATGGATATGGATATGGCTATGGATATGGATATGGATATGAATATGGATATGGATATGGATATGGATATGGATATGGATATGGATATGGATATGGATATGGATATGGATATGGATATGGATATGGATATGGATATGGATATGGATATGGATATGGATATGGATATGGATATGGATATGGATATGGATATGGATATGGATATGGATATGGATATGGATATGGATATGGATATGGATATGGATATGGATATGGATATGGATATGGATATGGATATGGTTATGGATATGGATATGGATACGGGTATGGATATGGATATGGATATGGATATGGATATGGATATGGATATGGATATGGATATGGATATGGATATGGATATGGATATGGATATGGATATGGATATGGATATGGATATGGATATGGAAATGGATATGGATGTGGATATGTGTATGGATGTGGATACGGATGTGGATATGTCTTTCAATATCAGTCATTGTCATTCATTGTTATTTAATGCTACTCATTATCATTTTCACTTATTGTCATCCATTTTCCTTAATTTTCTTATATTATCCTTTATGCTCATGTATTGTCCGTTAATCTCATCCATTGTCATGCATTCTCTCATCAACAGTTTTTATCATAAACATTGGTAAACCGCACAATTTAAATTGTGTTGTCTTCAAATTTGTGACCAACACTCATTTGCTGCTGCACCAGTTAAGCTGGCCAAATGAAAAAAAAAATATCATCCTAAATGTATGCATCAAATTCAACTTCATGACGAATTACATGATGACTATCAACTATTCACAAAGTTTTATATAGCGTTTTCGAGTTCATCCAGCTTTTTGTAAATCATTTATTATCGGCAACTCTAAACCATTAATCAAAATCCGTCCTTAACAAATACCAAATATTTTGACAGCAGATAAATTCACAAATATTCATGCAGAACTGCAAAGCCACAGACATGAAAACATTTAAAATAGATCGCAAAACAGTTGTGCATAAAAGAGCGCAAACACACACACACACACTCACAAACGAACACTCGCACACACACACTTATAACAACATTCAAAAACTTAATAGAAAATATTTGAAATATAAGCAACACTTGAGTTGTGAATGATGATGTTGTTGTTGTTGTTGTCTATGTTGCTTTTGTGCAATATTTGAGCTATGTTATCGACTGCTACAACTGCTACATCGACCGCAACAAATGAACGCTAGTGCATCAGTTCATTATTTAGCAAACTGCAAACATTTATTTGTTGTAAAACGTCGGCATAATGCACACAGGCCAGTGGTGGCCAGTCATTCCTGGCATGCCATTCAATGTTATTCTTGCTGTCCTGCTGCTTTACTACTGATATCGTGCTACCCCAAAATGTATACAAACATGCACACAGTTACGTTATATTTATAGATATTTCAAAAATATGAACAAACCAACAAAAAAAAAAACAAAACAAAATTGTTGCAACATGAAACATCATAAGTCACCGTAGACAGTCAGACAGGTCAAGAGATTTAGTATTTGTATTGTTCGGCTTTGGCTGTGGTTGTTGTTTTGGGGAGGCTGTATATAAATGGGTCATATGGTCATGCGATTTTGATCAAAACAACGAGGAAAAAAAAAATTATGAAAAATTACATGTTTTTGATGTAGCGTTTCCAGTAAAATGCTTTATTGAGCGATGGCTTTGAGTGGCTCAGTCAAAAATACTCTTAATTCTGTGCAGAGTCTGATGGAACTGACGGCAAAATAAATTTCGATTTGATTGCAAAGAATTTTTTATGAGCTAAACTCTGTACAGTATGTACAAAATCCTTTTTCAATAACACATAAATAACCGTCGATTCGAAAATAATTTGATCAGAATGATATGATAACAAAATGTTCATGTTTTAGCTGACAAAGAAATACAGCGCATTCATGAGCAACATGTGTACTAGAATAATTTACCTGTATGAAGTGGTTCTTAATTTTTTTCTTGTATTCCTAAAATTTAAAAAACAATTTAACGATAAAAATCGCAAAGAATAGTCAATAGCAATATTAGTCGGTAGCAATAACTTTTGATTTTGATAGCTAACAACACTGACAATTGTTGTTCAGGACGCGAACTTACATATATCAATTTTTGTCAAGAAATTGAGGACATTTTAATGGAAGGATTTTTAAAAAGCGTTTAAAAATATTGAGTTAACATTTTTTATATATTTTTCAAGAAGCATTGAATGAAAACAAATAAAATATATCGCACACTAAATACAAAACAGTCACAACTCAAAAAACATAACTTTTCAGGAAAAGCGAAAAATAAAACTCTTTGGTTGAAACTGCAGAAGAAAAAGAATTTTCATTTAACACAAAAACTTCAATCTTCCAGTTAATGAAGAAAATAACGAAAAATATAGTCAGATATGTGTTTTATTAACTGATTTATAACAAAAATTTGATATAAAAAATTTAGAGTTGTGACTGTTTTGTATTAAGTGTGCGATATATTTTCTTTAAACGTCATTTATTCGTCATAATAAAATTCCTGAAGCACTAAAATTGTTAGTTTACTCAAAAACTAATCCTTCTATTGAGTTTAAATGTTTTATGGTTCTTAAGCTACTAATTTTTCAGGAATTGATATGGTGGTTTTTTTCTAGACTACAACTTTTTTAAAAGCGATTATTTTTTTTTTTACTTTTCTCACTCAAATTAAAAGCAGTTTTTAACATTTTTTATTTTTCGAGCACTCTTGTCAGTTTCTAATCTAAAGACTGTTCTTTAACAGGCTTTTTTCAAATTTTCCAAATCCGAAATATCCTGCACTCCAAAATAGCCTTCTTTACCCCTTGCTTCAGCGATTTTATTATGACTAAGAAATGACTTCATAAAAATCAAAATTATTTCATAAGTAAAAACTCTTAAAGAACATACAAAAATTTTGAGTTCTTACAAAATTAGATATATGTAAGTCCTTTTTAAGGCCACTGAAAGTATCGCTTCTAATAATGATACAACTTATTTTTGTGCTTATGTCAAAATATCAACGCTGATTTAGCTGAATGTCTGGCTTGAAGCTCTATATCAACTGATCCTTATTTCCTTTCAGTTGTTGCCATATGATGATAAGTTAGTAAAACAATGGTTCAATTGTATGTTAAAAGCTACAAAGGTACTCTACTCTAATTAAAAAGAGACTCCACAGTCTTATTACAGTACAAAAAGTGGTCTGTCTAAAGGATTAAAGACGCAATAAGATCTGGATGTCAAGGCTTTGCTTATCTTTCTGCGGCTGGACAAGTTTATATAAGCCGTAATAGCCAATAAGGGTTTTCCCATTCAATAAATCAAACTAAAAAAAAAAACTCCAAAATAGATTTATTATGAACTTGTAGGTCAACTTCCCCGAAGTATCCATATTTGGATTGTGATATTTATATGGATATGGATATGGATATGGATATGGATATGGATATGGATATGGATATGGATATGGATATGGATATGGATATGGATATGGATATGGATATGGATATGGATATGGATATGGATATGGATATGGATATGGATATGAATATGGATATGGATATGGATATGGATATGGATATGGATATGGAAATGGATATGGATATGGATATGGATATGGATATGGATATGGATATGGATATGGATATGGATATGGATATGGATATGGATATGGATATGGATATGGATATGGATATGGATATGGATATGGATATGGATATGGATATGGATATGGATATGGATATGGATATGGATATGGATATGGATATGGATATGGATATGGATATGGATATGGATATGAATATGGATATGGATATGGGTATGGATATGGATATGGATATGGATATGGATATGGATATGGATATGGATATGGATATGGATATGGATATGGATATGGATATGGATATGGATATGGATGTAGATCAAAATTAAGAGGTAAGTTGTGGTCAATAAAAACTAAATGGTCAGCGTGACCAGACATTAGGTGATTTCGCTTGTTTTCGTTAACTTCGGAAAAGTGTCTTTCGCTATAAACGCCACTTCAAGGAGCTGGAAGAAACGTTTTGGCAGCTGATGTCAATTGAGGGAATTATTTTGTTTCTAATTTTTCAAACTGTCAAACTGTCGGCCTCAACACGTTGAGTGAATGTAACGGAAAAATAAAGTGATCAGTAAATCATACTCCGCTCCACAACATGTTGTGTTGATCAGAAACTTTTTCGTTCAGCAGGTTTAATTTTTTTGCGTTAAGCAGGTACACACTAAGTGATGACCGTGGCATGCTGGTTAAGTGTGTGGCTTAGCATGCTCGGATCCCGGGTTCGATCCCCAGCCACGGCGAAAAGTTTTTTCAATAAAAAATTTCTCTTTGCAGACAATAGCAAACCTCAGAGAGTAAATAATGCCATGTAAAGCTTCTTGAGAACCTGAACTTTAGCCGTTCGGAGTCGGCATAAAGCATTTAGGTCCAGTTCTCGGTCAATTGTGTGCAAACATTAAATAACACACACAACACAATTGATCATAAGAAGCTCGATCAAAGTCCTTTCAAGGCCTAAATGGCCAATTTATTTTTTGTTTTTTTTTTTAGGTACACACTAAACGGTTGCAAAACAGTTGTTCCTGCTGAACGCAGCCAATGATCATTTGTAGAGGATTTCGAACAGATTTCATCGTGTATTGGCCAAACTTTAAATAAATTCCAAAATCTAAGTAAGCCATTTCAACATCAATAATTTATTCGATATTTCGGTATTACAGCCAAATCACTATCCGTTGCATCTCTACTTAGTAGCTAGTTATAATTTATAGTCAGTTGACAATTTTCAATTCAAATAATATTTAAAGCTCACAATCAAAGAACCATAACCATAAGGAAAGAATTGAATAGTTGCAGAAAATTAAAAAAAAATAGTTCATAAAATAGAAAAAAAAGTTGAATGTCTTACCATACGCACAATCAAGCCTGCCTGTTGAAAAAAAAAACACTTACCTGGTAACGCGCAAAAACTGTTGCTGACCTTTAAGCCATCTATCATCTATCGATTCAGAAATGATTCCTGAAATGTAACTTTGTTAGCTTGTTAGTGCTGCCAGCCTTTGAGTTTCTAGTTCGCTAAGACTAAACAACAGTTGCTAGCTATTAAGCGTGTTGTTTGATTCTTTAACAAAACAAAGAAAACAAAAAAAAAATTAAATTTGGAAGCGGCTTAATGCGTTTTTTTGGCATAATGCCAAATAACCAAAGTTGAGCTTCGCAACCAATAGCACAATAAGAATTTGCATTGGCAGGCATAACAAAGAAAATTGAAATTTAGGTTTGCAGAATTGGAATTGCAGAATACCAAGAAAATATTTTTTTATATATTTTGTTGCATGAGAAAAAGGAAAGCAAAGACAGCTTTTGAGTAGAAGAGAGGAAAATTTAAAAATTTTGAATTTCATGAAGTTGTTTCATGAGGTTTTTGTGGAACTAATGAAGCTTATGAACGACACAATATAGTCATTATGGTCAACAAAAAACGTTAAAGGAAAAAATTGCGTCAAAAAGAGGATTGCATCAAGCGGTTCTTTTTTTCATTCCAAACAATGTTAAAGTATCTTTTGTCAATTCAAAATTAAATTCAGCCACAATAACTGCAATATTGTTAGTACTCATAGAGCATAAAATGTAGAAGAATATGAAAGCAAGACAAGAAAAATGTAAAAATGAACGAAAATATTGCAAACATGTTTTAAATCAAATAATGAAAACCTAAACAGAGCAAACACAAAATATCAAAGTCTAGCAAAACCAAGTCAAAGAAAAAAGAAAGAAAAAATAGTTTCAGCACAAATTGGTATTTGCATTCAAAAATGTGATGACAAGAAAACGGAATAAATGAACAACAACGACAACTAAGACTTAAACACTAAATTAGAGTGAAAATGAAGAAGAAAGTAGAAAAGAAAAGAGGACAAAATCATTTGCCAAATCCAATTTTAATAAACAAAACACGACAACAACAGCCACAGCAACAACATCAACAGCAATGCACACAAACATAAAAACAAATACACACACACATACACACACTGACAATAATAACAACAAAAAAAACAACAGCTAACAAATGAAATGTGGCCGAAAAACTAAAGACTCACGTTTTTCTACCGAACGTGACTCAATTTGTTTGCTTATAAAGTGGGTGAAGAAAGTCAACCAAACCACGTTGGTGGGCAAATAAAACAAAAAAAAAAAATAGACACCAAAACAAAAACAAAAAAAAAAACACGCCTTAACATAACACCAGCATGCGAATTCTACGAATAAATATCACATTCAGCGGCTAGCTGTGGCAATAGCAACAACATAAGCCAAATACAAATACAAATAGAAACTGACCCAACCACCCACAAAACCAAATACAGACATTCCGATGGGTCAATAATTTAACCGTAGACATTGTGTGATAAAAACTCACAAGTGTCAAGGGTGTCTTTAGTGGTCGCTAGTTCTGACCGAATGAATGAGGTTAGAGCAATATCTAGGGGCAGAGTGGGATGGTAATAATAAAACTCCATACATATATATATATATCTCTTTTATTACACATAAGCTATATAATTTAAGTGTTGCAGAAAAATTGCCAACACCTTTAAATGTTTAAGTGTTGCTATAAAGCAGAAGATATAAAAAAAAAAAAAATTAAGAACTCTCAATTTGTCAATTCTACATAAGACTACTTAAGCTGCACCTATACGTTTGATTAGAATAATAAAAACAAACCAAGGTTAGTCATAAATTCTGACAAATATGTTCAAGAAATTTTAGTCGAATTTGTAAAAATTGTAAGCGATAGTGATTGAGAGTTTAAAAAGTTTTCTTAAAAACTAATTAAACTAAGAAATTAATAAAATTGTCTGGTTATGAAAACATCATAACCGATACTATCCGATGTTTGTTATGTACGTATGTATGGACAATTTTTTAATATTCAAAATGTTTTGCAAAACAGCTTGAGATAATTCTAGGTTGCATCAAATTGTATGGAAATAAAAGTCAAAATTTACCTTCAAGGCATTTCATGGCTGTGTTATAGCATCCCAAGTGTGTGTTAGGAACGTGGTGAGGCCAACATTGCACAGCGAGTAATGAACAAAATTTTAACAATTTGTTTTTGAGATAATAAATTCTCAAATTTCGGGCACAAATTCTCCTTTTGTTCTGTTATACAACTTTAATTATGACAATCTTAAGGTGGGACATAACATTCGTGGCAGAGAAAATAGATATTTTTTTTTAAAATTCATAACTCAGTCAAAAAGAAACATTTTTCCAAATTTTATATAAAAATATATATTTATAGATTTGGAAACAAATGACTGTTTTAAATCTTAACAAAATTGGTTATCGTATGACTGGAGCTTTTTTTTAAATTTTTTTTCAATTTTTGGTGATGTTCCAAAAATTCATAAAAAATCGAAAAAAATCAAGTCAAGTTTAAAACAAGTAAAGAAAGTCTAAAGTCGGTCTAGGCCGACTATGAAATGCCCTAAACCTAATTTACCAAAAAAAAAAAAATAATATTATTGGAAATGGGCGTGTCCGGATGGAGCCTATATTTGATATGCATTTAAATGTTGATGAAAAATTTACCAAAAAAATACCAAGTTTTATTCCTGTAACTCACAGTTAATGCCTTTATTGTGCTTTCGCTATGGGAGGTGGGCGTGTTTATGGACGGATTACTTCCAATTTTTGAACACACCTTAGTTTTGGTATAAAATACATACATACCAAATTTAATTTCTCTATGACAAACATAACCTTATTTAATGAGTTTTAAACTTTTTAGGTTGTATGGGAGGTAAGCGTGTCCGTAGGCAGATGACGTCCATTTTTCAAAACCATCTTTGTCTTGTCATAAAAAACATATGTGCTAAATTTTAGCTCTGTAGGTTAAACAGAGCCTTATTTATTGCGTTTTCAAATTTTGGGTTGTATGGGAGGTGGGCGTGTCCGTGAGCAGATGACGTCAATTTTTCGAAGACATCTTTGTGTTTATATAAAGCACATTCATACCAAATTTTATTGATGTAGGCGTATTATGAGCTAAGTTATGCAGTTTTTAATTTTGGCGTTGTATGGGAGGTAGGCGTGTCCGTGGGCTGATGATGTCCATTTTTCAAAACCATCTTTGTTTTGTTATAAAAATTACATGTGTCAAATGTAAGCTCTGTAAGTTAAACACAGGCTTATTTATTGCGTTTTCAATTTTTGGGTTGTATGGGAGGTGGGCGTGTCCATGACCGGATGACACCCATTTTTCTAAGACATCTTTGTATTGATAGAAAACACATACACACCAAATTTTATAATTGTAGGCTTATTATGAGCTGAGCTTTACAGTTTTAAATTTTCACGTTGTATGGTAGGTAGGTGTGTCCGTGGGCGGATTCCAAAAACATTCAATAGTGCAAATCCTTGGGTTCATGTGATCATGTGTACCAAGTTTCTCGCAATTATCTCAACTCCTTCTTCTTATCCTGTGTTTACGGACAACACACAGACGGACGGAAGGACGGACGGACGGACGGACATAGATAGCTCGACTCACGTGGTGACGCTGATCAAGAATATATATACTTTTATATACTGGACTCGCTTCGTTCTATGCGTTACAAACGTTTGCACAAAGTTAATATACCCTCACCTTTCAGGTTTAGGGTATAAAAATACAAAAAAAAAAAAATTTCGTCAAAACATGAACCAGTACGAAAAACATGGTTTCGAGATAAAAGCATTCAAAGTTTGTGAACAAAGAAAAATAAAAATTCGCTCTCACTAATCCGTTTGTTACTTTTGAACCCGTAAGAATTTTTCAATGAAATTTATATTAAATATTTACTAAAATACAAAATTATTAAAATAAACTAAAATTCAATTTAAAAAAAACGGCCCCCTTAAAACACTTTAAGAGAGCCTTCATGCGCGGGAAGGTAGACATTGTAGTACTTAACAAATAAATCGTCTTTTCTGAAGAAATACAAAATTCTACAAGTTGATTTGAATATTTTTGTTCATATATTAAGTGGGCGTGGTTGTTGTTCACTTTAATGTTGCACGGAAGTGAAAGACGTCAATGTCCAATTCTGTTCCTGGAACTATGGTCAATATCAAACGGCCACTATCATCTTAAGATGAAGATGTTGTAAGGTCAACATGTTATTCAGAATTTTCCTAGAATTGTGTATATTTTATACATAATAGCGGATTTATAGCAATCTTTGTAAAAAATTCAAACAAATTTTGACCAAAGTGCTTAAAAATATTTACAATTCTATGATTTTCTTATCCCCTACCTTGGCTCTTCGAAGAACTTTTGCTTAAAACTGATATTTATTTTAATTCAATATCAAAACAAAAACACGCAATAATTACTTTTAGTCTTAAAAGAAACTAATCGTTGACTTTGTCTCTTCATTATGAAACAGCAAAAAGTGCAGCAAAAGAGCAATCGACACCAGAAAAATGGTGCGATGTAAACTCTGACTCCAAAATTGGTTTGTCAAAAATAGAAAAGTATAAGAGTTCATGTGGTGTATAAAAAGCTTACATAGAAAAGTTAATAACTACTGATTAAATTTAAAAAAAAAATTATAATAAAAGTTAATAACTAAAAGTGTATTTTACGTTAATTCTAAGAAAAAAAAATAATTGGGATAATATGTGCAATTTAGGTGAATGCAGTATCGTCAAAATTTCGTTAAAAAACTTTAATAAATTAATGATAAAATATAAATTTGTTATATCAAAAGACAGTAAAAATATACATATATCATTTAATAGCATTTGATTGGAATTAAGATCACTCATACGGCACAGTGCACTGCCATATCAAATCAAATTCTTTAAGTGGGGACATGACATTGGCCGTTTTTTATTTAAAAAAGACTTTTTTATAATTTTGTATTTCAGTAAATATTCTTAAGATTCATGGAAAAATTCTTACGGGTTCAAAAGTTACAGCCGGATTAGTGAGAGCGCATTTTTAATTTTCGCGTTTTTTTTCTTTGTTCACAAACTTTGAACACGTTTATCTCGACACCATTGTTTTCGTACTGGTTGCGGCACTAGCAGGTTCATTTTTTTACGAAATTTTTTTTTTGTATTTTTTTAAACTTGATTCGCTATCTATGACATGAGTTTTTTTTAAATTTCTTTTTGATTTTTTATAAATTTTTAAAGTCAATATTTTTTTTCGAAAAACACACTTTCAAATTTGGAACATCACCAAAAATTGAAAAAAAAATTAAAAAAAGCTCTTTGTTAACATTCAAAAAAGTACTTTTTTTCCAGATCGTACAATTTTTGCGACTCCCAGGCTGCAACCACGTGGCCCCGTTTTTTTCTCTGCTGCCAGTTTGGAGCTCTTTAAAACCATGTTGGAGTGAAAAATATATATTTTTTAATTTTTTTTCTTGTAAATTGTTAAATTCTCTACAAATAAAAGTGTCTGACCGATTATTCGGCTTCGCCTTCGGTAATTGACATAATCTTTGGAACTTATATTTGGAACTTCGGCATCGGCTTCGGACGAGATAGCCGATTATTTTTGCCGAATGTTTGTGCTTTGCTAAACAGTTTTTTTTATAAGTTTTTAGGATTTTTTTGCATTATTCAGTGAACTCCGTTCATAATTCCACATTTGGAACATTTTCCATTGTTTGTTTTGTTTTTCTCTCCTTTGCTGTTCTTTCATGAGTTGGTGTTCACTCTTTGAAAATTTTATTCAAATGATAAATCATTTCTTATGAATTGGTTCGTTTTTCATACCAAATTTCTTTACATTCGGTCCAGTCGTTCAGGCGTTATTGAGCCATATATATTTTATTACTTTAAGCGTCCTCTATCGAAAGCTTATAATATGAAAGTTTTCTATGCTTGGTGACACTTTCGGTACCTTCATGCTGAAGAAACAGAAGATACTCAATAACATCGCGATTAGACGGTAGCTTTGTTAAGTTTGTGTTAATTTTCACGAAGAGCATTTTTTATGAATAGCAGATAGTTTGTTTTTAGTAATGAAAATATTTTGTTCGCTTTGCTTTGCTTGTTAGATTATTTTTTTATGTAATAATTTGGCTAAACGGTTGACTGGCCAAACGACTGGAGCGATTTTAATAAAATTTTACGAAAATTCTTCTGACCTAGTAATACAAGATAGACTTTTAGAAGTTATAAGAACTTTCGATAGAGGGCGCTTAAGGTAATAAAATTGATATGGCTCAATAACGCTTGAACGACTGGCCCGAATCTAAAGAAATTTGGTATGAAAAACGAACCCAAACGAAGATGTTTCGTAGGCTAAAGTCCAAAAGCGAAAACGAACTTCACTAAAATTTTGATTCGCTGTAACTTTTTTTCCTACGAATGAAATGTAATAGTTTCTTGACAAAAGTTTAATGATTTTTTATGAAATTTTGTTATATTAAAAAAATTTAAAGTTTGGGGGTGCTTGTGTACTAATTGAGACCTATCCAAAGATATACTTCTTTTCACGATCGGGTTAAAACTGGTGAAGTTATACAAAAAAGACCATTTGGGGCAAATTTCGGGTTCACAAAAAAAATTTGTATTGTTCTGAAATCCTCTCAACATAAGCTTTCATATTAGGGGCTGTAAATGCAAACTTTTTTTCCCCATATGGGGTGACCCACCTTAATACTCATACGTCATGTAATAAAATGCACGAATTTTAAAATGCTATATCTTTTTAATGAATTTTAAAATCACTTTAAGTTTTATATTAGCAGAATCTTATTACGTTGTCTATTTTACATTAATTTCAAATATTTTCACCCGTGCCCATTGGAGATATTTGACCCCAAAGTTGGGGCAAATTTGAGATTTCTTATTTTTCAAAGCGATGGATGTAACCCAAAAAGTTTATGATCTAGTCACTTTTAAAAATTTATATTTTAAGTTCTTACTAAGACGTACCTAATACCAAAAAAAAAAGGTCAGCCACTAACTTCTTTATATTAAAATTTTTTTCAAAGATTACGATTATTTTCGGAAACTTTAACGTTTTTTTTTTAAATTAAGTAACATCCCAATTAATTTTTCTGATATGCAAGATAATAGCCTAAGGTATAATTAATATTATAATTATTCAATTATTACTGTATGCTTAATAGGAGCTGAGATATGATCATTACCGCAAACTCTATAAAATTCGAAAATCGCTCGAAAACAACAAAAAAATTTTTTTTTTTAAAGCAGTCCTAAGGTGCCGAAACAATACAAAATTAATGTTTAAGAAAAAAAAATCTTAAAAGGGTTGACCGACCGAATTTGCTATTTTGTGATCAATCTCGGCGGAATGACCCAGTTAGTATCAGTTAGTAGCTTTACTCGACTGGGTCGAAAATTGATAAAATTTTTTTTCTGCGTTATCCTGACGTCAATAAATCAATTACAGAAACATCCGAATTTTGTAGAAAAACTCTAACATATAATTCGAATTTAATGATTTCGTTACGTTTTTTTGTACTGAAATTGTAAATGAATATATAACAAAAGCAAAGAACAAAGTTTTATAATTTTTTTGACTTTAAAACATTTGTCTGTTATTCGGATTCGGCTTTGGCCTTCGGCCGATTATTTACATTTTGCCGAAGAATCGGCTTCGGCTTCGGCTTCGGCAAAAATTCACATTCGGTCGGTCACTACATTAAATCATTTGCTTTGAATTAATGTTACTCATACGCCACATTGCACTGCCATATCAAATTAAACTCGTTAAACGAAATTTTAGGGAAAATAAATTCACCATAACCGTATGCTTCAATGTGTTTATTAATTGAACATTGACATAGAATACAAAAATTATAGAATACGAAAAAATTAAAATTATAATAATGATATCATGATGAAACAAAATTAAACGTCCTAGTATATATATTTAATATACGCTTAGTTTAAATGCGATAAAGCTTAAGCTACATCAATTCAGAACAGTATTCTGCAAGTTTCATTGCTAAGCCTTAAAGAAGTAAACATAGCCTATGAATAACAGTCGCATGAAACATGCTATTCGAAATTTATTGTAAGTTTAAAAAGCTCCTTGAAAACACTAAAATATTCTTCCTTTGCATTTATAAAAATAAAAAGTAGTACTTTTGAAAATAACATAGTTTTCATCATTTCATCATAAGTTTTTATAGTAGCTGACCGTTATTTTAAAGGAAACTTGCTTTCTGGTTCGGAATTTCTTATCTTTTTTGTCCAGTTACACTGTTCATTCCTGTTACACTGTTCAAAATTTTCCATTTCATTAGTTTTCATCAACAGTTGTTTCAAATAGCATGTTCTGCTGAGTTGTCTTTTTTAATAAATATGCTGTAACGCTGATATATTATTTATGATTTATGGTGTATTTTAATGATATTTCAATCATTTAACTCAGCAGATTTATTGTTTTTGTTTTTTCTGAATATGTCATTTTAGCTCATTTTTTTAAGTACGCTTGACTAGCCGTTCTATCATCAAACCAAATGTTGTTGTTTATATTTTGATTATTTTATTTTTTTTTCTTCATTTTTGTTTGTTTTTTTTTTTTGTTTTGGTCTTGTTTGTTTTTGACATTAATAGTAACAAATTGAGACAAACAGCTTAAGTTGACATGTCAAAAAATATCTTTTAAAAAAACAAATTTCAAATGGGTTTAACGACCAATCTAGTGTGCAGACAGGCTGATGGCTCTTCGTCGCCTGTTTCGATGTAACGAAAACTGAGAATATTAAAAAAATGTCGTTAATGTCAGCAACAGAGGGTCACCATGTCAAGCAGGATTTTCTGCAACAAGAACAACAATAACAACAAGAAAATTTGAAGAGTGCCTTAAAGGACGAAACGCAATACAAAACAAAAAAAAATTGTAAACAAAATTTATCAATGTTAAGAATGCAGAATACAGACTACACAAAGGCTAAAAATACTACAAATGCATGACAGAGACTTGAACTTGACAATGAGTTGGGTTCAAAAACAGTGACCCTAAAAGAGGTTCAAAATAAATTACAAACAATTAAAAGACATGGAAATTTTGATTAATGAGTATGAGTGACAAAGAATTTCACTCACAAAGAAGGGTTGTTGTGAAAGAGAGAGGAGAAGAAGAAAAAAAAGGCAAAATAAAAACATTTACTTAAAATATCTCTTTGTTGCAGCTGCCTGACAACTTTAATTCAACTTTAAGCTATTTATTTATATAAGCAACAAAACCCTTCTTACCCATCAAGTTGCACGCCAAACTCTATCATAACCATAAATTGTGCGAATTCCATACACTAAGACAAATTGAGTCACATGCGAATATTTTAGTTTGTGGTTGTGTGGTTATGCCAGCGCAACAGCGACGTCAACAAATTGTGCTGACTTCATTTTGAGACTTATATTGAACACATTTGTTAACTGCTTTATCGACATGCTTTTCAAATCAGCGCACCATTATTTAATGTTGATATTTTCTGGTTTTTTTTTGTTGCTTTTGTGTTTTGTTTTTATTATTGTTTTTGCTGCAGTGTTGTCAATATTGTCAACTTTAAGCCAACATAATTGGTCACGTAGTTTATTACCAAATTTTGTTGTTTTTGTTATTGTTATTGTTATTATTATTCTTGTGAGCTATTTTTGCCAATATATAAAACTGGCAAAACTTTATAGAATGGAACTTCCAAAAATCGAAATAAAAACAAAAACAAACAAAATGTGATTAATTCATAGCGCATTCAAAGGATTGTGGAGGGTCAGTGTTGTCAGTATAACTTATCGTGTAACTTATATTGGCATTTATAACTTTTGGCAAAATTAAAGTCACATATAATTTTTTATGTAATGCAAAAATCATATTTTTTTAAAAGTTTCACAGTAGGAAATACATATATATGATATCATAGCCATACTATCAAAGCCCACATACTACTATTCACATATTACCAAACCATCAATACATTAAGCCTATTATACCAAATTCATTCTAACGTACCTAAAATCACATGATCGCCATCAAAATATATACATCATAACGTGCCCATTATACCATACCATCATTACTTCATTCCCATCATAATATACTTCTCTTAACAAAAACATGATACAAAACTTATTAAACCCATCGAATCCAATCAACACAGAACTCGTTCTTTTCACAAGAACAAAACTAAATGGAGCTCTTACTCTGAAGCTTTCCACTGAAGTATCTATCTTGGAACTATACTTGACAACAAGTTCAGTTGGAAACGCAACACAGAGGAGAGAAGAAAAAAAGCACTAGCATGCCAGAGGACCTTCGGTAAGAAGTGAGGCCTGCGACCGCACATCATCCATTGGTTGTATACAGCGATCGTCAGACCTATTCTCACCTACGGCTCTCTGGTGTGTTGGACAATTGTGCACTAAAGGAGCTACCTTGCCATAAGATCTACGCCACAGGCAAGTCTAGAAATGATGCTACATCTACTTTCCATAGAAGATTTCCTTAAGTGTTCGGCAACCAAGAGCGCGATTCGTCTTAGAGAGTCACAGGCCTGGAAAAAATAACACCTTCGGACATGCATCTATTTTGAATCTCTATGGAACTGAGGAATCAAAAAAACTTTTTAACAAAAAAAAAAAACCTACTTCAAAAGCACTGCAAAGTAAGAAATAATTTTAAATGACTTTTACTATTTATTTCGTGGTCAAATTTGATAATTTATTTATATTGATTATTATATTGGAAATCTTATAATATCAATTTTGCTGAATTTTTTTTTAATTTTTATTATAAATGGGCATTTTTACGAATACAGAGACATGAGTGCATGATAATCAATTTAGGTTAATATATGAACTATGTATATACAATGAACGGTGAGACTCTGAAATTTATGAATATGTAATAAAACATATGCGTTAATGTCCAGTGAAATCTTCAAGTGAAAATTTTTTGTTTTAAACAACTTAATTTGTAATACATGTCAAACAAAGTTTGGTGAGTAATTTGAAAACTAAAAATGAGAATTAATGTCCAAATTCCAAAAGAATATGGTGGACTTAACTCTTGGTCTTATTCTCCTATTGGTTCATTTAAACTTAAAATCAAAACCTTGTAAAGAAAAAGTGTCGTCCGTGCGTCACGAAAAAATCACCTTCATCGGAGTAGCATGAAAATTCATAAGCAAAGCCAACTTTTTGTACTGAAGTATTTTGGTTTTAACAATTTTTTTGATTAGAATATTTGTATATATTTTTCATATGAGTTGTTTTCAGTTGATCAACCAACATGATACAATGAATAACTACAGACAACATATTTCTCATATCCTATATATTTCTTGTGGCGTAGGTGTTGAACTACATGCAATAACAATAGAGTTAAGCTATCACTGGCTTTAACGTTAACCCATTAAAGTCATGTCTCATTTCATCAAAAAAATTTAATGTTTTGGATACCACTCATTCAAACCAAGTGAATGTGGAAAAAATGTCTAGGCAAACCTTCTTAGCTTTTTAATTATTTTAGTCTGATTAATTTTAAAAGAAATTCATAAGGAGGAAGTTTTAAAATTTCAGTTCCACTTCAGCCCCTGAAAGCAAACCGAGCAAAACATTAATTGATTGATAAAAATTGAATGATACGGATTCCAGTGGCTCAAGACAAAGTTAATGTGGAAAAAATTTATCCACCAAAGTTTGGGTTGGGCTCAGGGACAACATAGGACGGTACTACTAACCATGCACACATAAATCTTATTACAGAATAGCTTTTAGTCTACTTTTGAGTTGATCTTTTGACAAGTTAACATCAAAAACAGATGTTAACAAAGGTACTCATGCGGTTTAAAGGAGCAGTTAACATATAGTTCGTTCAACTAAAAGGTAAATAAATTAAAGTATTAGCGTTTCTACTGATTCTACGGTTAGAGTTGAAATTAATGAGAGATGGAAGTTCCGGAGAAACGAAAACACCGATCATGAGTTGGTGTAAATATATGATATCTGCGGACCTCCTTCGCTCACATAGTGACTACATTCTTAATAGTTTTAAACGATCCTCATAAGGAGGAAGGCTTAAAATGGCAGTTCCACTTAAGCCCTTTAGAGCAAACAGATCAAAACGTTTTTGGATCTTCCCTATTCGTTCAACGTGCACATTGTAACTTGGGGACCAAACTTGACTTGCGTCCTCCAAGTAGTTATACTCATTTTGTTCAATTTTTGTGTCCATCATTTCATGAATTCAAGCATAGAAGATGCTCTTTTACAAATTAACCGTCAAAAGAGCGGTGTGGTGGAAAATAAGAACTGCCAACGACTTAAGTCATGTTACTATACTGTTCAAACGTAAATGTTGTTTTCATTGATAAAGACAGCAGTATCGATCAGCTTCTTAAACGCTGAAGCCATGTTAAATGGAGTGCAAAATGCATCTGCAAAAGATGCATGATATCCGTGTTGGGAATGGGTGCTCTATTGTAGTTCGGCAGCATGCGGGTTCAAACTCATAAATCAATTTATAATTTTTAAAGATGCATTTTTTTGCAACCTGCATCTGTTAAATTGTTGCAAACCGCAACTGTTGAGTTCTTAGATGAACATAAGAAATACAATATTTTATTATAAACTAAAAGATAAAATCTATTTTGCTTAAAAGCAACAAATTTGTATACAAAATCGTACTTTTTCCATGCAACACGATTTTGTGTGCGTAACGTCACGCTGGTTAAACAGTTATAACTTCCTTAAATATCACTTCTTGTTAAAAAGATGACTACCATGTTATTGTGTTAACCTTAATACATCAAGTTGCGTACTCAAAAGTTTTAAAAAGTACATCAATTAGCTGAAATTTTGAAAAATGTAACATAACATCAAAAGTCATGTCTTAAAAATGTCCGTGCGCCACGCTAGACTAAAAGTGCAATAACTTTCGAATGAAGCCATCAAGAACAAACATAGAATAGGCTAAAAAGAATAACCACCAAAAGCCCATTCTGGAATTCCGAGGTAAATAAAAGGAGAAAAAATCGTACGAATGTCCGTGCGCCACACGTAAAAATGCCCAAATATATTAATTTTTTATGATAATAAAAACTTCGAGTCAGCGCTAATCATTGACATAAAATCATGATATTTTTGCCATCCCTAATCTATTTAAGACTTTGTTATTTGTGAATATCCTGCTTAGATGACGTTGTGTTAATTTGTAATCTTAATTTTTCTTAAATCTTAATTAAAATGCTATATATGTGTTGCAGCTGCACAAAAAAACTGATAATATTAGCGCCGACTTCGAAGCTTTTATTATCATAAAAAATTAATATATTTATGATAAAAATAAAATAAAATTCAGCAAAATTGATATCATAAGATTTCCAATATAATAATGAATATAAATAAATTATCAAATTTGACCAAGAAATAAATAGTAAAAGTAATTTAAAATGATTTCTTACTTTGCAGTGATTTTAAAGTAGGTTTTTTTTTTTGTTAAAAAGTTTTTATTTCTTTCTTTTTAGAGAAAATGATATATATTAAAAAAGTGTATAAATTAATTAAACACCAATTATTTATGCTCATAATATGGAAAATGATTTTCTGTCGTTTTTTATTCTGTTCTTTGTCAGTATCTTTATCAGTTCCTACTCTTGGATTTTTATCAGTACCCCAATGTCAATATTGACTGAAATTAGTGTGTTTATAATAGTGACACGCCTCTTTGTCATACTCTTTCATACTCTTTGTCATAGTGTTTTCAATAGTTCTAACCATTCTAACAATGAATTTAATCACCCTTAAGTCAATATTATATAGTTTTTTAACACACTGCCATACCCCTTAGTCGAATAAAGCCCAATTCTTCGGTAGTAATTTATAATAATTGTGCCTACGTCTGTACTTTTTCAGTTAGTAGTGTCAGTATTCCATTAAGTGTTTTCTACTATTGCTACACCCCTTGGTCGAATGACGCCCACTTTATTGACAATAATTTGTTATTAGTGTGCCCACCTCTATACAAAATATCAGTACTCCAGTGTCAATATTATTCGAGAATTATTCGAATATTATTATTCGAATATTAATAATCGAATATTATTCGAATATTATTCTTTGTCGACTACGCCCACTAAATTGGCCGTTATTTTGTATGTTATATTTTATTTACTTAAAATATATATATTTTATTTATATTTTGCCCACTTAATTGACCGTTATTTTGTATTATTGACCTTACTCTTGCATTTTTGCTTTGAATTTTCTTAACTCTAGTACTCTAGTGTCAATATTTACTAAGATAAAGTGTTTTTCTTATAGTGACACGCCCCTTTATCAAATACCGCCCACATTAATGGCAGTAATTTGTTATATTTGTACCTACCTTTGTACTAAATTTTAGTATCGTAGTATCAACAGTAATCGAGATACAGTGTTTTTTTAATATTGCCACTCCGCTTCTCGAATAACGCCCATTTATTTTTTACAAAAATTTTTCGTAGTTTTTCCTACCGTTGTTATAAATTTCTGTACCCTAGTATCAATATTATTCGAGACACAGTAATTCTCTTATATTGCCACACCCCTTTGTCGAATAACGCCCACTTTTTTATGGTAATTTCAAATAATTGTGTCTACCTCTGTACTTTATTTCAGTACTCTCGTGTCAATTTTCTTTGAGATACAGAGTTTTTACAATATTGCCACACCCTTTTTTAGAATTACGCCCACTTAAGTGATCGTCATTTTTAATATTTGTGCTTGCCCTTGTAATTTTACTGTAAATTTTATTACCCTAGTGTCAATATTTACTGAGATACAGTGTTTTTCTTATAGAGACACGCCCCTTTGCCGAATACCGCCCACTTTCATAAACGGGCACCTCCGCGTCGATAGTCTTTATATGTTGACAAAAAATTACGGCTATCGGGCTAGTACTTTTGGAGTAATCGATGTACATACATTAAAAAAAAAAAAACAAAAAAAAAAAAAAGAGACCAACCAACTTGAGAACCTCCTCCTTTTTGAAGTTAAAAAGTCCAACCGACTATATTAAACCTAGGGTGGTATTCGGTACTAAAAACACCACATCCATTTCCAGCAGACCAGCATGGGAAGATATGACCATAGAACCTTTTGGTATTCTCCAATTCTACCCTGATGGCTCCAAAACGGAGAAAGGAACAAGATCAGGGGTATACTGCAAAACGCTGCAGAGAAAACAAACATCCTGATCATTGCAGGGTTTTTCAGGCAGATTTAATGCAATTGAAAAAGCAGCACAGGTTATTCACAGCAAAAATCTAACCCCCACAAGTATGGGAATTTTTGTAGATAGCCAAGCGGTCATAAAGCGCTAGAAAGCAAAACGACAATGAACAGTACCCGAACGGTACTAAATTGTAAACAAGTCCTGAACAGTGTCTGTAATACCCACAATTTCACTCTCTGCTAGGTCCCCGGACACAGCAATGTAAAAGGAAATAATAAAGCAGATGAGCTGGCAATCCGAAATAAGATTGCACTTGCTTCCAAAAAATATGTAAAAAAAAAAAAAACAAATTGGCCATTTCAGCCCTTGAAAGGAATTTGACCGAGCTTCTTATGATCAATTGTGTTGTGTGTGTTATTAAATGTTTGCACACAATTGACCGATAACTGGACCTACATGTTTTATGCCGACTCCATACGGCTAAAGTTCAGGTTCTCAAGAAGCTTTACATGGCATTATTTACTCTCTGAGGTTTGCCATTGCCTGCAGAGAGGTGGTGACCGATCAGAAAAATTTTTTATTGAAAAAACTTTTCACCGTGGCTTGGGATCGAACCCAGGCTCCGAGCGTGCCAAGCCACAGACTTCAGCTGCATGCCACGGTCACCACAAAAAATATGTATGTATAATAAAAACATGTAATATTTTATTTTATTTAAAAAAATAATTATTAAAAAAAACTAGTAAGGTATATCTTCGACTAAGCCGAAGTTAAAATACCCCCACGGGCGATTCGCAATGGTACAAAATCTTAAATTGCAGCTCTTTTCATATGAGATTTAAAAAATTTTACTATTTTGATGACGTCTAATTCATCTAAATCTAATCTTAGTCAAATTCATATCAAATTGTTTTCCTGAAAAGTCTTCCTGCCTTTTTATAAAGTTTTTATTTAGAAACTGTATGGGAGATGGGCGTGTTCTTGAGTGGTTGATGCTAGTTTTTCTAACACGCGTCAATTTTGATATAATATACACAAGTACCCAATTTCAGGTCTGTAGCTTAAATATTAGCATATTTATAGAGTTTTCAATATAATGGGTTGTATGGAAGGTGGGCGTGTTCATCAATGAATGACGCTTATTTTTCTAACACGTCTTAATTTTATTATAAAAATAATAAATATTTGTAGCTTCGACAGAAGCCTATGGTTTGTGATGAAAATGAGCACACACACTCAAAAAACAAACACATATCTTTCTCCGGTGAAAAATTTCTCTATTTTCGGTATAGCAATTTTCTCTTTTTCTAATAAAATTTTCTTCAATTAGAATAAATTTTCACATTTTCGAAGAAATATTTCTTAACTTCTAGGAAATGGAAATATTTCAATGTCTCTTATAGTGATAAATATTTTTCTTGCACAAAAAATTCTCATTTAAGAGAAAAATTTATTGAAAATGAAAAATGTCTCCGATATTTTGATAAAAAAATTCACTATGAGAAGTATTTTCTTCAATAAAAACAAATGTTTTCTCAAAAATAAAAAGTCTTTTCCTCTAAAAACGATATATTTTTATATATTTTTCTTTTTCATAGAAGTTTTTATCATTTTTAGAGAATTTTTCAAAGTCTAGATATATTTTATCATATATCTAGCCTTTTTTATCATATTCCGAGAAACTTTTTTCTGAGTGCAGTTTGAAAAGTCATTTCGAGATTTCGAGTCATTTTATCTCAAAAAAAATTCTTATTTTAAAAAATCCTATAAGCATCGATTCGCTTTTTGGATTGTCTATGTTCAACTACGGTTTGGGTCGAGACCAGTGTTGCCGTTTTGGCTATTTATAGCCAAAAGTGGCTATTTTTTTCTCGTGATCAATTTTGGCTATTTGGCGATTTTATTTTTCATTTGGCTATTTGTTTTTACTCGGCTATGTTTCTGCATTCCGGCGAAAATAAATTTTTTATTTTACATATAACATTTTCAATTGCCTGAGAATCGCCAGCGAATCGCTTGGAAGATCAAGCAATTGCCTTTAAGCTCATCTGAGAATCATTCGGGTATCACCTACTGTAAGCTGCTTAGGCCGATTCGTCGGAAAGATTCGCCAATGAACCGCCGAGAGCAGTAATAAGAAATTCGCCGAAAAGGGTGGCAAATGAAGTCCATTTAAGAGTCCTCAGCAATTTGTTCCGAAGCATTGTTGTTCTGTCCGAATTCTATGAATTTTTTTGTGAATTTGTTTTGATTTCGCTTCGATATAATGCGACGTTGCTTTGAAACTATACTAGTCCAACTTTTTGATTAATTTTAACGATTTTTCAGAGCCTTCTTCATATTCCCATGATAGATATTGACCATTTTTCAAAAATCCATCTTCCAACAATCGCCGAAATGGGCGAAGGAACATTTTGTAAATTTTCATGACTCGCGCATTCATTGCGTGAACATTTAAAAAGCAATGCATTTTGCCAAAAACACTTGGGCGAATCACTGGTGCATCGCAAAATCCACTTCTCTGCCAATCGTCTTCCAAATGTTTGCAGGGAAATGATTTAAAATTTGTACTTGAGGGTGAATTCTCCCTTCATTTGAACACGACTTGCCAGTGATGCTAATCGTGCAACCGAGCGCAAGAATATCCAAAAATTTGACATGTTAGCACATCACAACTTTTAGCACATCTCGTATCATGTGCCACATAAGAGTATGCAACAATCCATATAACTCTGATCATTGAAAGTAATTGTGGTTGGTTTTCAAAAGTAAAATGAAGTAAGTCAGCATGGAAAAGTAAGTTGCTATAGCACTCCACCACACATAAAACATTCTTCACTTGTTTCACTTTCTCACCTACTTATCTATCTCCCATTTCTGAACCAAGGCAGGCTTGACTGAATATTTTTGACACCTGAAATCCTTGGTTCGAAGCTAAAAAAAAAAAATGTAATACTGTGTATATTTCTGAAAATGCAAACCTTATTTTTATGAAGTTTTTTTTACTCATATCAAGTAAAAAATTAATGAGCTAAGATCCTTCTATATAAAAAGTCCGTCTATTTAAAAGATATATGCCTTAAATAAGTTCAAAATATGCTCTTATATTTTTAACATATAATTTTTTATAACATATTTAAAAACAAAAAATGCTTGTAAATCTGTTTCCAGTAAAAAACGGTTCTATGTTGTACAAAAAAATAGTTAGTTAAAAAATGGTATGAGTGTTAGTTTTGTGTCTTTTTTCTTATACAATAAATTAATCTTTTGGTTATTTTTTTTACATTTTGGCTATTTTTAATTTTTGTTTTGGATATAAAAATAAACTTACTCCGGCAACACTGGTCGAGACTGTTAATTTTTTTCATCTTTATATAGCTTCTGCTCGTGTTCGTTTAACTTTTTTTTTTCGTTCGTCTTTGGTTCTTGACTTCGTACGCCTTCGGCTCATTCCTCGATTTTTGTCGAAAGAACTATTAAAAGCATAGGATCTATTTCAGTAACAGATACTAATGCTTACAAAGTTTCATCAAAATTGGTTCATCCGTTTTGACGTGAATGAGCCAAATATAGTTGATTAAATAAAGCGCCATCTCACGGAAGTTTTCTGAAATTTAAAAAGCCTCAATTCTGTTGCAGGGTCAAGTTATTTCAGGTACAAAATTTTAGTAAAATCTATCAAGTCATTTAGGAGTTATTGAGTCTCAACAATGCACTAATTAAAGCGGCCTCTTGTGGAAGTCTTTGGAATTTTTTATATTTTATGTTTCATCTCGAGTGCAGTTGAACGTTCATATTAAATTTCATTGAAATCGGTCTAGGCGTTTAGAAGTTATAATAGAGTGCCACACCTACAAACTTCCACCCTCTTTTTTACCCATGTTATATCTTGGGTGCAGTTGATCCTTCATACAAAATTGCATTGAAATCGGTTCAGGAGTTTAGAGTTATTGATCCTTAAAAACATACAACTTAAAGCGCCCTCTTACGGAAGTCTTTGGAATTTTTTATGGCTTTTTTTATTTTGGAAGCAGTTGAACCTTCATACCAAATTTCATGGAAATTGGTTCAGGCGTTAAGAAGTTATTACAGAGTGCCACGTCCCCATACTCCCGCCCACTTTTTTAACTCTGCTTAATATTGGTTGCAGTTGAACCTTCATACCAAATTTCAGTGAAATAGGTTCAGGCATTTATGAGTTATTGAGCCTTAAAAATGCACTACTTAAAGCGCCCTCTTGTGTAAGTCTTTGGAATTTTTTATGACTTATGTTTAATTATGGGAGCAGTGGAACCTTCATACCAAATTTTATTGAAATCGGTCTAGGCGCTTAGAAGTTATTAAAGAGTGCCACGCCCACATACTTCTGCCCACTTTTTTACACCGCCTATGTTCTTTCTCATTATGAAAGGTACTCGGTGTCCAAATTTCAGCTCAATCGGAACAGATTTCAGCACACGGAACAGACAGACAGACAGACAGACAGACAGACAAACATTTGATTTTATATAAAAGATGATTTTATTTATAAGATAAATGTTTAATTTTGTTTTTATAGCTTCGACACAAGCCTCTATACATAGGTTTCAATATTGGGGTTGTATGGGAGGTGGGCGTCTGAGTGGGTGGATGTCACCCATATTTCTAACACACCTGAGTTTTGTCATAGACTATACAACAACCGAATTTAAGTTTTGTAGCGTAAATATTCGCTTCTTTATGGAGTTTTCATCATTGGCGTCGTATGGGAGGTAGGCGTGGTTTTCATCCGATTTAGCCCATTCTCAAACTTGATCTTAGTTTTTTAAAAGAAAGCTTAAATATCGAATTTTAGCACGATAGCTTTAAAATTACGGCTGTAATCGTGTCCACAGACGGACAGACAGACGGACAGACAGACGGAGATGGCTATGATGCTGAGCAAGAATATATATATACTTTTCTATACCTACCACGCCTCCTGATGGGCGTTACACACGTCGTGACAAAATTAATATACCCCTTACGCAGTACGCGTGGGGGTATAAAAATGTTCATCCGGGCTCTCATCCGGGTTTGAACCCAGGCAGCCCTCGAACTAAACTGGAACTTTGGAAATTGTGATTCAATTTCAATAAGAAGTTCGCAGTTCGTAGCAAAATGTTATCATTGTAGAATTCAAGTGCAAGTAACCACGAATCATGCGATCATAAGTCATATACCATAAATTCTGTTTTAAAGCATAGAATCATGGCTAATTTTTGCATGAATTGTCTGCTAAATGCTTTATTCTTCTGTTCAATTCTCTCCGTGAATGCAAAAACAAACTGGGCCTCGAGAAGCGATTGCATTATATCTAGAAGGCTGTGGCCAGCACTCAACCAAAAAAGCCACTGCCAGCACTTCTGCTCTTCTCTAAATGGGATATCCGTATACTGGTAGGAATCTTAACAGGCGACTGCCTCATCGGGGTGATGACCAATATGATTGGCATTCCAGCGCCAGACTTTTGTCGAAGCTGTAGGTATTATAGGTATTTTTGACCTATTGCACCAAATATCTAAGCTATCTTCGCCTACTCTCTAGTTTTCCAGATATATGTAGCTTTTTTTATTTTTTAATATCAAAGGGTTAATTTTTTCATAGAGTGTTAACCCTCAATCCCATCAGTATATTAATTTTTTTTGAGGTTTTTATTTTGATACATGAACTCTCTATCTGTGCCTCCCTATATTTTCATACCCCTTTAAAACCTTTCAAAATCTTTTTTTCCCCCCATCTCGCTTTAACTCTAAAAAACGCTTAAAAGAAAAGAAGAAATAAAGAAATTTGTGTGTCTACTTTGTAACGAGTGTTTTTGTTTCGAAGGCTGAGGTATGCTCAGCCGCTCCAGGGTCCGTCCAAGGGATCTCGCAACCCTTGGCCAAACGTAAATTTTTCTTAATCAGGAATTAAATAGATGAAATAATCGCAGAATTAGTCCGGTTGACGTTAAATTCAACACAATCACTAAACCTCAAAGGTTTTAGCTCGGCACGATTAATAATCTATTTTGTGCTCTTTTTTGTTTTTTTTTTTTATATAATTATTTTCTTTTTTTATAATATTTATAACAAACTTTGTTTATACCTAAACTTAGTGCATATACGTTATAAACATAAGTGGCAAAGTGCGCACGGGGCAGAGGCCCAAACGGATTCAGGCGGCAGACGGCCAACGGCAAAGCAGGCCTTCACAACGTAGACCTACTTAGAATGTTGCTGGGCTACTGAACCCGGCAAGCCGAAGTTTAAGTTTTGACCGGAGTCGAAAAGCCAGAGCTTGAGTATGACCGGAGTCGAAAAGCCGGAGCTTGAGTTTGACCGGAGTCGAAAAGCCGGAGCTTGAGCTTGACCGGATTCGAAAAGCCGAAGCTGGAGTGTGACCGGAGTCAAAAAGCCGGAGCTTGAGTTTGACCGGAGTCGAAAAGCCAGAGCTTGAGTGTGACCGGAGTCGAAAAGCTGGAGCTTGAGGGTTAGGTGGCTTGATTACAGAAATCTGTAATCAACTTAATTCCCTGGCTTTATCACCACCCAAAAATTGATTTACAATTAAAAACATTAATCGCATCAATTGACATGTCAAGCAAACTCAACATGCCTAAACCAACATTTTGTACAACACTTATTCAATGTTCACTGCTAACTGCATGTGAATCGTATCATTGTTATCATGTTATCAAGTGCTACAATGCAACGTTGCTATAAATAGCCTGGCTGCTTATATTGCTGCTAAACGAGTTCTGTGTGTATGTGTGCTGCACTGAGATTGATACATTAAGCAGCCTTCACTGCGGTTAGTACTTAGATGTGGGACCACATTGGATCCTCCATCCGCATTATAATTTTTTTTTTTTTCTATTCTACTTTATTTATTAATTCTTCTTTTTTTTTATTTTTTTTTTGCTTTTATTTATTCATTGGTATCGTTTAGTTTAAATTAAATGTTTGACTTTGGCGATTCCATGGTTAGCCAAAGCATGCAGTTGTTGGTGTTGTAAAACAAATCGGCAGCTGAATGACTATTAAAGCGTCGCATGGAAATGCCGTCGGCATTTAAAACTATTTCTTTTTCTTTTTATTATAAGAATCTATATATATTTATTTTAATATTTATTTGTAACGACTTCAGTCGTTACAACTTCTTCAAAAAATAAAACATAGTCGGTTAAAATTTTATTTCTCTAATATTAAATGAAAAGTTCAAAATTAATTTTAACAGGTAATCATAACTTTTTCTTTATATATTCCATAAAAACATTTCTCTAAAATTCACAAAACTAAAATTATTAGTTTATATTTTTCAAACTTATTTCAAAATTTTCTCTGAAATTCTCAAATATGAAAAATAAACTCAATACAAAACTAATTCTAATGTTCTGTTTATATAATTTTTGGAAAATTATGTTCAGTTTTTGTTCTGAGTGAAATATAATCCTTTGAATGTTGTACACTTCTTTCTGTTCCGATTTTTTTTTTTTTTGTCGAAGCTAAATAATGTACATAAAAGTATTCGGAACTGACTGTTTAACTCGGAAAGAGAAATTTTTTAATTTGCTTGCTTGAACCTATGTCAGTGCTCACAGCTCCTGGCAGCAGCTGCTACGTCATGCTTAAAAGTGACAATTGTAAACAAATCTCTCGCTCTTCCTTAATTACCCAAAATGTCTGTGTCCAAAAAGTTAATTAAACAAATTAACGCGTCGCCCTTGAGATTCACTCACTTCCATAAACAGGCTTAAAAATTGAATGAATTTCAAGATGAGCATAAATTTTTATTTTATTTCTATTTTATTTTCAATTTGCCATAAAAGAAAATTTTCCCTTAAAGATGCTCAATTAAGATGCTTTAGAAGATGATAAAATTTAAATTCACTCTTGAGCAGTTGTAAATATTTTTTCTAGTCAGCGCGATTTGAGCTATATTACTGTAAGGATTTAAGTAAGGAGAAAAAAATGCACTGAAAAAAAATTTTTTTATATAAAAATTGTTGTTACAAAAATTTGCCATAAATTGAAAAAGTGAAAGCAACCAAAACTCAGCCAAGTCAAGTCAAGACAAACATATTTATGTTAACATAAAGAAATGAATTTTTTTAATATTTTTTTCTACAATGTAGCTATCAAAATTTGGAAGTTGTAATTATATACTTTAACAATATGAATTTTTTGCTCATTCCATGACTTTGTCTACAAAAGTAAGACGGATAAGAACAACATGAAATATCGAAAAGAAAATAAAAAAAAAAATTGAAATATTTTTGCAGCTTCTGGCATGGTAACTCGCGCTTGAGCCGTATTTAACTGCCATTGATATCGATGTTTAAGTTTCAATGTTGAAATTTTTGGTATGCTTACGCCTCATCGATTGTCGCTGGCGTCGCTGCGTTGCTGCCTGACGCCATCCATGTCTTCACATTAAATTTAATAATAATAATAATAATATTTATTAGAATGCGTGGCAGCCATGTTTGTATTTATCGATGCGTAAAATTGAATGAGCTTTCATTTTCGCACTAGATGGGCGTTGAACTGAAATATTGTGTGTATGTGTGTGTGTGCATGTTTGTGTGTATGTTTGTGTGTGTATGCCACTCTTAAGGGGGGTGGTGCTAGTAGGCTTGGCGCGCATTAATGGCAAATTTTAACATTGATTGTCTTCATTGCGTTGCTTTCATTGTTTTGTGTAGATTTCTCTTTGCTAAACTTATTGAATGTTCGGCAACATTTATACTGATAACGCCCCGTTAAGTATGCTTCAATAATTTGAAGAACATCCAGAATTTTGCCAAAATCAGCATTAATATTCCGATAAGTAGATCATCAAATATAATTTATTGTTTTGTTGTTGTCGCTTTTGTTCTTATTGTTATTATCAAGATATTGAGTTGATTTGAATTTTTAATAAATAGGACTTTATTTCAAATTAAAGATTGCACGAAAGTTATTTTATTCATCGAAATTTCTAGACAATATTTGCATTATGCTGGTACATATGAAATTCTTGAGATAGCTAAGAAGTTTTTCAGGTAAGAGTTTTGTATTGTGGTGACTGATTAGATATTAAGGAACAAATTTCTTCTTTAACCAAACTTAAATATGTGATTTATAATGAAATATCAAAAGTTTTTTGAATGCGAAATATTGCCTTGAGCCTGAGCGCACACGCATTCTTAGCGTTCACAGACTGTCCAGAACTTTGTTTAACTTGAGGAAAAAACTGATTTAAGGTTAAGTAAGAACCTTGACCTTGATTAAATATTTCATACATTTTCCAAAAAAAAAAAAAAATCGTTTAGAACTAAAATTTTATATAACAACTTAACACAGCATAAGTTGTTACATGACATAACAAAAGAAAACATATCATAACATAACATTGCCACAACAGAACAGCACATTACATACACTAAGGGAAAAAGTTATGTAGTCAGTACAGAGACCGCTATGTAAAATCTATGCACTTCAACTTGTATGAGAACGCAACAAGAGCAGTATTTACTGAGTAAAGGGAGCGTGTACTGACTACATATCAATTTATTCACTTTTTAAAATGAATAAAAAATGTATTCAATACATCATGTTATGTGTTGAGTACATAGCAGACTTCAATAGATACAAGCAACGTGTACTCAATCAACGTGTTATGTAATTTTTTACAAAAACTTTACTCAATACATAAAATATAGACTCAGTACACGTCCCCCTTATACGATTGAAGTGACACATTTATTCAGTACATAACATATAGACTCAGTACACGTATCTCTTGCACATCGGCACACGATTTTGCTGTTTTATGTCATTCGTTTCTTGATTTTCAAATAAGCAACACCTCGAAAGCCTCTAGAAAATCAGAGCAGGAATGAGTTTATCCACTGTACTCTGGAACAAAAGCGATGATTGGATAAGAATGGATGGGTTTCTATAAGTAATTGTCAATTATTTTGTGAAATCTAGTCATTTCTTTATTAAGTTATTTATTGTAAGTGTTGAGAGGGTGATTTACGCACAGACATTATGCATGTACTCATTGCATAAAATTATGTTTTTAACATATGTAATGAGTAAATGATGTATGTACTCATTATATAAATGTATGCACTAAAAATATGTAATGAGTAAATTATTTATGTACTCATTACATAAAATTATGCATTTAAAATATGTAATGAGTAAATAATGTATGTACTCATTGCATAAAATTATGTGCTCCAAATATGTATTGAGTAAATTATGTATGTACTGAGTCAATAATCTATGTAATACGTACATAAGATCTTTACTCATTACATAAAATTATTTGTAACAGCTTGCGATGAGTACAGTGTGCATGTACTCACCACATACATCCATGAATTCACGACATATATTTATGCGTTGAGTACATAAAATTCTTTATTGACTACATAACCACCTAAAAGCATTATGTAGTCAATAAAGATTTGAACATGTACTCAATACATAAAAAATGTAAAATTTTTGTGTGCAGAAAACTATGCGATGAGTACATAAATTTATGTATTGAGTCCATAGGTTTTTCCCTCTGTGTAACAAAGCAGAACATATCACCTGGAATTATATAGCATTTTTTTGTTGAGTTGGTTCTTATATAAACTAAGGCTCGTAAAAATGAGTGATTGTTCTAATTCTTTAATGCTTACTTGTAAAATTTTTGGATGATATTCTTGAAAAAGTCAAAATTCACTTGATTTCAATTCGAACTCGAATAATTCGGCTTATAACGAGCTGATAAAAATTTTTATTAACTGATGCCCACCTCTGCTTTTAAACCAATTTTCTACTATTTATACTTATTTCATTTATATTTATTTTTTTACATTAAGCGGCCTCGGTAGTCGAGTTGTTAGCGTGCTTGACTGTCAACCCAGAAAAAAAAGAAACAGTTTCGATTTTGATTTTCTTAAATAAAAACATGCATTTTTCTTCTAATATTTTCCTATTTCGTGACTTCAATATAATAGTGACAAAATCCAAAATTAGATATTCATTCAGCGCAGGATATATCTGATATTTTAGTATATATATTATCTTTGTAAGATAAGTATGAAGGGCTGTAGCTATACCCTAAAGTATTAGCCAAAAAGTTGCCTAATGACATTGAAAAATCTGTTAAAACGCTGTAAGACGAAATTCTACGTCAAAAAACATTCGCATGTCGTAATATTGCATTCTTTTGTTCATGGAAAGCAAGTTCATTGTGTTTCATCCAGGGTTGCAACTCTCCAAATTTTTTTTACCAAATTGCCGCCAAAAATTTACCAAAATGAAAATAAAATTTTAAAAAACATTTAAATTTTTCATTTGTTGTTAATTAAACTTGCATTAATATCACCTCATTTATAAAAATGTACACGACACATTTTTATAACCTAAACCTGAAAGGTGAGGGTATATTAACTTTGTGCAAATTTGTGTAACGCATAGAACAAGCGAGTCCGGTATAGAAAAGTATATATATTCTTGATCAGCGTCACCTCGCGAGTCTAGCCATTCATGTACATCCGTCCGTCCGTCCGTCTGTCCGTCTGTGTGTTGTCCGTATACACAGGATAAGAAGCAGGAGTTGAACTAATTGAATGAAACTTGGTACACATGGTCACATGCACCCAAGGATCTGCAATATTGAATATGTTTGGAATCCGCCCACGGACACGCCTACCTCCCATACAACGCAAAAATTTAAAACTGCATAACTCAGCTTATAATAAATCTATAACAACAAAACTTGGTGTGTATGTGTTTTATACCAACACAAATATGTTTTCGAAAAATGAACGTCATCCGCTCACGGACACGCCCACCTCCCATACAACCCACAAATTGAAAACGCAATAAATAAGCCTGTGTTTAACCAATATATATAAAATTTGGCACGTATGTTTTTTATGACAAGACAAAGATGGTTTTGAAAAATTGACGTCATCCGCCTACGGACACGCCTACCTCCCATACAACCCAAAAACTTTTAAAACTCAATAAATAAGGTTATGTTTGTCATAGAGAAATTAAATTTGGTATGTATGTATTTTATACCAAAACTAAGGTGTGTTCAAAAATTGGGAGTAATCCGTCCATGAACTCGCCCACCTCCCATAGCGAAAGCACAATAAAGGCATTAACTGTGAGCTACAGGAATAAAACTTGGTATGTGTAAATTTTTCATCAACATTTAAATGCATATAAAATATAGGCTTCATCCGCCCACGGACACGCCCATTTACAATAAAAATTTGTATGTTTTTGAAAAGTGGGTTTAGGGTATTTCATAGTCGGCCCAGACCGACTTAAGACTTTCTTTACTTGTTTTTCTTTTAGATTTGAGGTCTCTTAAACACGACAATCGCAAACAAATTATTTTTATGATAACGTTTTTTAAAAAAAAAAATTTTCATGAGGTTCCCTGCAAACATTTTTAATCGTCTGAGAATTTCCAGCGAATCGCTTGGAAGATGAAACGGTCGCCGGCGAGCTCTTCTGAGAGTCTTCCGGGAATCGCTGAATGTAAGCAGCTGAGGCCATAAAAGCGATTCGCCGGCGAATCGCCAAGAGGAGTCTTAAGCGATTCGCCTGGAAGATTCGCCAACGAATCGCCGAGAAGAATCTTAGGCGATTTGCCAGGAAGAGTCGCGAACGATTCGCTGAGAGGAGTCTTAAGCGATTCGCCGGGAAGATTCGCCAACGAATCGCCGAGAAGAGTCTTAGGCGATTCGCCAGGAAGAGGCGCGAACGACTCGCTGAAAAGAGTCTTAAGCGATTCGCCAACGAATGGCAGAAGGGGGTTTTGCTTGTCGCAGAGCATCGTTGTTGAATGTTACAAGTTGTTGTACGTTTGAACTAGCGGGCTCTTTAGACGTTGTTTTATCCCAGTTTCATGAAATTTTTTAAAAGTTAAATTTTTTGATTAATTAAAACGATTTTTCAGAGTCTGCTTCATACAACAATGATAGATTTTGAAAAGCTTTTTAAAAAGCAATCTTCCAACGATCGCCGGAATGAGCGAAGGAAGATTTTAAAATTTTTTTGAATCGCGCATTCATCCCTTGGGTGATCGAAAAGCGATCCATCTTCCAACGATCGCCGGAATGAGCGAAGGAAGATTTTTAAATTTTTTGAGAATCGCGTATTCATTGCTTCGGCGATCGAAAAGCGATCAATCTTCCAAAGAACCCTTAGGCGAATCGCTAGCGCGTCGCCAAATGATCCAATCTTCCAAATGTTTGCAGGTTTATTATATTAAATGAGGAAATACACTAGTATTCAAATTTTTATGGTTGTACCTTGAAAATTAAATGTTTGTGGCCATTAAATCTAAACAACCAAAGTAGGGTACCCTGATATTAGGGAGAAATTTTCATCTGAGAATGCCCTTCTGTAATTTTGAAAATGAATTTAGGTGTTATTCCTTGTCGACACAGATTTATTCATTATAATTATTATTTTATAATCGAGAATATCAAATTAAGCCCAATAAAATTTTCTACATGTTAGTTTAACAAGTCGAATCCTAGTATATAAACTCAGATTATTATTCTGACTTTAGTTTTGCAAAAATTTTCTTCAACGATAGCTTATTTTCTTTATTAAAAATATAGTTTTAAGATAAAAAGATAAAAGAAACCATTTTTTAAGTTTTCTGTTTATTATAAATATTTAAAACAGCTTTGACTTGCATTTTATATATTTAAAAAATAATAATTTTTTCAAAATATTTCCTTTAATAGCGCAGAAATAGCTGTTTTTCAAATGAAAAAAAATTTGTTGTATAAAACCATGTTGAAAATTATGAACAATGGTTAAACAACACCATAAGATATATCAATACAAAATAGTACTCAATACTTTTCCAATAAGCTTAAATACATGTGAACAGCATGAAAAATGCATATTTTATAGGTTTTTAAAAGAAACATATTTCCGAAAATGATGAAATATCGATTAATGGGGTCTTATAGTTGAAAGCACAGGAAAGAATTTCCAAATACCACTAAGACAAGAATTATGGAAAAACTAAAGTGAAATTTCTTTTATTTTTGTTTCTTATATCTTATTGATGTTTTTAATTTTTGTGTAAAATTAATATTTTAATGGTTTAAAAATAAAAAAATATCAATTTAAAAGCATTGTTTACTTTATAATACGGTAAACCCATTTTGAATTTAATATTATTTTTCAAGTAGAAGTTCGGAAAAATTGCCTTGTAAGCACTAAGTTAAGTGTTTCGGATCTAGTCTTTAATTTGTTTGAAAGGTGATAAAATCTTTCAGAACATAGGCAAGTAATTTGGAGTTTTTGGCGGAGGACAAATCTAAAAACTGGTTTCAAAGTCAAAATTTCATAAAAATTTTTATAATTTTTCATGTTGTATGACAAAAACAATTGAAAAAGTCAACTTTTTTGTTTAAAAAGCATCTATTTTTATTTCTCCATTCGATTGAACATTCCCAAATACCTTAAAAAATGTTAAACTTAAAAATAAATTTTGTTACCAAAATCATTTTTAGGCAATTTATAAAAAGTGATAATTTTTACAAATTGAATTTTTCTCAAAATATACATTTTTGAAGAGAGACGTCCCAGTTTTCAACTTTTTCAAAAAATTTTTTTTAAAATCTTATTTTTATAGTCCAATTATTCAGATTTTTTGAGGGGAGCGAAAATTGGAGATGAAATTGCAATTATAAACAGGTCTACTAGTTATGGCATCACCAATTCACGCATATTTTTGAAGTGTAAAAGTGTATGCATAGCAAATGTTATTTCCATAGCTTAAATTCAAGTACCTTTAAAATTCTTCAAATTTTGTGGTTTTATAGAATATCTGCGTGCTTAGATGATGCATATTTGCGTTTCAGTGCCTTCTGTAATACAAAGTAGAATTTTATAAACTTACCTAGACTTAACTACAGCAAATATTATGATCATTCCTTTTTACTCGACTGTCACTGCGCGCACAAGAGAGAAATAAAGGATACGTTTTGTTTTTGTATTTACGTAATTATTTTATTCCATTACTTAAATAGTTTCTTTTATTACAATAGTTTTCTGTTTTTTTTTTTTTTGTTTATTATTTAAATTTAATGCTTAGTTAAAATTTCAAACATAACGCAAAAAATACAATATTTATTTTAATTGATTTCTTACACTAGAACTATAATAATTTCTGTTTCGTTAAATTTTTTTTTTTATATATTCTTTACTTTTTAATTTACAATGACAATTTCCAAATGTTTGTTTTATTTTTGTTGTGGGTTTTCTTTTGTTGTTTTGAATTTTATTTTTAGTTTTGTTTGTTAAGTTATTTTATTCAATATTAAATTATGTATATTTCATTTTATATCAATTAATTCATTTAATTATCATTTAACACATGCCAAAGCGTACATGTGTGTTTGTGTGCAATAGCAAATTACGTTAGTATTAGTTATAGTTTTTGTTTTTATTATGCTGGTTTTTAATTATTTTTGTTTTTGTTTTTTAAGCAGATCACAGCAAAAAAAAAAACTTAACAAATAATTTATTAGTTTTAATTAATTCAAAAATTCAACTAATATAAAAAACAGAACATGAAGCAGAGAAGACAGAAAGGATGGAGTACAAATAAAAGCGCATGCAAGTTATGAGTATTTGTGAGTGGAAGGAGGATTAATTGATACTTAAACTGTGTTAATATATCAAAAAGAAATACAAAAATTGTAACAGCTGCTAAATTTCAAAAATTTAAGTTTTTTTTTTAATTTTTTTTTTTTGGAAGAACAACAAAAGTTTTATGTAACGAGTTTTTTTATGTTTTTGTTTTGTTTTTTTTTTGTATTTGTTTTTAACTATTTACAATTGTTTATTTGTTAATTATGCCGAAAAAGTGTTGCCAGCTTAATGCTTGATACTTATGTAAACAGAGCAATTTTATTAAATTTTACAATTTGAATTAATTATTATTTATTTTTTTTATTATTTTAATTTTTTATTTTTTAAATTTTACTAAATTTTCAGCTAATTTAAATTTCATTTTAAATAAAAAAAAAAATATACAAAAAATTAACAAAAACCTACAAACTTGTTTGCAGAAAAATTTAAACTATTTCCGTTGTAAATAAAGCAACAACAATGTGTCGACTGGCGTGTTTTTGTTGTTGTTGTGTTTGTGAGAATTTGTATGCGTTTTTGTGGGTTTGTGAGTTTTTGACGTGACTTGTTGTTGTTGTTGTTTTTGTTGTTGTTGTTTTTGTTGTTGTGATGTTTTGGGCGTGTCTCAATTGATTTCAAAGTTGACAGCCTTGCGTCGTCAAAAAAAGAAAGCAGAGCGCCAACAAAACGTTGTCACAGCAAGACAGTAGTGAGTGAAAGCAACAGAGACAGAGATAGAAATATAGACAGAAAGAGAAAGAAAGAAAAGAGATATAGAGTGTATTACAATAACAGCGTGCATCGTTTAGGGATAGTGTTAGAAACAAAAACAAGTTGTTAACAGTTTAATTTTTGGACATGTTCGCAGTGTTAAAATAATAGTTTTGACATTGTTGTTGTTGTTGTTGTTGTTGTTCTTGTTGTAGTTGCTGTTGTTTTTGTTCTTCTTATTGCTGTTTTTTTCTCAGTTGCTTTTGCTGTTGTTATTGTTTCTCAGGCTTTTTTGTTTTTTTTTTTTTTTTTTTTTTTTTTGTATGAGTTTTCTGTTGTTACGCTTTCTTGTTTTTTGGCATTTGTCTTTTATACATTGAATCATCATCATCATCATCATCATCAGCTAACTTGTCTTACGCTTATTAATTTTCTTCTTTTTCTTCTTCATCATCATCTCATTTTTGTTTTGTTTTATTTTTGTCAACTTCTTTAGTATTTAACAGGAAGTGAGCGCTGGGGCTGTGTTTTTTTTTTAATTTTTATAGTATTTTTTGTTTTTATTATTGTAGTCTGCCATCTACTAAACACATTCTGTGCCTTGTTCTTTGAGTGGCTGCTTGGACTGCAAAGAGAGCAATGAAAGAGAGAAAAAAAAATATATTAGTTAATTAGTTAAGAAATAGTTAAGAATTTTAATAAAAATAAATTTCATATAAAATATACTTACAAAAATCAATTTTTTAAATTAAATGTTAAATTAATGTTAAATTTTAAACTAAATTAATTTTAAATAAAATTAAAATATTTGTAATTAAAATAAATACAAAAAGTTTTAAAATGGAATTTTTTAAGAAAAATCCTAAAAAATGTTACTTTTCCTTAATAAATAATTATAAAAAATTTAGTTAAAGTTTCTTCTCATGTATTGCTTTTTTGAAATAAACGCCTAGTAGTCCAAGTAGTCTTGAAAAAAAAAATTATAAATTAAGGTGGGACATTATATTTGCGGCAGAGAAAACAGAACTTTTTTAAAAAACTCAAAACTCAGTCAAAACCAAACATTTCTCCAACATTTTTTTTTTGTTATTGTAGAGAATTGAACAAATTACAAGAAAAAAATATATATTTTTTTCTCCAACATGGTTTAATAGAGCGCCAAACTGGCGGCAGAGAAAAAAACGGCGCCACGTGGTTGCAGCGCTGGAAGTCAAAAAAATTGTCCGATCTGGAAAAAAAATTACTGTTTTTAATCTTAGCAAAATTGGTTATCGTATGACAGGAGCTTTTTTTTTAAATTTTTTGGTAATGTTCCAAATTTGAAAGTGTTTTTTTTCGAAAAAAGTATTGACTTTAATAATTCATAATAAATCGAAAAAAAATTTTAGAAAAACTCGTGTCATACGATAGCGAATCAAGTTTACAAAATACAAAAAAAAAATTCTTAAAAAAATGAACCCGCTAGTGCCGCAACCAGTACGAAAAACATGGTTTCGAGATAAATGCGTTCAAAGTTTGTGAACAAAGAAAAAAAGGTGAAAATTAAAAATGCGCTCTCCGGCGCATTTGTCCGGCTGTAACTTTTGAACCCGTAAGAATTTTTCCATGAAATTTTGTTTCTTAAAATCTTTAGAATATTAACTAAAATACAAAATTATAAAATAAGCCGATTTCAACAAACGGCCAATGTCATGTGCCCCCTTAAAGGTTCTTCTTGCGTTTTTCCTTTTTTTTAAATAAACATCCAAGTCTTAAAAAATTTATAATTTAAGGCTCAAACAAGTTATGCGTAAGCATACAAAAGTTTCAGAGAGAAGTCAACGAAAAGTATTCAAAAGTTCAAAAACACACTTTTTCATACTTAATTAAAAACGAAGTAAGCATGAAAAAAAATTTCAATATAAATCGATTCGAATGAAATGACAAATAAAAAATAATTTGTTTTTGTCGAAAAAGATTGCCAACTAAAATTATAAAAAAATATTTTTTTTAAGTTGGTAAATTCATCCATGCTTTATGATTAAATATAGCATAGCGGTCAATTTCAATACAAACCTCGCTCAATAAATAAATCCTGTCTAAAACATACATTTTTTATTGATTTTTAATAAAATTTCGATACATAAGTGTTTAAAATCAAAATTTAAATTATTTATTAAACAGGTTGCAACTCTTTTCTGCTTAGAAATATACGGTGTCGAGCGCTCACACTCAAGTTTTGAAAAGTAAACGAAAATTGAGAAACTGAACGAAAAATTGCTTACGCACAACTTGGGCGACGCAATATATTGCTGAGCAAGTACGTTCTTTTGCTCTCTAGCTTTTGTATGCTTACGCATAACTTGGTTGAGCCTTAAATCAGAAACGATTTTTCTTCATTTTTGATACATATTTATATGTATGTATATTCTTGACTCATAGAACAATTTCACATTCATGCAACCTTTCATATAGAAACCTATGAAATTTTGATGAACGAATATACTTAGCAAAATTTTTGATATAAACTTGACATGTATTCTAGATACAGATCTTCCGGAAGACATTCTAATTGTTAAATTGTGCTTCTGCGAAGCCTTATTGAAAAGTGCTTTCAAGAGGCATTCTCATGAGCTTCTAAAAGGCAATTTGAATAGCTTCCACGAATGCTTCCATGGCATGTCTTATGTAAGGCAATGGTTAAATATTTTCTAAGAAGCATTTTCTCTTATGTCTTCTGAATCATGGAATGCCTTCTTAAAGTTTATCTAGAAAATGCCTACTAAAATTCTTTCATTGAAGGACTCTAAGAAATTTGCCATTGAAAAATTCTAGAGGCACTTCTAGAGAAGACTAAGAAAAGCACTCCTACCAATGACATGCACATGTTGAAAGAATTCTTTCTGGGTATGAAAGTTACATCTTAAAATGTTTTGTAATTAAAAGTTGTTTAATACAGATTTAAATGAAAATCATCAACAAATTTAGTATTTAATTTCATTTAGTAATATTTCAATTTTTTTTTTGTTTTTTTTTTTTTGGTTTCATTGAGGGTATTCCAACAGAAAATGCTAAAAACACGATTTCGAATAATTATTACTTAAGTCCTTTTTATATTAAGTTGACGATATATGTTTATACGTTGAGGAAATTTCGTTAAAGAAGAACAAATTGTTAAAAATTTAACAACAAAACTCTTCAATGGAGAACACTTGGTCTCTCAACTCCAGACTCTACACCAGCTCATAAAGCCAAAACAATGCAAGAGTGCTTGTGCCTGAAAATGCCAGCTTTTATTTCTGCTGCAGATTGAACTTCAGGAAGCCCAGACTAAAATCCTCCCAGACTGATTGCAAATTATGGTCGGAGCTAGAGAGTATGGTTTGCAAAGTTAGCCATCGAAATTTGAAAAGTTTCAAGCAAGCACTAATTGCAGCAGCATCATCAATACCAATGGAAATCATACGTACAGCTATAGCCAAATGGCCATACCGTCTTAGAGCCTGCAATTTTTTTAAATAATTTTTTATATTCGTAGAAAGATTATCTTTGAATTAAAACAAAAAAAAAATTGCGAAATAATTAAAAAATTGTTTCATAAATTTTTGTAACAGAACTTATGGCACAACCAGGTTATAAAATCAAAAATTAATTACTATCAATGAAATAATGTTTGACGATTAACGATACATTAAAAAAATTATAAATACATTTCAGAAACTTTTTTTTATTAAATATTTTAATATGTGACGGGTGTTAAACATATTGTGACGGACGCACAGTGCATTGATCACATACAAAATTGTTACAAAAATAGGAGGAGTGCTCCTATGATAATGAAATTTGTGTACTTAGTTAATTTAAGCTAATTAAGAAAAATTGTAAAAATTATTTTGAGTTTTTATTACTTCCTTTGATAACACGGTACAACACACAAGAAATCCCAAGGGGTTACTCAACGGATTCTTAAGGTTTTGGGTTCACTGACTCCGAATATGAAGTCAGAATTTTTGGGTCACCCTAGGTTTTCAAGCTATAGGGGATGTTGAACCCTAACCCCCTACTGTTAATGAAATCAATATGACCGACCCCCATTAATTTTTCAAGAGAGAACATTTTTTGCCTTGGAACCAATCCACTTTGACCCCTCCGTATGGGGGGCTTCCATACAAATTTTATTATACCCTAAACCTGAAAGGTCAGGGTATATTAACTTGTGCAAACGTTTGTAACGCATAGAACGAAGCGAGTCCGGTATAGAAAAGTATATATATTCTTGATCAGCGTCACCACGTGAGTCGAGTTATTCATGTCCGTCCGTCTGTCCGTCTGTCCGTCTGTCCGTCTGTGTGTTGTCCGTATACACATGATAAACAGAAGGAGTTGAGATAACTGGATGAAACTTGGTACACATAGTCAAATGCACCCAAGGATCTGAACTATTGAATAATTTTGGAATCCGCCCACGGACACGCCTACCTCCCATACAACGCGAAAATTTAAAACTGCATAACTCAGCTCATAATAAGCCTACAACAATAAAATTTGGTATGTATGTGTTTTATATCAACACAAAGATATCTTTGGAAAAAAGACGTCATCCCCTGACGGACACGCCCACCTCCGATACAACCCAAAAATTAAAAACGCAATAAATAAGCCTCTGTTTAATCTACAGAACTAAAATTTGGCACATATGTTTTTTGTAACAAAACAAAGATGATTTTGAAAAATAGACATCATCCGCCTACGGACACGCCTACCTCCCATACAACGCGAAAATTTAAAACTGCATAACTCAGCTTATAATAAGCCTACAACAATACAATTTGATATGTATGTGTTTTATATAAACAAAAAGATGTCTTCGAAAAATGAACGTCATCCCCTTACGGACACGCCCACCTCCCATACAACCCAAAAATTAAAAACGCAATAAATAAGCCTCTGTTTAATCTACAGAGCTAAAATTTGGCACGTATGTTTTTTATGACAAGACAAAGATGGTTTTGAAAAGTGGACATCATCCGCCCACGGACACGCCTACCTTCCATACAACGCGAAAATTGAAAACTGCATAACTCAGCTTATAATAAGCCTACAACAATACAATTTGATATGTATGTGTTTTATATAAACAAAAAGATGTCTTCGAAAAATGAACGTCATCCCCTTACGGACACGCCCACCTCCCATACAACCCAAAAATTAAAAACGCAATAAATAAGCCTCTGTTTAATCTACAGAGCTAAAATTTGGCACGTATGTTTTTTATGACAAGACAAAGATGGTTTTGAAAAATGGACGTCATCCGCTTACGGACACGCCTACCCCCCATACAACCCAAAAAGTTTTAAACTCAATAAATAAGGTTATGTTTGTCATAGAGAAATGAAATTTGGTATTTATGTATTTTATACCAAAACTAAGGTGTGTTCAAAAACTGGAAGTAATCCGTGCATGAACACGCCCACCTCCCATAGGAAAAGCACAATAAAGGCATTAACTGTGAGCTACAGGAATTAAACTTGGTATGAACTTTTCTTTAAACTTTTCGTGAAACTTTTCTTTAAATTTATGGAGTGGATCTTTATTTTTGCAACAGTTTTAAAGTAGCAAGTGCAAAACAATAAAAATTATTTTACCGTTAGGCGCTCTTAGCAAAGTATAATTGTTGTTCTTTGTATTGATTTATTTCTGTAAAATTTGTATGGAAAAGATTTTATATATAAATTCCATTGAGTAATGCAAAAACGTTAAATTTTTAAGTGGGTCTATTAATTTGAAACAGAGTGTATAATTACAATTTATTAATTTTAATCCCTTAATTTATTATAAAACAAGTAAAGAAAGTCTTAAGTCGGTCTGGGCCGACTATGAAATACCCTAAACCCACTTTTCAAAAACATAAAAATTTTTATTGTAAATGCGCGTCTCCAAGGGTGGATGAAGCCTATATTTTATATGCATTTAAATGTTGATGAAAAATTTACACATACCAAGTTTTATTACTGTAGCTCACAGTTAATGCCTTTATTGTGCTTTCCCTATGGGAGGTGGGCGTGTTCATGGACGGATTACTCCCAATTTTTGAACACACTTTAGTTTTGGTATAAAATACATGCATACCAAATTTAATTTCTCTATGACAAACATAACCTTATTTATTGAGTTTTTAACTTTTTGGGTTGTATGGGAGGTAGTCGTGTCTATAGGCCAATGACGTCAATTTTTCAAAACCATCTTTGTCTTGTCATAAAAAACATACGTGCCAAATTTTAGCTCTGTAGGTTAAACAGAAGCTTATTTATTGCGTTTTTAATTTTTGGGTAGTATGGGAGGTGGGCGTGTCCGTAAGCGGATGATGTCCATTTTTCAAAGACATCATCAGCTTTAAGAAAATCAATATTTCATTTTTTTTTTTTTAATTGGGCCCGTCATTTCTGACGCGGAAAAACTAGTTTTTTTCCTATTTTCGTACCATTTCAATGCATTGTGGGATGTGTTGAGAAAGAAAGCTCGGTGTTAAAGAAGTCGAGCTGCATCATTTAAAAATAGTTGTACAAGAATCGTGTCCTTAAATGTTCATTCACACACTACAGTATTTAAATATAATTACAAAAACAATAATATTGCTTTTTTTTTGGAATTTATATTTTTTCGTCATTTTACAAGAACTTTCTTAATATTGACTTCTGCGCTGAAATGTCTACATAAGTATTTGTTAAGTTAATATTAGGTGTATTTTATGAACGACCAACATAACGAGGACTTAATCTTTGACAGAAATAATAGAGTTTAATATAAAATCTTAAAATATAAGTTTTTTAACTTGTTATCGTAGATATCGTGGAACATTCCAAATACAAAAACAGATTCATACAAGTTACTTGTATAATTTTTTGGTTAAATAAATAATATTCAGCAAAAAGACTTGCTCTATCCGGAATACAAATCAACTATCCCGTAATTTCAGGGATATCATGATTATCATTAAACCATAGCAGTCGTGGAGTTTACTTTACTTTGGTTGCTTAATAATAAAACGACGGGATATTATTAAATTTGAATACACAAATCGTTTTTTTTTTTTGCAATTTTTGGCTTTTTTAATTTCAACAAAAAATTTTGTATAAATTATCAAAGTTTTCATTAGATCACTATACATAAGCTCTTCAGCTCAAATAGTTTTTCTACACAAAAGCTAAATTGTTTAAGCAAATGATAATTAAATGCTTTAATTTCTATTAAAAAGTAGCCTTGATTGGCCCTGGAGCTATATACGTAAATGATATATCTATATCTCTCTATACTATTATATAAAATTGAAGTGGAAATATTAAGTGCGCTAGAGACTCCAAAACTACTGGAACGATTTTTATGAAAAAAATTTTAAAATATCATATTTGTGCTACAGAATGCCATAAGCGGGGTTTATTTAAAAAAATTTAACAATAAATATATTTAATTAAGTTGTTAAGTTTTTTAGGAAATTACCAGCTATGCTAAGCATTGCTTGGTCGTTTGCTTTTCACGCGTTTGTGTTACGAGAGTTTCAACTACATGTTGCTATCAACCCTTCTCTTTTAAGTTTATTGATCTCGCTCTCCACACTCATTCGAAGAGTAACCAAAAGCAGTTGGCGCTCTTTGACGTGATGGGAATACAAGTTAAATAAAGCTTGCTGTGTTGTTGTTGCTCTGGAATGATGAGCTGCAAACCAATGTGTGCATATTTGTTTCGCCGCATACAATTTCTTTACATATATTTTTATTGTAGTTTTCCAAATTTTTAATTTACACTTGAGAAAAAGATATTTTAATATTTCAAAATATGGCATTCACAAGTGTGATAGCATATTTTGTATAGATTAAAGATAAATTAAAAGTTTGAAAAATTAAGTGTTCGTATTTCCCTTAAACTACAAACAGAGCTACAAATAAATGTCTCGACGTAAAACAAGTTTGACAAGTTTAACAGAAAATGCAAGAGCGATGCTCAGCGTTAGGAGAGCAAGAGCAGCGACTCAAAGAGAAAATTGTTGGTAAATTATGCATGCAATTATTTGCTTTCACGACTGCAATTGGAGTGAGGCAGTGGCGTAGCTAGCGTTGCTGGCACCCGGGACCAAAACTAAATTGTGCACCCTGTAAGAAGGTTATACTTAACCTCATAAAAGCAATGTTAAAAAAGTACTACGAAATTAATATAGTTTTTTTAAATAATTTTAATTTTTTAAATTTTTAATTTTAAATTTTTTAAATAATATTATTTAAAAAAGTCGGTAACAATATACAAAATTAATCTCATCGATAGTAATATATTAGATATCATTTGAAAGATAATTTGGGAACTTATACAAAACTGAAAAATTTTCCGCAATCAAGGAATTTTTCAAAAATGTTTTGTTTACGAAAAATTTTGACTTGCAATAGTGATTAAATCCCTAAAGATCTATTTTGAGTAATTTTGCATAATTGAGGAAAAAATAGGACCGGGAAGTAAAACGTTAACAAATTTTCCCTCAGTGACCCTGAATAACTATCAATTTAAATATTTTTTCGAAATCAATCCTCGTGCTTTAATAACCTCATTTCAATTTGAGTACATCTTTTAACACAAATTAAAAAATTAAAAATGAGTCGAATAAATTATCGAAACAGTGTATTTTCGTTTCAAATTAAATACATTTTTTTTTACAAAAAATAATAAAATCGTTGGCAATGTTTTCAATTTAATTATTATTATCTTTGTTCTGTGTATATCCTAAAAAAAAAAAATTGTATGGAACTTAAGTCTAATTTAGTCTAGTTTATTTTGACATCAGAATTTATATAAAACTTGCTCAAATTAAAATCAAGATTGTTGCCTGAAAGCGAAAAACTCTGTTTGGCTATCATCTGTCAAAAACGTCACTTCCATTGACATTTCAGAATCAATTTCACGACTTAATGAATAAAAGTTCTAATTGCAAAAAAAAAGTTTCTCATGCCATGTTTTGCGTTTATTTCAACAAAAACTATTTAATTGAAAAAACGTGATAAGCAACTAATCTGCCAAAACTTTTTTCTCCAACTTCCTTAACTTAATTAATAGCCTGGAACAGCCAAAGCAAAATAATTAAGCTACCAAAACACTGTATGTCGCTATCAGCCACAACATGACACAGCCTCATCCTCATCCTCATCCTCATCCTCAACCTCATTCTCATCATGCTGCTCAATACAATATATTTTGGCAAAAGTTTTCAACTCTTTTATTTTTAGTTTTTTTTTTTATAATTTTGGGCATTTCATGTTTTCACAAAACAAAACAAAAAAAAAAACACATAGATAAAATTAAATTTCTAACTGTGTATTCATATTTAGTGCTATAATTAAATTTTAGCTACTGCAGAGCTAAACATTTTGTTATTTAATAAATTGCTTCATTAGTTGCAACAGCTACGAATTTCTGGCTAATCCTTTGACTTGATTAACCGTCAAACTGACGTTAGTGACAATAACGGGCATTCAAGCACAAAAGCAAAGGCGTAAATTTATCTAATTATGCGCAAAATTAACATTTAATGAAAATAAACGCCATCTTTAATTAATATGCAGGCAAGTCTGGCAACACTAGCTAGGCTGTTAAGCGACACGAAGGGGTCGAAAAAAAAAATGATGATAATAATTTTAATATTTAATTAAAATGTAATATGATAGAATAACATGCTGATTTATTGCCGTCGGGTGTTGGTGGCAGACGTGCCAAGGTAAATAACGGTTATTAAAGAAATATGCTGCTAGGTTGTGCAAAATGTGTACCGTCTTTAACTAGTTGGCTTGACAATGGACAGAAAATTAATTCAAAATTTTCTAAATAATTTACAAAATTTATGTTAAATTATGGTGCGTCTTAAGGGCAACACTAAAACAGCTAATCAAGCGTAAAATTAAGTTCAGCCAAAATTTGTTAAATATTTATTAAAAACTAATGAACTATTTTTTTTTTTAAATACCAATTTTATTGCATTTAATCTATGCTAGCTTTTAATTATGTGTGCTTTCATACGTATTAGTGTTGGTTATTGTAGTTATATGCATGACTGCGTTGCTATGGCGGTCATGCTGAAACTTCCACTAATGCTGGTTTAGTTGTGTGTTTTTGTGTTTTTAATTAATTTATTTGTAAAAATTGTTGGCAAAAATTTGGCGCAAACAAAAAACATATAAGTAACAAAAACTATTTAATTTTAATTAAAACATTTAAAAATATTGGAACTTAAATTAATTTTTTAAAACACACATACAAATTCACTTAATGTGCCAACTAGCAGATTAAATTAATTTATTCCCAACCTACGTATATAAACACAGCACAGAAGCTTTAAAAGCTTTGCCAATTAAAATTATGCAAATTTTTTAACGCTCTAAGCTTTATTTATGTTGTGTTCGTTAAATTTTTCGTTATTCGAAATTTTTTAATTTTATAGTTTTTTTTTTTTTCACGCATTAGAAACGCTTGACTGAAATTATAAGTCAAAAGCACTTTAGGGAAATTATATGATGAACATTGTCTTAAAATATTATTTAAAACATTGAAGTTCAAATATTTAGAAAAAGCCGATTGTTATTGATTGCACAACAAAATCATCTTCTAAATTGAAAAATAATATGATAAACATTGATATTAGCACCTTAGCTATATCAGAAAAAATACATATAGTAGATACTAGCGGATGTAACTCGGTGTTATTGGGGGTTTTGCCTCGAACACAGAAAAAAGACAAGTTTTAAAACTGCTCTCATTTTAACATTTTTTAAATTATCAATTAAATTTTTACATTTTTTAAATTATCGTTTTTTTTTCTTTTGAGTTTTGCTCCTTCTCTTCGTCGATGTGTTTAGTCAAATTTCCGTAAAACTGTACCTGGCGGACATGATAAAAAAAAAATTACATCTTCAACTTCTCGATCTGATGTCTGGTTTCTGAGGAAAATGGTCACCCAGTTTGAAAGAAGTAATTTCGAGAGAAATGCGTTTAAAGTTTTTCTAAGCATGCATTTAATATGCATTTTTATCTCAAAAAATATTAAAATTTTAAAATATCATTTTGGCATCGATTCGATTTTTGGATTGCCTTCATTCAACTTCGGTTTTGATCGATACTGTTCCATTGATTTTTGTTCATCTTTCTATAGCTTCTTTACGCCCACATACTTCTGCCCACTTTTTTACCTATATTTTTTCATGAGTGCAGTTGAATCTTCATACCAAATTTCATTGAATAGATCCAGGTGCTTAGGAGTTAATGAGTCTTAAAAATGCACTACTTAAAGCGCCCTCTTGCGGAAGTCTTTGAAACTTTGTATAGCCTATATTTTATCTTGGGTGGAGTTGAACGTTCATATCAAATTTCATTAAAATTAGTGCAGGTGTTTAGGAGTTATTATGGAGTGCCACGCCCACATACGCGCGCCCACTTTTTTACGCCCCCTATGTTCTTTCTCTTTATCAAACGTTCATATTTCAGCTCAATCGGATAAGCGATGCGCGAGCCTACACGGAATAGACAGACAGACAGACAGACAGACAGAGGGACTATCATTTGATTTTATATATTAGCTTTAAAGAAATGAGTTACGATAACATGATGGTGTGGGGGGGGGGGGGGGTGTGCTTCAAATATTCTAACTTGACCAACATTAAAAAATCTCGAAAAAATAATAATTAATAACACACTATCATACCGAACCATTTTTATCCTGTGACATCTTCATGTTTGCTTGCTACCTTCAATATCAGACACTTGAAGACGATTTGATCACAATCGCTTCGATTGTTATTCGTTTTTGTGGAATATTTTAACATTAATTCTGAATAAGTTCAAGATTAACTCATAAACAGATGATAAGTTTGAACTTATTTCTGGCGTTAAAGTTTAATTTTGAGCTTCGGTATCTTCAAAAACAAAGTAGAATTTTTGTGACAAATATTTTTATGGAACTTTTTAACTCTAAATAGCTCTGTTTTATGGGTCTCTTTTGTTCCTTTTTTACAAAATGTCAAAATAGATTCATACAATCAAGAGGTTTAGAGTTAGAGGATTCAAGTATTCTACAAAAATGTTGCTCGTAATTTTTTACATAGATCTCTTAAGTCCGCCATATACCCTAAATGTAAGAATCACATGGTTTTCTATAATGATTCAACAGAAGAATTTGCAAAAAGGGGGAAAATTAAAACCCCCCATTAAATAAAACTAAGACGTTAACTTTCAAAACGCTACATGTATAAAATTTTGTGTTCTTTCAAGCAGAATCCGTTGTCGGTACCTTGTTATTTTTTGTTTGTGTTGAACAGTGTTATTCGATCAACTGACAATCAAAATTTAAAATTTTTTACATATCAACAGTTCATTAATTTAAATTATCCTCTATTTAGCACCAAGTGATGGATATTTGAATTATATAAACCGCAAAGGGTGACCTTCTATTGTGATGCTCACGGAGAAAAATATGCGCTGAAAACAACCAATTAATTTTGGAAGTAATTCTGAGCTAAGCCATAATGTTCTTGATATCAAGACCTATCTTCTATATCAAGACGCTCATTCGAGCATAAAATATGTGAGTTTTTGATCTTTTATCAAAACATGAATATGCCCACATACGTCCTATATAAGCAATTTTTGGATTGCTTATTAAAAAATTAATATGCTCACTCGAGCCCAATTTATGTCCAAATATCTGTGTCGACAAGGAATAACCGCTAAAGTCGAGTTAGAACAAACTGAGGTTATTAATTTCATTGCGATTTTTCACAACGAAATACACTAGTACGCACATTTTTGTGGTTGTAACCTGAAAATAAAATGTTCGAAGCCATCAAATCTAAACAGCAAAAGTCAGCGTACCCTGATATTAGGCAGCAATTTTAATTTTAAAATTGCTCTCCCGAAATTTTGAAAATGAGTTTAGCTGGCAAAAAATAGTCGACAAGGAATAGTCGACACAGATATGTCAAAATGCCAACAAATAAATATAAATACAAAATAATTTAAGACATTTTATTTAAAAAAGAAAACAAAAAAAAAAAGAAACAAAATAGGATGACAAACAAATATGATAAAAATTATATTTTCATTGTCCAAATTAGATATATCTGATCAAATTCCTTCAGGAATATATAATTTATTTTTTGCACTTTTATCAGTTTTATACTAACAGGAAGAAAAACCAACTGAAAACTACTTTTGATGAGCAAAAACAACAACAACAAAATACATTTTTTTTACAAACAAGCTTAAGATAAGACTTTTTGAGCACAAATTGATATGTTTTTCAAAAAATTTTTCAAACCCAATATCTGCCATAAAGTGCGAACATGAATAGCTTTTTTTGACATGGTTTTGAGCTCTATTGAGCTAATTTAAGTAACAAACGATTAGAGCTTGATTTTAGCCCTCACCGTGCTGGCATGGCTGAATTGTTTTTGCCATGCCAAAAATGTCCCGAAGCCTTAGCTTAAACCGAAAGTAGCTTAAACAGGAGCAGAGCGCGTTTGTGAACATAAACAGGGAATTAGAGCTCTTGAGAATGCAGCTGCAGCTGGGTTTGCAACTAATGATGAAGGTATGGTGATTGCAATATCGACTGAGTTCCAAAATTCATTTTAACGAAGCATCAGGGTGTATATTTCTTTGGTTTGGTGCATAATAGATCCACTAAAGCTGAGCAACTAAAACATGCTTAATAATAACAATCCAGTTACGTAGTTTTGGTGAATTTGCAAAGAACCAATCCACAGAAAAACACACTGATGCTTTGTTAAAATGTATTTTGGAACTCAGCCATCATCTCAACAAAATTTTATAGCCAACCTGCTTTACGAGGCCCCCACTTAACATAGCAATTATTATGATCAGGAAGCAGGAGGTAATAATGAACAAGATTTTCCTCTGCTTTCGGATGCTCCGTCAACGAGTATTATGCAAATGCAATCTAGCATTCAAAAGACATTCGCAATGAAAAGAAGTACCGAAAATAACTGTTATTTTACAATTTTCAAATGAAAAAAATTTTTGAAAGACTTTTTCAAATAAACCATTATGTTACAAATGTCCTCAAATAAATTAGATTTTCGACTGATTCTTTAAAAGTTTACTGTTATTTTTTGCCTTGTATTTATTCGAGGAAATATAAAGGTTACTTTTGACTTTTATTTTATCGGTCAAAAATAGCAGTTATTTTGTGACTTAAATTTTTTCGATCAAAAATATCAAGCAATTTGTCATTTTTTTTAAGGCCACTGGACAGATTGAACTGTTGACACCATGTCTAAAATTTCTCACCGATGAGATGAATATAAGGTTCAGTGAAATAACGCCCAATGAAATAACGCCCAAATAAAAAATAAAATAACGCCCAAAAACTTCCATACAAATTTGGGCGTTATTTCATAATGAAATAAGGCCCAAAATTTTGGGCTTTATTTCATTTTATTTGGGCGTTATTTCATTTTTTATTTTGGGCTTTATTTCATTATGAAAAAACGCCCAAATAACGCAAATAAAATTTTTAAATAACGCCCGAAATTCGTCTGGAAAATATTTGGGTGGTATTTCATTTTTTATTTTGGGCGTTATTTCATTGGGCGTTATTTCACTGAACCGAATATAATTGTATCAAAAGTTTTCTAGTCGGTAAAATTACTTTTGAAAAAATATAAATTACCTGATATTTTTGACCGAAAAAAAATACCTGTTATTTTTGACCGAAAAATAAAAGTCAAAAGAAACTGTTATTTTTGCCCAAAAAAAACTATAAGGCACAAAATAACTTTTATTTTTGTCGGAAAAAATATAAGTTAAAAGATAACAGTAAGGCCCGTTAACTGAGCTGAATTTTAAACAAAGTTTAAAATCCATTAACCTCAGTTTAAATTTTAACGCCGATACCTCATCTCAAAAAATCTAAGTTTAACTTGGTGAGGCAAGTTTAAATTTAAACACAGAAATTCTAAGTTTAAAAAATTAAACTTAGATTTTGTCAAAAATTCTCTGAGAACATTGGAAATATTCTCAATAATAAACAAAAAATAAAATATCATACTTCAAAAAACTCAAAACAATAAAAAAAACATTTTTTAAATTTTGAAAAAAAAATATTCGAATGGAATTGACATTTGCATTATTTTATCAAAAATTTTTGAAATATTTTTATGTTCTACGTCAAAGTTGTAGAATTTTTACTACAGGGCCGCTCAAATATGTTTTTTAATCTCAGCTTAAATTTTTAAACAGAGTTTAAGTAAACTTCCGATAAAAATGAAATAAGTTACAAAAATAATTTTAACTGAGTTTAAAATTTAAACTCTGTTTACGAAATCTGAGGTTAAGGAATTTAATTTTCGGATATCAGTTAACGGGCCTTAATATCCCAACCAGCAAAATGAGTAGGAATTTACGTATGAGTTCCCTTTAAAGCTGTTTAAAGAGGCAAAATAAGTTCCATGGCACTTCGAAGTTGCTTTATCTTCCGTTGTAGAACTTGACACGCCTAAAGCTGCTTAAAGGTACGTTGTGGAACTTGACACACCTAAAGCTGCTTTATGGTGCCAATTTTAGGCAATAGACCTTATAGTTCCAAAAGTAACAAGCTATGCTTCTATTAAGGTTTAAGATAATTAAGTTCAAAAGGAGTTCTGAAGTGCCGCTTGTACATTTTCTTTACATTGATTTTGAATTTAAAGCTGCTTAACGGTTCGATTGAACCTAATTTTGCACCTTAACGCTGCTTATTGGTATCAACAACAGAACTTGCTGTAAAAATTAAAAATTTTTGTTTCGATATAAAGCTACATGGCAGAATGGCTAAGGCGTAGGACTACAAATCGGCAAGACAAGGGATCGAATCCTGGCAAATTCAAAATTTCAAAAAAGTTTTTTCACTGCGAATCGGATGGTAAAAGTTGAGAGCAAACTCGATAATGGGAAGAAACAAAGATCAAAATAAATAAATTAAAAAAAAATAAGACCGTAAATCAGAAATAAGCAAGCAAATATTTATTTTTTAAAAACATTGCCTTTTCGAATTTGAATGATTATTTTAGGTTTTTGAAAATTTTCGAAGTTCGATCAGAAAGCTGCTTAACAGTCTATGCAACGTACTTATTTGTACTTTGTACTCAAAGAACGAAAAATTACTTAAATTCTGGGCTGCTTACACTGCAAAGCAGCTTAGAGAATTTGATGTATAACCCTAATTTTGAGCGTTCCTTGCTGGTTGGGATGTGTTTTTTTATTTTTCGTTTGTTTGCATAACTCTGCTGTTTTATTTGATTTCTTGTTTATGTTTTGATCTGCAGCTTATTATAATCAAAGCATCTCAAAAAGCCCAAAAAAGTCTAAAAGCATAAGCAAAAAGCGCCCACTATGAACACCAACAGCTCGAAAAAGTGTCTAAAAGCGCGAGCAAAGAGCACGCACTATGAACAGCAACAGCAAGAAAAAGCGTCATGATATCGCTAGCATAAGCCTAAACAGCTTCAGCTTCCACTATGAACGCGGCCTTACGCTTGATTTGATTGATGAGAGCAAAACATAACAAAGGCTTGCACCACAAACGAGTGACTTGAAACGCATTTCAAACGCACTCGTGCAGAGGTTTACTGGATAGAGTAATTTATACTGGAAAAAAATTTGTTGCTGCATGCAACCTGGTGGTGATTTTTTCAAATAATTTCCTACCGATCACTCCCAAATAGCATTTGTTTATTTTCATTTTCATCAGTGATTTTCCATTTTAAGCCGTTAGGGTTTGCATTTTACAGTCTTGAAGATCATAAAACATAATGAGCACTATTATGAATAATTTTTCATCCGGAATTGGAAAAGGCAGCTAACGTTTTTTTAGAAAAGCTCAAGAAATTTTTTAAAACTTTTATTTACATGAGTGTTATAAAAAAAAGATGTGCTGTCTTTATTTGTTATCTTAACCCTCAAACAGCTGACAGTTTACAAATGTAAGCTTTCCGACTTTGAAGCGTTTTTTTTCATATTTAAATTGTTCGAATTTCTTGAAACTTCATAATAGAACTACAAATTCATTTCTAAATTGAATAAAAAAGGAAATAAGTTTACAAACATTTTTTTTATAACTCATATTACATTTTTTTCAAGACTACTTGATAAACGGCTGACTAGTTTACATTTGTAAACGTATGCATTATGTATGGAAATACGTATAAAATAGCAAAAACTCATTTGTTTATGTTTTAATTCAAATTTTATTTGAAATTCAATACTAATTATAAATAAGAGGAAAGATGTAAAAATGTATTTGCATTCCGGGCACTTTGTAATAGTGACACAGTGCGCATCACAGACCTTCTTGTTGCAAGGAGAACTGCATTTTTGGGTGCTGCGGGTGCTGCGTTGCCTTTCTATTGCACAAAACACGTGCTTTCCATTCGTTTGCAATCGTGGCGGTGTTGTATCTATTGGAAGACGTCTGGTGCCCAGCATGCCCTGCATCGCATTGCGAACATGAGACCAACGATTGACGAGGCTAATCTGCGCTCGACGCCTGATGTTCGGAGTGGCCAAATCGTTTGCCAGTGCAATTAGGAAGCTGCGACGAGAATTGCTGTTTTCAGAGTTTTCAGAATAGAAAACGTATGCTGCTAATGCCATCAATTCAACCATATTGTAAAACATTGCTAATGGCCACCGACGCGTTTTCCGCTTGCACGTATAATTGCCAAGCTTTTCGTCCATGGTGTCCACACCAGCTTTTGTGCGGTTATACTCTATTTATTTCTGGTTTCCTAGTTTTGGCATCAATGGCGTGAGGTGATATGCATCGAGTACAAAACATAGACCATTTTTTTGGGGTTTTGGCAGTAAGCGACCAATGTGACGTCTTGCCGAAAAGCGAACACAGATTCGTCCACATTTTTAACACGTGCCCAAGGCAATTCTTCTGAAGCGCTTGTTTTTGTGCATCGTACCGACGACACTCAACTTTTCATCTACCAACTGATGGGTCAAATCTAATCCGGAAAAAAAATTGTTCGTAGTAATATTTCGACCTATGGTTTGACGAGTTCTTGCTCTACATTAGTGTCAATATTTGTGGCCATGGGTTGATCAGGGTAGCGACTATAGTATATGTCTCCTCTTAGAGAATAATGAGTGGCAGCATCGGCAGCCACCAAACTTCTATTCCATAGTTTGATGGCTTCGAGGGTATGTGCTGCTTGAAAGATACTCGGCCTCTAAGCACTTGCTCGTCTATTGTAATGCAAGCATGCGGCTTATAGTTGGCTTTCAAAGATGAATTGAGCAGCATCCACAATTCGGAAATGGGAGCACCTCTATCTATAGCTTGTCGAACAGCTCGCGTATTTGCATCAGCAAATGGTCCGCAATATTGCTTTGAAGCAATACCGGCTTATCGATGCGCGATAAATAGGAGGTAAGTGTGTTGCCCAAAGCTTTTCTAGTATTTGATTTGATCATGAAACAGCATTGCCATATTAACAGTTTTAACTGTAAATTCAAGTTTTTTTTTTAACCCTTCGTCAGGCACATATTTTGAGCCCTTAGTTCTGGCACATGGTGTCTGGCCAGACCCCTATACATTTACATGCATTTGTGTGGAAATAAGGGTTGTTTGCCGTTAAATTATTTACTAAGATAGGCAAATATTTGTTATATTTTGTGTTACTATTTCTTTTTACTATGTTATTAGCTACCAGAGGAAGAAAAAATATACCTGAAAAAACCTTTGGAATGAAAAGGGCAACAACTTTTTTTTTCTATATATATATCTCTTTATTATGGGTAAAGTAATAAATGTTTATGACAAAAAAGAAAATTATTATGAAGAATAGGTTGAAATATTTTATTCAGAATTTTGCGGAAGGCAATAAAAACATAAATAATCTACTTTTGAATGTTGCTAATAAACAGGATTGTTGCATTTGCAGCAAAAAAAGCGTGTCGTACGGCGTATTTTGTCACCTTGCTGCAGGCAAATTCTGCAATCTTTTTTGGCAGCTAATGTGTCTGGACCACTGCGTGAAGCCACATTAGGGTTTGGTATATTAAGAGGTCTTCCAAAGTACACTTCAAATGCTATACGAGTTGTTGGTTGAGCCACAATGTGCGGATTATTGATGCGATTTTCAACGCTAGTACCAATTGCTTTGCAAGTTTATATAAAAAATGCGTCTTCTTTTTTTTTTTGTATTTTCATTATTTAGCTTACATCATTTAGTGAATCAGCACGCCACAATATACTGGAGTCTTGCATATTATTATGTCTGAGACCAGAAGCCAACAAAATCCCAATAAATGCATCTAGCTCAGAGCTTGTCAAATCAATGCATTTTCTTTGGGTAGACTCTGGATGTTCTTCATTCCATTTTCTAATTGATTCTCGCCCATGCCGATTTGTTTCACTAATGATGACGAACGTAATATTGGTTGAGAAAAATAGCTTGAATGCCTCAACTGGATTGTTGAGCCTTGTTTTTGTTCCAGATTGAAAATGCATGATATTATGCTGGCGCAAACGAGATGCAGACGGTTCAGTTTTGTTCCATTTAGTACCGTCTTTGCCATAAAAAGAACCTGAGTTGAGTTCATTTGCTGCTTCAACATCATTTCCACTTTCTTCTTCTTCATCACTATCATAAAGTTCGTTAGCTTTAATTGCCAAATCACTTTCTATGTCTGATGCATCATCTTCTGGCACATAATCAGCAGTGTCATCACCATCGTTTTAAAAAAAATCATAATTTTCCAAGAATGAGAATTATATATGGGTTTACAAATGAAAGCCAGTCCGCTGGAATAGGACATAGTAAACAATCAGCTGTTTGAGGGTTAAAAATGAAAATTCTCTTTTCCAATTACCGGGGAAAAGTAATTCATAATTGGGCTGAATAATAATCAAATAGATAACTGAAGGTAATCTAAAAAAATTTTGTTTTTTCATTAATTCTTTGATATCAGGCTTGAAAGAAGAGAATTAATTCAATTTTCATATCAGATCCGGCATTCAATTTAGTGCAGTATTTTATTTTTGTAACCCAAGTAAGTTGTTGGAAACGAGAGGGGAACTTAAAGCGGCTTGGTCATTTTCATCACGTATCCTGTTTAAAAAAAAAAATTCTTCAGATGAATTGTTTTGAACAATGACTCCAAACTGGTGTCTGATAATATTTCTAAAAATGATGGTAACGGATGCGTACAAAAGAGTTTTGAGTTCATGAATTCATTTCAATTTTTATATTCTGTCGCAAAGCATTGAAATGTTGGAGCAATTCGTTAACATATCATCGTGAAACATTTCTGATTCTATTGAAACTATCTTTTTTTTTTCATTATGACCAGTATTTTCGCGAAGTTTGGATGGTAAAGATTTTATCCTAATTCAAATAAACCACAAGAAATTTTTCCTATACTGCAGTGCTAACGATGCGTTATCAGCATATCTAAAAATCGAAAAAATTCAAATTTTTTTTTATACTTAAACTATTCAAAGTGCATTAAATTTTTACGTGAGACACTCTTAACTCATATTTTTCATTCATTCGTTCATTCGTTTGTATTGCGGAGAAATATTTATTATTTTTTTTTGAATAATGAGCATTAATGCCTGCTTATCAAACTTCAAACAGCATATAAAACAAAAAAATAAGTTAAAATTTTATACAATTTTTGCAACATGAAATTCAATTAAGAAAATATTTCAATATTTTACTGAAAATAGCACAATGAATTGCCTTTATGTAAAATTCCAGAACAACAGATTTCTCTTTATGAATTTTCAAACAAAAGTCAAAAGTCAAAGTAACCAAAAAAGAAAACACTCTGATGCGCTTTTTAAACCACTTCTGTGATATGCTTGGTTATTTTTACGAGCAACAAATTGTAAAGCGTGTTAATTTTTTTTTTGTATTAATTAAGTGGCGTTTTAATAATAAAAAATGATAGTCTGGTTCATTACACTGAAAATAATTAAGAATCAATATTGTGGAAAACCAAAAAAATTAAAAAAAGGTACTGCATAAATATTGACAAGTAGGCAATACGATAGGACAGCAACGTGTGCGCTCAAAGTGCACTACAGCGCACTTCATTAAAAATCAACAAGCAATACGATGTAGTAGAGTGGAGTGTGTTGCACTTTTATAGGCGGCGTTGCCACAGAATCATGTGCATTATTATTTGCCACATGAATGATTTACATATGCAGGCATTCAATGGAAAATATATATCAATATATATAAAAAATGTGTACTTTTGCTCAAAAAGGCAAAGAAAAAAAAATAATTAAACAAAAATTAAGAGACAATTTATTGAAAAACTAAAAGGTAAAATATTTGAAAAATGCAGTTGAAATATATAGACAAACAAAGAAAAAAATATTGCTATTAAGAATTAATGCAAAAACATACTTACCAGAGTTGCCAACTGCTGTTTACAGTCGCATGCATTAAAAACGCTGCTGTAGCCGCGTATAAAAATGCATTTTCTCGCAGCGTGTAAATAAAGCACAAATGCATGAGACAACGCAGAAGTAGAAGAAGAAGAAGAAGAAGAAGAAATATAATGCAGAACATATGAGATTAAGCAATGAGAGAAGAAAGAAAATGCCAAAAAAATATATTTAACATAGTTTTAGGCGTTGGTTTTGTAGGCTTACAAAATATTTTCTTACTATGCTTAAGTTTAAAAGTGTTTTTTTTTTTGCATAAAATGAGCGTGGCGCTAGCTTAATAACAATTAAAACTGTTTGGTGTGAACTACGTTTTGGTGTTTGCTTTTGAAAATATTAAAAATAAAAATTGAAAATTAAATATTCTTGTGCCAATATATATATAAAACTTGAAAAATCTTTGAAAATTATTCTGCAAAACTTAACAACGGCACAAGCCTTAAAAAGTCATAATTTTTATGTGGTTGTTTTCAGCATAATTTGTTGTCTGCTATTATATTTTTTTTTTTTTTTTTTAAATCTAAGAGTTGCCACTTAATTGAACTACTGACGCCTTAGTTTAAAATCTTATTTGAAAATGTTAAAACAAATACGTATTCATAACGAACTCGATTAGAACTAAGCTATTTTGTGCTCACACGTTTAGGTTTTTATGTTAATTAACTACTACATTAGATGACTTAAATCTTAGATCTAAAATAAATTTCTCAAATACTCTAGTACTTATTTAAATGCTTAACATAAGTAACTTAATAGCTTATAAACAATTTGGTAGCTTCTCTTTTTTTTTTTAACTTAACAATTATATTTTTATGTTTTTTTTTTTGAAAATTTTACAAAATCAGAATTTTTTTTTTTTTAAAGTTTTAAAAAACATTTACTCTGTTGCTCTCTTACTTTAATAAGAAAAAGTATTCATTATTTTTTTGCTGAATTTTTAGTTTTACAAAAAACTTAGTTTCAATACTGCGCGAAAAGTCTTCTTTGCGAGCAATGCAGCTAGAAATAAACAACAACAACAACGAGATCAAATATATTTCTCTTAAAATGTATGCTTAAAATTTTTAACGTTATTGCTACAGTGTTGAAGAAAACAAAACAAAAAAAAAAAAACAATGAAACAAAAATTTTCAAAAAAAGTGCTTCATGCAGCACATATTCTTGCACTGTGGGTTAAATAAATAAATAATTAAAAAAAAAAAAAAAATTTGTTGTTTGCTCAGCAGTTGCATACTTATTTACAAAAAAATAAAAATAGTAGTATTTCTATATTACTACCTTAACTAATTGCTACTTAATATTAAATACTACGAAAATTACACTACTTAGCAGCTAAAACTGTAGTTTTTGTTCACTTGATTCTTATGGTAGGTTACTAATTTACTTTTTGGTTTTTTTTTTTTTTTTGTGTGGTTCATGTATTGGCTAAATTCAAAACTTAACATAACTGAAATCATTGATTCTGTGCGCGCTTACCTCTTCGTCTACCGTGCTTGGAAACATTCTCGCTGGCAAATTCTTTTCCAGACAGATGTGATCTTCGGTGGTTTTCCGGTAGACCGGATTTTCAAAATTAATAGAGTTGACAGTTCTTCTGCTGCAGTGGCGATAGCCAACATAAAGAATCTATAGTGAGGAGAAAAGTAAAAAAGGAAAAATAATTTAATATAAAAAATGCAAGTTAAAAACAAAAAAAAAAAAATGAGTAATACAGAATGCTAATAACTCCTTTCTAAGTCAATTTGATAAAAAACTAATAAGGTACAATTTAAACTTAGATTCAACTTTCTGAATGCCAAAATAACGCTAAAAAAAGGAGTTAAGTTTAATGTTTCAAACTTAATAAATATTCCATCATTCTGAAACTTAGACGTTTTTATGACGATTATGTCTGAGACAAAAAAACAAATTAAACTCTCTGTATCCTGACTAGACACAAGTCTGAGACATCTTAAAATCAAAGAAATAAACTATACAATTTTGTCAACAAAACCTTAATAAAAACGATGTGAAGATGTGCTGTGACGAGCTGTCAAAACAGTTCTCACATAGTTCATCTGTAGAAGCTTATAAGTTTTATACTAGCCAAGTTGTTGACCAAAGTTGTAAAGAGGTTTTAAACTTCCACTTTCAACCCTGCCTTTTGTTTTAATTCCCTCTCATGTCAACTTAAATTTTAAACCTTGAATAAGGCCTCGATTCAACCAATACACCTCCATACTTAGTTTCTTTAAGTAAACTGTTGCGGTATTTGGATCAATTTATCACTTTGCATTCGTCCATTTTATTGAAAAACAACTCATTTTACACCAATATGCTTATTATTAACTTCAAATTAAAATTTTTGCATTTCGCAGTTAACTTTTTGCAAACCATATCAAACTTTTTCCAAACCATATGAAACCGTTTAAACCCATTAAAAACCAAAATATATTAAAAACCAAAATATAAGCAACAAAAAAATAAATCCGAATAAACTTAAAATTCAAAATTGAACCCGTATAATAGACCGGATCGAAATTTAGATTTCGCCGGTTGGGGTCTCAATAGTTAGAGGAACTCATTAAAATGATTTCTGCATAGGGGAAAGGTGGCATGAAAGAGCCAAGTTTTGAAAGAGCCATCATGATTTACGCGGTAGTTTTCATACGAATGCTTCTTAAATTATAATTTTTAAGAAGCAATACTCGCCATATGGCACCCACGAACATTTGACAGTTCACTGATAATAAACGACGTTGGTGTATCGTATTTTGAATTTCTTCACCATTAAGTAAGTTTTTCAGAACATTTTATTTGTTTTGTGACGTCTTCACCTTTAAAACTAACAGTAATATTATTAAACTATAATTTTATGGATAAATTACGCCTACCAATAACATATTTATTTTGCCGGAAAAATCTTGATTTCATACTAATTTTTGAGGTTATGTTTCTTTGGACAATATGTTTTGAAAGAGCTGGGTTGCGGTGGTATGAAGAAGCGTAAAGGAAGTTTAAATTATTTTTGTCAAAAATGTTTTTAAGTGTTTTAAACCTCTTATTTTGTTTTTGAAATAGGTCTTATTATTAAAGATTTTCTTCAAAGCGATTTAATTTTTTGCTAAAAATATTTTTAAGTTTTTTAACTATTTTTGTTCTTAGTTTTGAATTTTTTTATTTATTTAATTTGTTTTAGTAAAAACAATACTTTTTATAATAACAATTAATATTTTCAATAAAATATTCGTTATTTTTCGTGTTAAGTCTTGTAATAAGAACATGGCTCTTTCAAAACTTTGGTTGGCGCTTTCAATGCCCAAGTGTTATGAAAGAGCCGAATTTCATATTTTTTATAAATGGCTACAGGTCCAAGAATATTGTTGATTTTGGAAAATATTTCATGGTATTACGTTCATAAATGAATGAGAAAATACTTTTGATACAAGTATTATAATTTTATTAATTATTTTTATATATTTTGTAACTTTTTTAAAACAGGCTCTTTCATGCCACTCTTCCCCTACTTTTTTTTCAAATCGGAGAAAAACCGCCGAAGCAGTTTTGATTCTCCTTAAGGTCCTTTTTTGGTAAAAAAACATGTTGTTTACTTTTAACTTTTTATTTTTCACAGAACGCATACCCACACCTGCTTAAATATTAAATTTCTTACTTATACCAATATTTTGATATTCAAAAAATTTAAAAATTATGTTCCATTATAACTCTTATTGACCACCAAAAATTGAGTTTTTTGATATTTTTAAAAAGACATTTTTTTAAAACTGCTTTAAAAGACACATTTTTTTCTAGATTTACGTGAAAGTGTTATGGTAGGAAAGGTATTAAGTTCTTCTTTCTTTTTGTGTATCACTTTAATCAAAGCTATGTGCGAAAACTGACAGAATGTGAAAAAATCGACTTTAGAAATCTGATAAAATGAAATATTTCTTATTTATACAAACAATTAATTTCATTTGTTCACTGCTTTATCGTCCAGTTTTCGATAATTTTTTTTTTTAAATCACATAGCTTTGATTAAAGCGATGCACAGAACGAAAGAAGAACTAAATACCTTTCAAACAATAAGAATTCCACGTAAATCTAATAAATAATGTGCCTTTTACAACGGTTTCAAAAAAATGTTTTTTTTAAAAATAGCAAAAAATTCAATTTTTGGTGGTCAATAAGAGTTATAATGGAACAAAATTTAAACAATTTTTTATGTCAAAATGTTAGTATGAGTACGAAATTTAATATTAGGAAGATGTGGGTATGCGTTCTGTGTAAATTAAAAAGTTACAAGCAAAAAACATGTTTTTTTTTTTACCAAAAAGGACCTTCAGGAGAATCAAAATTGCTTCGGCGGTTTTTTTCCGATTTAAAAAAAAAGTATGCAGAAATGATTTTAATGAGTTCCTCTAACTTTTGAGACCCCGACCGGTTGAAATTTTTTTTATCCATATAAGAATGATCCGGTCTACCGTATAAGTTCAAAATTTTGCAAGCAACGGCAGGCCAATAAGTCCGTGACGTTTTGAATTTTCCGTCTCTTAACTGGAAGGGTTACATACATAGCTCCTGTGTTACGTGTCGAACGTTATTTAGTTTTCCCTCTCATAAAAAAATACTCATGAAATTATTTAAAATTTTATTAAAAACGAAACGAAATACATCTTCGCTTTAAAACTACGTTTTTTTTTATATATTTATTAATTTGTAAATTACTTTTAACATGAAAGTAAGTTTACTTTTTCGAACTTTTGCTTTTCTCCTCTGGTTGACAATTTTCTGGACAAGCTGATATGTAGCTGATAAAACTCCTAATTTTTAATTTTTTTTTTTTTTATTCATCCACAGATGTAAAATCTGCTTAAGATATGTATAGCTCGTGCTATACGCATGAACAATTCACATTCTACGTAATGCCCGGAACAGTATCTGCCATTATCGACTACCCTTCTGGAGGTCCTCCAACGTCCCCCAACCAAAAAATAGTTCATAGCTTCTCCGCGAGGGTTTAAATTTATGGCTCGCTTTATTACTTTTTCACGCCGAACATTTGGAATATACTTATCTCTCTTTCTGATATGCCTGGAATATACTGCTATCTCTTAAACAAGTTCCAGCACCTACAAAATACACGTTTCTTGAAAATACGCTATGACTATGTCAGGTGGGTCAAGTCTACGATTACCTCATATTAATTTTTATTCCCTGACATTTTTTTTTTAACCAAATCTACCCTGTCACTCACTATCGGTCACCCTTCTGTAGGTCACCTCTACAAAATATTCAAAAAATTAAGAAAAATATAGAAACATAGTTCATAGCTCCCATATCTTAACGAAGGGTCAAAACTATCACCAGCTAGCTCGTATTATTTTTTATCCCAAATATTCATTTGACTAGAATCAAAGTTTTATTTCAAAAAGTTTATATTTTTTTCTCTAATAATAATTTGGTTTTGTCTTTAGAACTTTAATTTAAAAATCCAATTTTGTCATTCTATAAATTTTCAATATTTTTAGTTTTTTCTAGTCCTGAACATTCTGCACTCAAATTGATTAATCATTTGCTTGGTTTTTATTTATCAGATAAAATTTGGACGATTTTTTATTTTATTGAACTGTGGACTCACGCATTAGAGTCGGCGATGGTTGACTTAATTTCTTATAATACCTTATGGTCAATACATCAATTTATTTATGACTAATACATATAGTACAATTTTGGTAACATTTGTAACGTTACACCTGAATGCATATATCTGCAAATATATCGAAAACCTTTCATGTAACCAATAAATTTTGTATGAGTACATGAAAGCAGGCCTCAAGACTTGCATTTTATCTGAACAAATTTTTTCTATTTTGTTTTTTTTTTTGTTTTGAAGATGGTATCAGTTTAATGTGGTTTTTAACGTTACATTTGTTGGTAGTAAGTTTCAAGATAAGTGTGTATTTTAAAAAAAATTGTCAAAAATGGCAATGAAAAAACCCAAATTAAAGAACTTTAACGAAGAATAGGATTGAAATAAACGTTTAAATCGAAATAATGAAAACAAAATGTTGTCTTGTACTTAAAAGCGCCAACATGTGTGGTCTTTAACGTTACACATTCCAACCTTTTTGTCCCGATTTAAATTTTGTCCGAACAAGACACAGTCGAAATGAACGTGTGCAGTGAGGGGTGTCAAAAACAAACTGCTTTGATATATAAATTTTTCAATGGTATGATATATCAATGAACGAAATATAGTCGATAATATGAGCGAAATAAAAAAAACTAAATATTTGCACGCTATTCCTATAGCAAAAATTGATCATATCTATGAAACATTTCATGTATATGAAATTAACTTTCGTTGTAAATTAAAATAACCCTCATAATTCAATATAAAGAAATATTTTATACCAAACTAACAAAAAAAAAAAAAAATAATTGTAGGATAAAAACTAACAATAACTTACAAAAAATTTATCATATGTATGAAACTATTTCATATTTATGAAATTAATTTTGGTTGTAAATGAAATAAACACTCATAATTCAATCTTTAAAAATATTTTATACCCAAAACTAACTATAGAGCAGCGAGTAATTAAATAAATTTATTGTATAAAATAATATAAGCTACTTACCACGCCCAGCACTAGCGCTGAACCCACAAGTCCTGCTATAACAACCAAAGCTATATAGCCAGAGTCTGGTTGTTGCGTTTGAACAATGCTGCCATCGATATGTGTTGTATTTCCGGCGGGATGTTTTTTATCAACTAAAGAAAAGGAAATTATTAAATAAAATTATTTTGAGTAACATTTTTTAATAAATTTTTCTTTTGAAAACTATACCAACCACCATTTAAAAACAAACGAAAAAAGTAATAAATTTTTTGGTAAAAAATGAATAGTAAACAACACAAAAGCAATACAAAATGCCTTAAAACAGTACCAACACCATTATAAATAAATAAATAAATAAACAAATTAATAAATAAACTTAAGGATAAGGATCTCAGAACAAACATAGGAAAAGTACGTTTTTAGGGTTTATGAAAAAACGTGTGTGTTTGAAATGACATTTTAATCGGCAGTGATTGTTTTAAGCTTAAACCTATAGAGCATCAGATATTTTATAAGCTTTTAAGAATTTTAGAGCATTCAAACCATTACGGTCCGCCTGAAGCGACTGTGCGGTAAAAATAATCTTTTCGGATAACCTTATAACAGGCGCGCACGCAGGAAAAAAGGTTTTGGGGGGGATTTTATGTTTTTATTTTCTAACTTATTTAAATTTGTTATTCATTAAATAATGTTAAGAGAACAATGTCTTTTTTTCTTTTATTTTGAACAATTGAAATGTGCTCAATATTATTTTCTAGACCCTTACGCACACTTAACAAAGGTAGACCATTTATTAACATCACAGTCTGATGTTACTGGGCATCACAGTCTGCCCAGTTTTATTAACCCATTTCTGCCAAACCAGATCCGCTCATACAATTTTGATAAAATTTCATACACGGTTGTATGAACAATTGATTCAAAATGATTAAAACAAACATTCAGATATTCATGGGGTATTTTTCAACCCATTAGGTCATCGTGATAGCTTTTCTCCGAATTTTTTTAAAATCTCTACAATGGGTACTTAACGACAAAACTGCTAATTGATATCTGCACCGATTACTTTTAGCGCTAGAGGGCAAAACTAACACCTGAACGGTTGATTTGGTAAAAAAATACTCAAATCAGTTAATTACCTATTACTTCCTTATTAATAATGCGATCGAGCCAAAGTTGGTACTCTACGGACAAAAGAACCGGTTCAGAACTAATCACGTGATAGGTTTCAAAGTGATGGTAACCGGTCCCTATTCTGCCACCAACATATGAAACCAACCGGTCCCTTTTACATGGCGTTGTCATTGACAGGGGTAAACTGACACCGGCTAGATACCTTTGCACCAATCCTAGAACCGGTTCAAAAATATATCGGCAGGTGTCAATTAACACCTCATAGATACCTTTAGACCTAATCAGTAGCCGGTCTATTTATAGAACACGGTACACTTATACGCACGTTGTTAATGAAATTGAATCATTCCCTACGGACAAAAGAACCGGTTCAGAACCTATCACGTGATAGGTTCCAAAGTGATAGTGACCGGTCCCAATTCTGCCACCAACATATGAAACCAACCGGTCCCCTTTACATGGCGTTGTCATTTCCAGGGGTAAATTGACACCGGCTAGATTCCTTTGAACCAATCCTAGAACCGGTTCAAAAATATATCGGCAGGTGTCAATTGACACCTCATAGATACCTTTGGACCTAATCAGTAGCCGGTCTATTTATAGAACACGTTACACTTATACGCACGTTGATAATGAAATTGAATCAATGTTTTGAAAATTCATGTTTAGCCGAGCTTGTTAGCGTTCACGTTTAGTACTCGACTGACCTGGGTTCAATCCCCGGCAGAACCACAAAAAAAATTTTTAAATTTAAAATAAATTTTTTTTAATAAAAAATGAAATTTACATCTTTTTTCAAGGTGTTAAGCAAACGTATGTTCAAGGTTTTTTTTGATTAAACAGTTAATGAAACGGAATTAGTGTTTAAATTATTAAATTTAAATTGTTGATATATGTAGTATATTTTCACAGCCAGGAGGCGAACCCACGTTCACCGCGTGACAGTCCAACGCACTTCCACTGAGCTATTGCTAACGATAAGATTAATAGAGCAAAACACATTTAAAAACTATTGGTCCCGTTCTGAGTAAAATCGAACCTGTCCTGTGATAGATTAAATAAGAACTGCCACAGGACCGGTCACTTTAGCGCAATTGACCCTGCTTTTGCCGTAGGGTTGTTTTGGAAATTCATGTTTAGCCGAGCTTTCTAGCGTTCACGGTTCGTACTCGACTGACCTGGGTTCAAACTCAGACAAAACCACAAAATTTTTTTTTTTACTTAAAAATTTTTTTTCAATAAAAAATTAACTTTTCAATTTTTTTCAAGGTGTTCAGCAAATTAATTTTGAAGGTTATTTTTGATTACGCAGTTAATGAAACGGAATAAAAATTTAAATTAAACAAAAAAAAAAACAAATTGGCCATTTCAGCCCTTGAAAGGACTTTGACCGAGCTTCTTATGATCAATTGTGCTGTGTGTGTTATTACATGTTTGCAGACAATTGACCGAGAACTGGACCTACATGTTTTATGCCGACTCCGAACGGCTAAAGTTCATGTTCTCAAGAAGCTTTACATGGCATTATTTACTCTCTGAGGTTTGCCATTGTCTGCAGAGAGGTGGTGACCGATCAGAAAAATTTTTTATTGAAAAAACTTTTCGCCGCGGCTGAGGATCGAACCCGGGCTCCGAGCATGCTAAGCCACACACTTAACCTGCATGCCACGGCAACCACAAAAAATTTAAATTACTAAATTAAAATTGTTGATATACGTGTAGTATACTTACACAGCCATGGTTCGAACCCACGTCCACCGCGTGACAGTCTAGCGCACTTCCACTGAGCTATTGCTAACGATTAGACAAATATAGCAAAACGCATTTAAAAACTATCGGTCCCGTTCTTTGTTATATCGAACCTGTCCTGTGAAAGGTTAAATAAGAACTGTCACAGGACCGGTCACTTTAGGGCAATTGACCCTGCTTTCGCCGTAGGGTATCGATGAAAAGGCAAGATAAAAAACTAAATACTTCTGTTATGTTTTGAATTATTTTCTATATTTTCTGCTTTCCAGTCACTGCTGCTATTTCCACCACCGGAAAATTAATGATTTTCGTAGTCTGGTAACTCTAGCCAAATGGCAGAATTTCAAGGTTACATCTAGTAGTCTAAGAAATTTTGATCTATTACCTAACCATCCCCATCAAAAGTATTTCTTACCCAAACTTTTTAGTGATTTTTTTGAAAAAAATTATTTTCTTGGATATTTTCCTATGCCAATGGGTTTTCCAATGGCAAATGGGTTAATTGCATGCGTTTTGAGTAGTTGTAGCCTCAAGACTTGTATATAATGCCGGGTCAATTTTTGTTTTCAAAAAATCTTAGACGCGGAAAATGTTCTACGGAAAATTCTAACCAAAATTTTGCCAAAAAACACTAAATCGATTTCATGCCTCAAACGTTCTTCAAAAGAAAGTTTGTATTTGTGTTTTGCTACAAAATGTGAAAAAATTGAAAAAAAAAATAACCAAAAAAGTACTCTACTGATGTACAAATTTTAGTGGTTTCGAACTAAAAAATAAATTAAAATATTAATTTATTTATAAATTGCACGTGTTTGTTTCATCATGTGTCAACAAAAAATAAAAAAATTTCAGATTTCATTATAATATTACAAAAATATTTTGAAAATTTATTTACAATAGAAGAACAACATTTGAAAGCTAGATTTGCTATTATCGTTTCATTATTTAATGTTGAATTTAATGAAATCTGTTGTTTAATTCTACTTGTTAGAAAATATTTTGTTTTGATGAAAGTTAGTAAATAAATAACAAAATAAGTAAACTTGAGCTACAAATTTCATGCCATATTCAAGGAACTAGAGTAATGTTCAACTTTTGGCCAGTATTCGACGAGTTATGAAAAGAATCAATAGTTATGGAGAGAGTTATAGTTGTGACACCAGAAAGTCAAAGAAAAACTCTTCGACTTGAAAGCAAACAGGACTTCCTAAAACAATCTTTTCAATTTTATATTAAGATTCTTTTTGGGGAGCGGGTCGAAATTTCCCTTACAAAAATTGCTCTTGACAAAATTCACCCTCACAAAATTTCCATTTCCAAAATTGTCCCTTTTTAAAATTTCCCTTTTTTAAAATTATACTTTACAATATTACCCTTTACAAAATTGCACCTTTACAAAATTGTCCCTTTACGAAATTGTACTTTTACAAAATTGCCCATTAACAAAATTGTCTTCTTTGAACTTAATAGTGAGAAAATAATAAAACAAAAGTTTTATTCAAAAATTAATTTAATACAATTATGCAAAAACTTATCATTTAAATCGGGTTGGGGTCGATATTGGCCGTATATAAAATTTTTTCCCCCTTGATTGCTTCCAATACAAACATTTCAGACATGACCGACAATTAAAATTACGATAAACGCTAGAACGTATTCCTTAATCTTTGACTGACTTATGACTGCAATTTAGTATTTCAATGCCAAAAAATTTGATTATTCATAACAATAACAAACAATTGTTTTTCTAAGTTTGGAAACCTGTTTCAGCGAAGTGATGAGCTAATCAGATCAAACATAATTGCAAAACAATACTGCAATGAAAAAGTGCAACAATGAATGTGTTTTGTGCGCAAAAGCGCGCGCTTTTTCACAGTATCAACATATTATTTTTTTATTTATTTTTTGTACAATTTTGTAAAGGGAAATTTTCTGAAGGGGAAATTTTATATAGGGAAATTTTGTAAAAAGTAAACTTTGTGAAGGAAAAATTTAAAAAAGGGCAATTTTGTAAAGTACAATTTTGTCAATGAAATTTTGTATAAGGGCAATTTCGACCCCAACCCTTCTTATTGTTCTTTTTCTATAAAACTTTTTGTTACTTTTACTTTATTTTGTTTTGTTTATTTTACTATTCGGCAAATCCAGAAAGAGTAAACCTAAACCTTAAAAAATAAAAGTGCTTTCAATTCAATAAAAATACATGGAACGTTAAGGATATTGCTTGTGTTTTCCAGCGGTAAAAGCATTTGGCTCATTCCTTACAGACGAGTGTGACGTTTTGACTACTTTATCGTGCTGAAAATGGTATTAACCGGTTAAAATTTTAGCAATTTACTATAATGTATTTTAGAAGATGCCCCAAGGTTTCAAAATGCTAAAACATAATGCAGTTATTTATACTAGTTTAATAGTTACATTCGCTTAAACACCTGGGACGGGTGTGAAGAGCACAAGTTTAAAAACTAAAAATTCTGAGTTTAACATTGAAATTCAGTCCATCTGCCACTATGAGACCATTTTTGACTTATAATATATTCAAATTTAATATATTTTCTGTTGAATACCAGTGAAAAATATTTTGAAAAAATGGCGATAACCATTCTTTTTTAAGCTTTTAAATGGGACGGGTGTGACATAAGATTGTCCCGGGTGTGACGAGTGCGAATGATGTGAGAATTATATATAAGAACTCAATGGATATAATAACATTCAATATTTTTGACACTTTAATCAAAAATATATATTTTTAATTAATGTATTAATTTAAAAAAAAAATTTTTTTTGCAAAAAAATTTTTTGCATGAATTTTTTATCAAATTAATACCTATACAAATAATTTCGATTTTTTAATATATTTAAAAAAAAAATATTTTTTTGCAAAAAATTTTTCGCATGAATTTTTGATCAAATTAAAAACCTATACAAATGATTTCGCTATACATGAATTTACAAAACTTGTTTTAATCAAAGAAATTATTCATATACATACTTGCAAAAATTTCATTATTAGAAAAAAATTTTGAAAAGCGTTCCGGGTGTGATCAACTTCTTGTAACGGAAATGAAGAATAAAAATAATTAATTGAATGAAAAAAGTTAACAACTTTATGTAAAACATCAATATCCTTACTTTTGGAAAGTTTCATTCTTATCATAAGCCCATGTTGCTTCTTAGGAAAACTATAGCATTTTTCTGGGACGGGTGTTACACTGAAAAAACACTTAGTTTAAATAGTTTTTTCTTTGTTAACGCATTAATCAATCCTTGTTGTAAACTGTTCATTAGACCGGATCAAAATTTAGATTCCACCGGTTGGGGTCTCAAAAGTTAGAGGAACGCATTAAAATGATTTCTGCATTCTTTGTTTTCAAATCGGAGAAAAACCGCCGAAGCAATTTTGAATCTCCTGAAGGTCCTTTTTGGTAAAAAAACATGTTTTGCGTGTAACTTTTTATGTTTCACAGAATGCATACCACATCTTCTTAAATAATTAATTTCTTACTCATACTAACATTTTGACATACAAAAATTGTTAAAATTTTGTTTCATTATAACTCTTATTGACCATCAAAAATTGAATTTTTTGCTATTTTTAAAAAGGCTTTTTTTTAAAACCGCTGTAAAAAGCACATTTTTTTTTAGATTTACGTGGAAGTGTTATTGTTGGAAAGGTATTAAGTTCTTCTTTCTTTCTGTGTATCGTTTTAATCAAAGCTGTGTGCGAAAACTGACAGAATGTGAGAAATCGACTTTAGAAATCTGATAAAATGAAATATTTCTTATTCATACAAACAATTAATTTCATTTGTTTACTGCTTTATCGTTCAGTTTTCGATAATTTTTTTTTTTAAATCACATAGCTTTGATTAAAACGATACACAGAACGAAAGAAGAACTTAATACCATTCCAACAATAACAATTACAACTAAATCTAATATAAAATGTGTCTTTTACAGCGGTTTTAAAAAAATGCCTTTTTAAAAATAGCAAAAAGAAGATGTGGTATGCATTCTGTGAAACATAAAAAGTTACACGCAAAAAACATGTTTTTTTTACCAAAAAGGACCTTCAGGAGAATCAAAATTGCTTCGGCGGTTTTTCTCCGATTTGAAAAAAAAGTTTGCAGAAATCATTTTAATGAGTTCCTCTAACTTTTGAGACCCCGACCGGTTGAAATTTTTTTTATCCATATAAAAATGATCCGGTCTACTGTTCATGGATAACATTGTTATCTTTTTTAACATTACTGACATAATTTTTTTGAATGTGCATCAAGCGTTGACTGCTTTCAACGTTTTAAATCTTAACAAAATATTTTAAGTTTTTCTCAACTCGGAAGTTTACTTAAATTGTCAAAAAAAACATAAAAAAGCATTAAAACTAAAAATAATTTTGCAACAGGAGTAACTTTAGATTCTATATTAATGCGAGAACCAAAAATTATTGCAATTGAAAACATTTTAGTATTCATGTTACCGTTCCTTATTTGTGTGGAATCAGCCTTTTTGAAAAAAACACATTGTATCCTTACTTTTAAATGATTTTATTGAATGTATTTTTAATTTGTAGCAAGTTAAAAAAATTTTAGGTTTTTATTTTTTGTTATTTGGTATTTCGCGATTATACTATCAAAGCACCGTTACATAATATGCACAATCGAAACATTTTCTATTAAAAAGTGAATATAACAATTTTTAAAAAAAACTAATTTTCTTTCGAAAAATAAAATTTAAAAAAATGATTCAAGAGTGAAACGTGAGTGACAATTTTTTTTTTGATTAGTTGGATTATTTTGGAAAATAATTCGCTGGCACAATTTATGTCTCGGATTTACTTTTTATGCAAGATAAGTGAATTTTGTATTTTTTGTAATAAAGCAGATGCAATTATTTTTCATTAAAAAAGCATTTGAAGAAGTGAAACGTGAGTGACATTGAATTTTTTTTTTGTTTATTTTTGTATTAGAAACGAAAGAAGATGACGAAAACATCAAGAAAAAATTAAAGCCGACCCTAAAAGCATGTATGAAAAAATATAGAGAAAAATTATAGTTAAATCCGGATTCATATAAAAAAAAAAAACCTTGCAAAGATTAAAAATCTCCAATTAAATCATTATTTTACAGCGTTGCCTCAACGGAATTGCTTATAAGCCAGAGATATAGTCAAATTTGGCTCAAATTTGGTTTTTAATGATCAACGAATTAGGCTTTGTGGAGACAGTATACAGATTCGGGTGCAGAACCGAAATATATTTTGTTAAAATGATATATTTCTGAAATAGTTTTTCTGTTGTTTTTATATTATGAATTATTTTTTTTTTACTATATTATGCTTTACATAATCCTTTCCATACAATTTTTTTTCTTTTTTGTATAAAAATGTTGTTAATATTAAAATAATTTTTTTTTATAAAATATGCTTAATAATTTCGCCAGATTAACCACGATGGAAAAAAAAGACAATTAAAATTGTTTTGAAACGTGAATGACACCGACGTGAAATGTGAGAGACAACATTTTTTTTATAAAAAATGCTTAATAAAGTTCGCCAGATTAACCACGATGAAAAAAAAGACAATTAAAATTGTTTTAAAACGTGAGTGACAAAATTTTTTTTTATAAAATATGCTTAATAAAGTTCGCCATATTAACCATGATGAAAAAAAGGACAATTAAAATTGTCTTGAAACGCGCGTGACACCATCGTGAAACGTGAGTGACTAAATCAGTATATGAAAATTCTGCAGTTAAAATTTCTGCTCAACGGAAAATAACTTAATTTCTTATTGTACTTCAAACAATTCGCAGATTTTAAGCAATTTTTTAGATGAACTCGAAAAATTAAAATCGTTCGAAAACGTGAGTGACACACCATTTAGAGATAGTTTTTTCGAATATGTAAATATATATTAAATGTTTTGCATGAACTTATAATAGTGAGCCTAAGACTTATTGTACGCATATAATTTATACATATTGTAAGCGACAGAGAAAACAGACCTTTTTTTCAAAAATTGATAACTCAGTCAAAAACAAACATTTTTCCAACATTTATTTTTATTATTGTAGAGAATTGAACAAATTACAAGAAAAATAATTAAAAAAAATATATTTTTTACTCCAACATGGTTTTATAGAGCTACAAACTTTCGGCAGAGAAAAAAACGGGGCCTCGTGGTTACAGCGTTGGGAGTCGCAAAAATTAATTTTTTAAATCTTAATATAATTGATTTTCGTATGACAGAAGCTTTTTTTAAATTTTTTTTTTTCAATTTTTGGTGATGTTTCAAATTTGAAAGTGTGTTTTTTTCGAAAAAAAATTGACTTTAAAAAAAATCGAAAAAAAATTCAAAAAAAAGCTCGTGTCATACGATGGCGAATAAAGTTAAAAAAAATACAAAAAAAACAAAAATTTCGTCAAAAAATGAACCCGCTACTGCCGCAACCAGTAAGAAAAATATGGTTTCCAGATAAACGCGTTCTAAGTTTGTGAACAAAGAAAAAAAGGCGAAAATTAAAAATGCGCTCTCACTAATGCGGCTATAACTTTTGAACCCGCTTTTGAATCTTCCTAGAAGAATAAGAAGAATAAGAAGAAGAACAAGAAGAATAAGAATAGTTACTAAAATACAAAATTATAAAAAAGTCGGTTTAAAAAAACGGCCAATATCATATCCCCCCTTAAGAGCATTTAACCCATTTGGGTTCGCCTGAAGCGACTGTGCAATCAAAAGCATCCTTTTGGGGAATCTTATAACATTTGTTTATGGAAGTTTTAGTTTCAAATCAGATTTTTTGAAAATAACAGCAAAATTTGTTCGTGAGCCGTAAAGGGTTTAATTTGAATAAAAAGCAATTTTTACGAATTTTCAATATCAAATGTAATGTTATTTTTTGTAGAACTTTTATATAAACTGCATATTTTATATAAGAGAAAAGTAAAAAACGGTTATTTTTTTAGTTTTTCTATTTTATGAAGTATACAAAAGAATATAAATATGTAAAATTAAAAAAAAAATTATTTTCATAACTTAAAAGTACATAATTAACACCATAATTAATATAAAAAAAAAAACTAAAATTAATACCAATTTTCAGCTTAAATAAAATTAAAAATTAAAGCCAAAATCATTGAAATGCAAAATCATTATATTTAAAATTTTTATTACTTTCACTCTCAATTTATTAATTTTATAATTCTTACAGAAATTTTAATGGGCTGTCAAGAAGTACAAACATTACAACAACAACAACAACAACAACAACAACAACAACAACAACAACAACAACACTAAATTGAATGCAACCAAGTGTCACCGAGAAAATGGAACAAATATGTTCCATAAGCAGACACACAAGTAATGAATGAGCTGTTGAAAAAACAACAAGTACAACAAGTACAACAACAACAACAACAACAAACATGACTGAGCAAATGTAACGTAATGTAAAAAATTTTTACAATTCCCACAGAGCCATGTTTTTTTCACTCCCTCCACCCAAACTGGTTTTTTTTTGCAACTGCCAACTGCAATCCTACAAGTATGCAACATATAATTTCGCTTAATTTATATTTTCCCAAAGCGCACACAAACAAGCACAAACATTTTTAATGCAACCGAGCATTAAGAGCGCGCGCGCTGCCATTTGGCACATAAGCACTTCAAAAACAAAGCCAACAAAAACATATATATTTTTTTTTTCATATTTTAACTCACAATTTTCGACAGATTGTGTTGAAACAGAAAAAAAAAAATGAAGAAAAAATTACATTAAAAGTGCAATAAAAACCAAATAAAAGGTTAACATAAATATTTTTGCACAACTAACTGCTGTTTGGTTGCCACAAAAAAAAAAAAAAAATAAAATTTTGCTGCAGCAAATTAGGCGCAAAATTGTTGCACAGAGTGAAAAATTGCTAGATATAAAAATTAAAATTTATTGAGCTTAAGAATTAAAATTAATTTTATGTTAACGTTTTAATTTTTTGTGCTATTTTAAGTAAGGCACAGAGGGGCAGGATATGCGAAAAATGTGGCAAAAAAAAAAAAAAACAAAAATTGAAACAGAAACAGATAAGTTAAAAATGTGGCAAAATAAAACAAAAATAAAAGCAAATTTAAGAATACAATAAACTGTATTATTGTGTATAAAAATGTTGCTAATTTTATTTTTAACTCTTATGTATCTAGAATATCTTGGTTTAATGAGCTGTTATTAAAAAGTTTTGTAAAAATCGAAGTCATTAAAATTTCTTTTTCAAACTTGGCATAAATGCAGCTATCGCTGCCGTTAATGCATGTCATCAATACCAACATAAAAATGTATTGCCATAAAAACAAAAAAAATTACGATAAAATTTACGAAATAAACTTTAAGCTGAACACTAATTAAGTATACGTGTAGCTGAATGAGTTCAAACAACAGGCACCAAAACAAAAAAAATATACAAAAAAAAAAAAATCACAAATAAACTCAATGAAGGTAAAATAATGCGCCAACAATAAAAACATATCAAACCTAACCAAAAAAAAGAAATGGTAATAATTCTTTCTAATGACAGACATTTGTAAAGTTTTAAGAGCATTTCAAAGTCACATCAAGTGCAGAGTGACATTTGTAAGGTTTAACGAGTGCGCCACAAACTAAAATAACAAATTCAGCACAAATAAAACGAAAAAAAATATACAAATAGATATTTTTTGTCTTAAAACAAGTCAAGCAACTTTAATGCCCTACAAAAAAAAAAAAAAAAAAAAAAAAATACAAAAAAAAATAAAAGAAAAAAAAACTAACACATATTCCCTAAGCAGCACATGTTTTTGCTCACTTGATGGCTTTTCTGCCAGAACTCTTCACACTTCTTTGCAGTTCTTGCACTTGCCTGCCTGTAGGATGGTTTTCTTTTGCCTGCTCCTTAGGTTCTTTTCGTTTTCTTGCCATAGTAATAATGAAAAGCAACTTGTTTTTGTTTTTTCTTCTTTTATTCTCTGCGCTCTTATCACACATTCGTCATCATTACACGAAAACGGCAGTGAGATAAAAACGACTGGGTTGCCAGTCAGGCACAAAGAACTCATGTCTCAAGTTAAGTACAAAAAAAAAAAAAAAAAAACATAAGAAAGAAAGATAGAATGAATTATTTAGCAGTAGCAGGCAGGCAGGGGTAAAAATGAATTTTTGTTAGTTGGGGGCAAAATTGTGATTTAACGCTTTCATGTAAAACGAAGCAAAGCGCGCATAAATAAACTTTACGAAGTGTCAAGGCGATATGCAGTATAATTTCTACCAAATGAAAAGCAGCAAAAGAAAAGAAAAGAAACAAAAAAACACAAACATAAGCAAAAGCAGCAACAACAGTAGTTAACAAAAGCTGGCTGTAATAATGAAAAAATACATAAGTTTTACGCGTTTGTCTGAGTAGCGCAAGTCAGTCGCAAGACGTAAGATAAACAGATATATACATATACAAACAAACAGACAGACAGACATGCCAACAGTTAGACAGTCAGCCAGCATCGCTACATAAAGCCCCACAGTTGTAATTTAATAAAAGCTTAGCATTTCTTAGTTAAAAGCGTTGATTTTTCGCTACGAGCCGCACAAGCCAAGTAAACGTCATAAAACTCAATGACATTTGTAGGGTTTCGTCAGTAACATGACGACAGTAAAAAATTTTTCCAACAATAGGTCGTGAGCATTTATTTGTTGGCTGCCTTGGAGTTAAGTAAAATTTAGATTACTTTAATGTTGTAAGTTTTGTCTTAAAAGCATATTTATTCGACATGTTTTGCCAGAAATAAATATTTTTCTTCTCAGAAAATGTGTTGTACCCAGGCGAGAAGCCAGGATTTACCCAATTTGGGGAATGTGAGAGGGGAGGGGGGGAGTTGTTTTGATAATAAAAAAATATAGGTTTTCATAGCGATAATTTTGAAAATATTTTTTAAATCAAGCAAAAATTAATTTCTTAACTTAATAAAAGAAATTTTTGAAGTTTTAAATTTATTTATTAATCCTTATTTCTAGTTTTGTTGCACAAAATTGATTTTGCAAATTATATCTTGTGGTTTTTTATTTTTATTGTTATAATTAAGTGATTTCGTATAGAGATGGGCACGTGAGTGACTTTTACTCACGATCAAGGACGCTCACGATGTGATTTCGTCTAATCACGCACGCTCACGATCAAAAATAATTTTTTGGATCACAATCTCGCATTTTCACGATGTGATATCTTCTAATCACGCACACTCACTCTTAAAATCAAGGTTTTTTTATAACAATCACGCACGATCACGATGGCATATTTTACTCACGAGTTCTCAAGAATACGTTTTATAGTAAGAAGAATACACATAAGTTTATATTAAAAATTTATTTAGAGTACCTCTGGTAGAACCAGCATACAGGAAGGAGCAGAAGCAATAGAGAAGTAGATACAGCACTATAAAAAGAAAATTGATAAAATTTCTCTGCTTTTTATTTTTATTTAAAATTACCAAAATTGCTTCAAGTTGTCGCTGAAGTTTCGCAAAATAAGAAAAGAGAGAGCGGAATTAGTTGTTGTCGCTTCTTCAGAAGTGGTCAGTTTGATAGCAAAAGCGTAAGAAAACATCGTAACGAAATTTGGCACAGGTTAGAAAAATTTTGGTGCACAAGTCGTGACACGAATAAATTTAAGTCACGCACGTGAAAAATTTAATCACGTACGATCCCGCATTTTTCGTGATTTTTTATTGGTTCGCTCAAGATTACGACGTGATTCGTCGTGACACGTCGTGTCACGTCAAAATTCGTGACATCTATAATTTCGTACTTTAAAAAAAATATCGTTGTAAGTGTACTAGTGATAGCCTTAAGTAAGCAATAAACAATAAACAATTTGAAAACCATAAAAAGAACAGTTTATTTTCTATGCAAACCATTGCATAAATATAATATTAAATTGCAAACTTGTTATTTATAAAAACATCCCGAAAACATTGTTGAAGCACATAACTTGAACTCATACGAAAAAGTACATGTGAACAAATTTCAGAACCTCACATCGAAGAAGTACTTTTTTGCAGTTGGCTTGCCATCAAATGCTTCACCTGAAATTCTATAATCGATACACAAACTAATAATTTCATGATTCAATCAATGGTTCTAAAGGCTTTAAATTTGGAACGGCAAAAGTAAAATCATGATTAATTTTTATACCCTAAACCGGAAAGGTCAGGGTATATTAAGTTTGTGCAAACGTTTGGAACGCATAGAACAAAGCGAGTCCGGTATAGAAAATTATATATATTCTTGATCAGCGTCACCACGTGAGTCGAGCTATCCTTTCCGTCCGTCCGTCCGTCCGTCTGTTGACCGTATACACAGGATAAGAAGAAGAAGTTGAGATAATTGGATTAAACTTGGTACACATGGTCACATGCACCCAAGGATCTGCAATATTGAATATTTCTGGAATCTGCCCACGGACACGCCTACCTCCCATACAACGCAAAAATTGAAAACTGCATAACTCAACCCAAAAATTGAAAACGCAATAAATAAGCCTGTGTTTAACCTAAAGAGCTAAAATGTGGCACATATGTTTCTTATGACAAGACAAAGATGGTTTTGAAAAATGGACGTAATCCGCCTACGGACACGCTTACCTCCCATACAACCCAAAAAGTTTAAAACTCATTAAATAAGGCTATGTTTGTCATAGAGTAATTAAATTTGGTATGTATGTATTTTATACCAAAACTAAGGTGTGTTCAAAAATTGGGAGTAATCCGTCCTTGAACTCGCCCACCTCCCATAGCGAAAGCACAATAAAGGCATTAACTGTGAGCTACAGGAATAAAACTTGGTATGTGTAAATTTTTCATCAACATTTAAATGCATATTAAATATAGGCTTCATCCGCCCTGGGAGACGCCCATTTACAATAAAAATTTTTTGTTTTTGAAAAGTGGGTTTAGGGTATTTCATAGTCGGCCTAGACCGACTTTAGACTTTCTTTACTTGTTTTTTTTTGAAATTGCATTGGATTTTATCATATTTCGAACTGCATCATTACATTTTTTAATTTTCATAAAATTTTTAAAAGTTACGAAGCGATTTTACAAAATTTTCGAATATTTTTCTAAACAATAAGATTAAGATTACTTACGGTCTTATTCATAAACATTTTTTAAAATATTCAGTAGTTAAAAGCTTTTCGGTGACCTTGGCATGCAGGTTAAGTGTATGGCTTAGCATGCTCGGAACCCGAGTTCGATCCCCAGTCGCAGCGAAAAGTTTTTAAAAAAAAAAAAAAATTTTATGATCGGTCACCACCTCTCTGCAGACAATGGCAAACCTCAGAGAGTAAATAATGTCATGTTAAACTTCTTGAGAATATGAACTTTAGCCGTTCGGAGTCGGCATAAAACATGTAGGTCCAGTTCTCGGTCAACTGTGTGCAACATTTTAATAACACACACAACACAATCGATCCTAAGAAGCTCGGTCAAAGTCCTTTCAAGGGCTGAAATGGCCAATTTGTTTTTTTTTTTTTTTATGTGACACTTTCGACAAAAACCATAGCCGGTACGATCCCTGGAAAAAATCTATATAATTAATGGGCTAAGGTTTTTTTTTTGTGACTTCAACTCCTCCCAGACCAATAGACCGATTTTATCGATTTAGATGTCATTTAATCAGGTTTCGGCTGTAGATCAGCGCTGCCGAAAGTACTACTATCGGAGTATTTTACTCCTATTGACTCTTGAGTACTACTATACTCCCCAAACACAAAAAGTACTACTATTTATTAATAGCTCAAAACGGCCTAATTTGTTCTCGCCATTAATGTAAAAATAATTTTTTCTGAAAGCTTCCTTTTTTCGTTCATTTTATTCGTTAATTTTCTTGTTCACCTTGTCTTTCATTATGCCGCACAGTGTAACGAGGCGGCCAAATGGAAAAAAATTCGCGAATTTGGAAAATAAGTAAGCAAACTTCTAGTTAATAACATACGTTATGTGAATCTAACTCCATTCGGCGATATCTTTCCATTTATGGAAGTTATGCTCATTGTTTTAAATTTAACGAAATTTCAGTTTCTACAGTTTAGTATTGAAGATTATATATCGTTAGATTAAGCAACAACAAAAGATAGTAAACGATTAATTACTAACATTTTGTTATACCAAAACAAAGTCCAAGAAATCGTAGCAAACAGCAAAAGTTGTATATACTTTAAAAAAATTTGTGCTTTCCACTTTTATTCATTAACTTTTTCACATGTTAGATAATCAACGTGTAAAGGGTGTCTCAGTAAGAGTGCACTTTCTTATTTCAAATTAAAGATGCGTATTTTTTGAGAGAGTCGTGATTTTTTTATTGAATTGTAAAAAAGACATGTTCCGATTATGTATGGAATAAAATATCCGACAAATGGTCCTGATGACAGACCATTACACTTTTCATGAAATTTTCGATGACATTTTCACAGAGATGTGGCTGTATCTCACCGATGACGTGTCGGATCTCGGATTTGAGCTCAGGAATTGTTTCTGGTTTATTCACATAATCCTGTGATTTCAGAAAACCCAAAGAAAAATCGCACGGCGTTAAATCGCATGATCGTGGTGGCCAGTTGACATCAGCATTTATTGATTTAATTTGTTATGGAAATCGTTCCTGCAATAAATCCATTGTTTGATATAAATGCAATTAATCCGTGGTGTGGCAGGTGGCGGCATCTTGCTGAAACAACATGTCGTCCAGATCCATGCCTTCCAGTTGAGGCCACAAGAACTCTGTTATCATGTTTCTGTAACGAATGAAATTTGAAGTTGTTGAAAACGATGCCGAATTGATGTTGTCGGAATTTCGGCGACACTCTCGCTTACAGTAGCAATTTTTTCAAGAGACCAACCAGTACGTTGACGCACAGTAGTCTTACTGTCCATAGCCGACACAGTTTCTTCAAATTTTTTGACCACTCTTCGAATGGTTGACACATAGGTGCACTTTCTCTACTGAAAATGGTTCGAAGTTTGCGAGCGGTCTTTCACAATTAACTTTCCACAATTATAACGCATTGTTCTTTCGTAAAGCGCTCCATTTTTAATAATCGGAATAAATATATGTTCCAACTGCGAAATCTCAGAGTTGCACAAAATAAAAATAACACTAAATTTAGAAAGTGCACTCTTACTGAGACACCCTTTACATGTATTAAAGGTACGACAACATGCAACGAGCAAATGAATCAAAGGTGATTATTTCAAAATTTTTATTTTTGGCTTATCATGTTTATGCAATAAGCCCTTCAATTACTAAGCACAATATTGCCGTTTCCACATGGCAATGCAACGCAGAAATTACATTTTCAGGGCTTAATTTAATAAGGAAATATCGTAAACGATGGGACGGGTTTCGTTTTTCGAGTGTAGTTTTGAACCGGATGGGAAAAATTATAACTTGGATAAACCAATAAAAATGTATGCTTAATATGCTTCAACTATTACGAATGAAGCTATGTGATATTGCCATCATGTCAAAAATTATAGCCATTTTAATGAAAAAACTTTGTTATGAAATGAAAAAACAAGGTAAATTAATAAAAAGGAGAAAATAATAACATTTTATAAATAATTATAAGTTTGTTTTGCTAAAGTTATTTTTGTCATTATTTCCAAGAACTAAAGTACTCCTAAAACTAACAAAATACTCCCCAAAAACTAGAAATTTACTACTATTCAAAATTGTAAAACGGCAGCACTGCTGTAGATGTGCAAACCACTTTTAAAAACTGTGATTTCACTTCAGGGGGCTCCCAACCTTTTAAAACAGAATAACTTTTGATTTTCCGATTCCGATTTTTGTCGGAAAATATAAAAATTAAGAGTTAATAAAAGTTAATATGTGACACTTAGTGGTGACCGTGGCATGCAGGTTAAGTGTGTGGCTTAGCATGCTCGGAGCCCGGGTTCGATCCCCAGCCGTGGCGAAAAGTTTTTTCAATAAAAAATTTTTCTGATCGGTCACCACCTCTCTGCAGACAATGGCAAACCTCAGAGAGTAAATAATGCCATGTAAAGCTTATTGAGAACATTAACTTTAGACGTTCGGAGTAGGCATAAAACATGTAGGTCCTGTTCTCGGTCAATTGTGTGCAAACATTTAATAACACACAAAACACAATTGATCATAAGAAGCTCGGTCAAAGTCTTTTCAAGGGCTGAAATGGCCAATTTTTTTATTTGTATTGTTTAAGTTAAAATCTTTTTAGACATAAAATACTTTTTTAAATTTTGTTATTCATTAAAATGTTGTCTCAGCTTATTTGTTAGAATAGGAACACTCTCAATTTGTAGTTGAAACAGTGTCAAGAATGGTTTGTGAATTTGATTAATTTAATACTTTTTTGTTTATTTGTGACAATATTTTAACATTCAAATTGTCAAAAAATTTTATTTAGATATGTTTTGCTCTGAAAAAATTGTGACTTATTATTTTTATTTTCAATATTTTCAAATATTTTGCAATGTTTTCATATTTTTATACCCCCACGCGTACTGTGTAAGGGGCACATTAATTTTGTCACGACGTGTGTAACGCCCATAAGCAGGCGTGGTAGGTATAGAAAAGTGTATATAATCTTGCTCAGCATCACCACCTGAGTTGATGTAGCCATGTCCGTCTGTCTGTGGACACGATTGTGGCCGTAATTTTGAATCTATCGTGCTGAAATTCGAACGCCTGAACGCCTACCTCCCATAAAACCCCAATAATGAAAACTCCAAAAAGAAGCAAATATTTAAGCAACAAAACTGAAATTCGGTTTTTGTGTAATTTATGTCAAAACTGAGGTGTGTTCTAAAAATGGGCGTCATTCATCCACGAACACGCCCACCTCCCATAAAACCCCAAAATTGAAAACTATATAAATAGGCTTCTGTCAAAGCTACATAAGTAAAATTAGATATTTATTATTTCTATATAAAAGTTGAGTCGTTTTAGAAAAATGGGCGTCGTACACTCTCGAACACGCCCACCTCCCATACAACCCTAATATTGAAAACTTTATAAAGAGGCTTCTGTCGAAGCTACAAAAGTAAAATTAGATATTTATTCATTTTATGTCAAAAGAAAGACGTGCTATAAAAATGGACGGTATCCACCCACGAACACGCCCACATTCCATATAACCCCAAAATTTAAAACTCTATAAAAAGGCTTCCCTTTAAGCTACAGGAAAAAAATTTGATACTTTTGTATTTTATATCAAAACTGAATCGTGGAAGAAAAGTGGGCGTCATCCGCATACGAACACACCCACCTCCAATACAAATACAACCCATTAAAGTGAAAACTCTATAAATAGAATAATATCACTTTAGTGAGCTTAAGCATCGATATGTTAGATCCAGTTAATTTTTTCAAGATATCGCTGATTAAGCTTTCTAAAGTGTTAATTGACCTTTAGACAAAAATAGGTTTACTGCATTTTCCAAGTCATCAATGTAATAAATACCTTGCGTAAAATTGTTGAAAATGTATAACCAATTAATGCTGTTTTGTACACAGTTGAAATAAGTGTTTTGTACTGAAATGCATGCAAATGTGGTGACCGTGGCATGCAGGTTAAGTGTGTGGCTTAGCATGCTCGGAGCCCGGGTTCGATCCCCAGCCGCGGCGAAAAGTTTTTTTCGATAAAGAATTTTTCTGATCGGTCACCACCTCTCTGCAGACAATGGCAAACCTCAGAGAGTAAATAATGCCATGTAAAGCTTCTTCAGAACATGAACTTTAGCCGTTCGGAGACGGCATAAAACATGTAGGTCCAGTTCTAGGTTAATTGTGTGCAAACATTTAATAACACACACAACACAATTGACCATAAGAAGCTCGGTCAAAGTCCTTTCAAGGGCTGAAATGGCCAATTTGTTTTTTTTTTTTTTTTACTGAAATGCATTGAAATTTAAAAACAAAAAATGTTTTTCAACATTAAAAATTTTTCGATATAGCTACTTATATCGATGGTTAAGCTCACTAAAGTGATAAGTGAAAAATTTCAAATGTTCAGGAACGTCGATTTTGTTTTTAAATTTCAATAAATCTCAATACAAGACACTAATTTTAACTGTGTACTATACAGTTATACATTTATACATTGGTTATATATATTTTCAATAAATTTACACAAGGTAGATATTATATAGATAGATTGAAAAATGCAGTAAACCTATTTTCGTCAAAAGGTCATTTATCACTTAAGTGAGTTTAACCATCGATACATATAATTTATATATTATTTTGATAAGGTTTTTGATATTTTTGACAAAATATGGTTGAGTTGTGAAATAAGAGGGAATACCGAGTAGATGTGTCATTAAAGGAAAAACAAATGAATTTTATGGTTACCCTAATTATAAAAGCTTCATTTCTATTAAGTGCAAGACAACCGTTAAATTCAAGCCATTTTTTTTAATAATACGCATGGTATATAAAGATTGAATCTGTTGTTAAAAAATTAAAATTTTTATATTTTTCGCTCAATTTTTGAAAAAATTTTGAGTAGCTGAAGTTTGTTTTTTTTTGTGGAAAAATTTAAGTCCAGTAATTTATATATAAACAATTTCAACAAGTGAAATATTACAATGAACAAATAATTTCGTAAAATGTTTCAATAAAGCATTAAAAAACCATCCATCAATACTTTTTTGGTTCAACAGTTCAACGAAGGGGTGTGACAACTAATATTAATTTTATTATCTCGGTAATAATGTTATAAGCTTTGCCTACCACGCAGGTTAGCCAAGGTTCGGAACTTGGTTACTGCCATATTGCTATGGATGTCTGATGACGAAAGTGTTTCAGAACTACAAAATATTTTTTTTGGCTGTTCCGAAAAACAGCCAATCAGCCCAATCATGAAACATTTTCTCCCGGGAGTTGTAAATGGGAGTTTCCGGTTTTAAGAAAGCAGATAAAGATATCTCATTTTCTTATTTTATACTCATGAGTATTGGCGGTTGATGGACAAAATTGCATTAAAAATTTCCAAAAAGTATTTTAACTTTATCTTAAAAACGGAAACTCCTATTTACAACTCCCGGGAGAAAATGTTTCATGATTGGGCTGAATATGAGCTTTTAGATATAAAATTAGTATTTGTTATATTTTAGTTATAACATTTTTATTTCGAGTTCGATCATAGAATTGCAAAATATCTACCTGAAGATGATATAGGATGGCAATGACACCAAAGAACACGGTTTAGTATTTTTTCAGATCTATCCAACAATATGCTACATTTTATAAGCGGACTAAAAATACATGTTACATGTATACATGTCATTATAAATGTTATAAAGAAAAGACCATTTTGGCTATTTAAAAAAAAAAAATTTATAGTTCTGAACACTTTCGAGATAAGTTTTCATCATTTTTGGTGAAAAAGGCTTTGGCTTTAAAAGGCAATCATCTCTTAATTTCGTTAATAATTTGTGGTTATTGGCTCTTGAGGTAAGTTAAAAATCGTGTCGTTGTGTATCAGAAATTATCAAAGGATTTCATTTAACTTTACGAGGATGTAAAAAAATTATGACAAACGGATTTAAGATTATGGAATGCTGCTAATAATGAATAATTTTTAAAATATCGTCTCAACAGATGGTCACGAAAAACCCATTTTTGAGTCTGAAATTTCATTTTGACATAAGATTAAAATAATTTTCAATCTTTGAGGCAGTCTATATAAAAAATTATTTATTATTGAATGTAACAATTCTGAGCTGAAATAATAAATAATTATAACAGAACAATTTCCAGATGAAACTAATGACAGTAAGGTTTTTATTATACTTATAGTATGAAAAGCTGGTACCCGGCGCGTTGCTGCCGTCCTTGTCTAATGCCTGTTGCAGTTTGTCAATAGAAGGCCATCACCAATAATAACTATACTCTGAGTTTCAATATTCTTTAACCATTATTTCCAAAGCTATTATATATAAAAAATTGTCTTTTATGGGAGGAGCCACACACTTTGTCCAATACCAGTTTTAGTTTTCGAGTATATTCGAGTAGTATGATATTACCAAATAGTTACTCCAAATCGAGTTTCTTTGATCACTCCTTGTACAATACCCGATCGAGTTTTTCAGTAGCAGGACACTCCCAAATAGTTACTTCATTCTTAGTTAAGATGTTATGTGACTAAGTTCCATAGCTATTCTGTATCGAAAATATGAGTTGTATGGGCGAAGTCCCATTTTCCAATGCCCGTGTCTGTTTTACAATTGAAAGACCTGACCAATCAGTTATTTCATACTGAGCTTCATTGCTGTACGACATTTAGTTCCAAATCTATTCGATTTAATTAAAATTTTAATTGTAAGGGCGCTGCCATGCCCCCAAAGATCGCTCAAATTTAACAGTCGAAGGGCACGTTTCAATAGTAAGTTCGTACCGAGTTTCATTGGTGTGCGATTTATAAACGAAATTAAAATCGAAAATTTATTTTCTTGAAAAAGTGTCACGCCCTTGCGGGAAGGAAGTTGTAAAATACTTTACGACCTATTCTCATATCTACTAAATATATAAAAAAAATTGAATTAAAATCTGTCCAGCCGTTACGAAGGAGTTCAAACACTAACACCGTGACACGAGATTTTTATATATTAGATATTCTTATTTTAAAATTGATAAACTTGCAAGATTTAAGTTTGCTTAAAAAAAACTATGACGACAGCATCGAAGCAGTATTAAAGAGCAAATATATTTTGTTTATTGGAGCGATGGTTGTGAATGGTTTTTTTTTGTGTGAATTAAAACTACTCTTTATGGAGAAACAAGACTAACTTTATATTTATTCTTATGAACAACAGATACGTCGATATGGACGGGATCACTGTACCATATTTTTTATCCAAAAAGTGTACTGATCAACATATCCCCCCTCAAGGACGAGCATTTAGTTCTGTTTAATATTTTTTTAAAATTTTTAGTTGATAAGAAAACATAAAAAAGATGCGGAGAATAAGAAAAAAATTGTTAAAACATAGATAAAAATTTATACAGAGTCAGTTCATATCAACTGATACAAAAAAACGAAAGTTGGTTGCTCGAAAAAAATTTAAAATTTTTATTAAAATTTGTTCAATGCATGGGTATCTCAGAACTGTTTTCAAAAAATGTGTTTTTTGTGTCTATTTTCAAAATGGCGGCCATATTTTTCTTGCTACTTATGGCAATCTACGGGTTTACGGAAATATTTATGTCTTAGCTCATGTTAAATATAGAATAATAAATTAAAAAAACATAAATCAGAAACGTTTCGAATTTTAATTTGACATATAAGCTTATATTTTAAAATTGCTTCTTAATATTTAAATAAAAAATTAATTTTTTCTGTTTAAAACGTGATATTTAGTTACTTTAATTTTTTTTTTTTTTTTTTAAGCTATTTATTGAAGACATTAATTGTTTGTCTTGAGTAAATGTTGACTAGTAGTTTATAAATAAACTTTTTTAATTATGCGACTTAAATAATCTTTTTTTTACAGCCTCTTAAAAATTTGAATTTTGAATATATTGCTAATTTTGGGGTCAAATATCTCTGGTGGGCAAGGGTTAAAAATTTGAAATTGTTTTACAATAAAGTTATGATATTGTTATGACTTTAAGCAGTTAAAGTTATGAGTTTCATATTTGCTTTGTTTGGAAGATACAGTTCTTCAAAGTAAGCTAAAAGAAATTACTGGATTATGAAGCATAATTTAATCAAAAATTTTAAGTGGTGTATGGCAGGAGGACCAGGGTTTGCAAAACAAAAACAACAAAAAGAAATAAAAAAAAACAACAACAAATTGTTTTAACTTGTCATCACATTTATCAATGTTTATGAAGTGCTGTTCAGGACAGACACCAGCATTTTTGCAAATCATAATTTTAATTATTTTTTTCGTGCCAACATTAGGGGAGATACAAATGAACTAACACACACACACACACACACATACATACATAGCAAATTTAAGTACGCATAAATTTTAATGCGCTGCTTAATAAGAATTAATATGGATAACTTGTAGGCAAGGCCCGGATTTTGGCAGCATTAAATTATTTTAATTAAAATCGCCAAAACATTTCAAAGCCCGGATGAAATAAGAATTAATAGCTACCGCGCTGGCAACAAGCAACAACAAAGCACTTTGCATTAAAAGGCGTTGATGGGTTTCACCCTGCCAGAAAATGAGAAAAAGAGATGTTAGCCAGAACCCAAACAACATGTGCCAAGCTCAGCAGTTGACAGCAGCGATAGCTAAGATTTAAAAAAAAACACCCCAGCAACAACTAGAGAAAAAAAGCACACTGCATGGCTACAAAATTAATTTGAGGCGCCAAGCAGTCAGTGTTGCCACTTAAAATGAAGATTTATTAAAATGTACAAAGCAAAAAAAAAAAAAAAAACCAGAACAAAAAAAGAAAACGACTAAAATCGCAGCGTAATACGGTAACAACAACACTAACAACAACTCATAATTCTTAATTTCTTTATTTCGCAATGACTTGTTTTTATCGCTATTACTGGTTGCTGTTGTTGTTGCTGTTGTGATAAGGCATACATTTTGAGGTAAACTTAAAAAAAAGCGCTGAAAAGGGATGCGCTGCGGACCGTGCCTGTCACAACAACCCGTAGCTAGCAAGTGCGGCTAAATCGCTTTCAAAAGCGTTTCCCCAGTTTTTCCTCAACATCAAGTCGTGTTGATAAGCAGCTGACAAAATGCTTATTTTACACACACACATACATATATACAAACATACATATTATTAAAAAAAGTTGGCGTAATAAATTTAAAAAGTTGTGATTTTTTTTTTTTCCTGTTTGGCAAAATTAAAAGTATTGCGCCGGCGTTTAGGCGCTTTAGCTGTTGAGCGTTACTGTTATAAATGTTAAGAGCCAAAATTTAACTGCAAAGTTAAATTATGGCTTACTGTAGGGCACGGCAGATAGAGCAGATAAGCAGTAAACGGAAGCGGAAATAAAAATGACAAACATGGCAGGCATGTTGGCTGAAGTACTACGCTGTACAACATAGCTTTATTTAAAAAGTTGTTGTTTTTTTTGCGCAATATAGCCAAGTAGTACTATAAAAACAAAAAAAAAAAAACAACACAACAGTTAACATTAATAATTTGTTGTTGTTGTTGCTGTTGTTGTAGTTCTTGTATTCTATATAGCTGCTGCTCAGACTGCAAAGTTTACTCATTAATTTTATTTTTGTTGCAAAATTTTTGTAGATAACTTGTACCATGGCTAAGTAAAGAGCACTTGTTTGTGCTTTAGTAGCAAATTTTTTAGCCTCAAAGCTTAAGCTAGGAGCATGTGGGTGGAGCTGGTTTGATAAAATGAGGTAAGGCGGATTATTTCAATGAAACGAAAAAAAAACTAGAACTCTGGCTGCTATCTGTTTTATTATGGCTGCTCTTTTATTTACTTACACACACACACACACACATATATATATACACATACATTCATAGCCACACAATGACTGACTGCCAGCCACTTCAACTACAGCAGCAATAAACATTTAAACTTCATTTTGTAGCCTACTGTTAGGCATAGCTTTGAGAACAGCTGTAAGCCTGCGCTATACTCTGCGCTGCCCTCCTTCTTCCTAACCATACCGAGCTTTGAATACATTTCATTACAGCATTTGATGAGGCACTTGAGAGGGCTAAAAAAAAGTAATCATGGTTGAAATATAAGTATTTTGAGTGCCATTTAGTACCACGCTCCATTTAATTGAGTGCACTAAATACAACAGTAAAAGCAAATAAACAAAAAAAAAAACATACAAAAAAAAAAAAAATAAAAAATAATACAAGCTATTCCAGTAATTTGATGCCACAAATTATGCTTCATTTTTGTGGTTACTCAAATGCTGCTTAGGCACGCAGAGCCTAAAACTTTGCTGCACTTAACTAGCTAGTTGCTTCGTTTGCCTTAATTTATGCAGCTTTCATTAGGAGTGAGCTTTAATTTATGAAGTGCAAACGTAGCTAGTTCATACTTCGGACGATATGCTGCTGTAGTGGTTTATTTGATTGAGGTCTAGTTTTAGGCTTCATCGTAAACTTTTGTGCTTAACTTTTAGTTAAGAATGCTGCTTATTTGCATAGTTTTTGGATTATAACGCTTCAGCTTATAAGCTTTTTCTTGGGCATGTTTGATAAAAGTTGTACTCTATTAAAAAAGCTAATGCTAAATTTTAATAGAAAATTAACAAAAATGTGAAAGATTGAGAATAAATACTATCATATGAATAATACAAAATTTCAACTACGTACAAAACTACGAATGTAATAAGAATTTTTTTAAAAATATAACAAAAAGAAATCATTTAGTGAATTCTCTAAATAATTTTAAAATATTAAGGACTTACTTTTATTATATTTCATATTTTTGAAATGAAACTTCTTTGTCGGCGAGTGAAATTTCAAAAGCTCTTATTCGTGACGCTTGGGTAACGTTTTCAACTTATAAGAAAATTTTCAAGCTGTTTTCGCTAAGCTTATAAATAATGTCAAAAGCAAATATTTATATGAAAATTTACACACACTAATTTTTGCCGCAAGCGAGAATTGAACCCTGGCTGTCGCAGCTGAGCGTCGAATTAGAGTCAGAAGCTCTACCATTATGCCACAACATAGGCACATGATAAACTTGATAAACAAAATCGAATTAATATTGAACGCGTTTTGATCCGTATCTAGTATATCACAAACACAAACCATGTCTTTCAAGCATTTAATTTTCATCCTAAAAGTATGCACAGAAAATTTATTTCTATAAGCTTTGAACAAAAAAATTTAGGCACATAATTCTATACGCAAAAATGTGCAGCGTGATGAAAATTTTCAAGGTGGCTTTATTCGTGTAGCTTATAAATAATGTCAATAGCAAATATTTATATGAACGTTTCCACATAAAAAATAAGTGCCGAAGCGGAAATTGAACCCGGACTGTCGCATCCGAGTGTCGAATTAGAGAGGGTAGCCCAACTATTATGCCAAATAGGCACATGATAAACAGGCAAAGAAAATTTAATTAATATTGAACGCATTTTGCTCCGTATCTAGCATATCACTGACACAAACCATGTCTTTAAAGCATTTAATTTTCATCCTAAAAGTATGCACGAGAATTTTATTTCTTTAAGCTTGGAACGAAAATATTTAGGCATATAAGAAATGTTTGTGTGGAGAAAAAGCAACAGCGTGAGATATACATACTTTCATTGCTGAAATAAAACAACTTTGCGGAGGAAAAGTAACAGGGTGACAGATACATACTTTCATTGCTGCAATATAACAACTGTAATATGCTTTGATAATATTAATAAAGTTATAATTTTATTGCAACACTTACTGCTTATTTATTTACAAGACGAGTTTCGGAGACTATCATTTAATCAATTGAAAACTGTGGATAAAAAAATAATTCTTTCTTTATACACTTACTTTTAAAGCGAGAGATACTTTTTATTTCTATTTTGCACTAAAATCTCTCTAATTTCTTACTTTTTAAGAAATTTAATTTCTGCCACGTGTACGTTGCTACACGCGATCTTTTTTTTTATTTTATCCAATGAAATATAAAAACCCTGCAAATTACCCTCAAAAGACTCTTTCAGGACTCTTATAGACTGGTTACATCGCTCAAAAAAAATAAAAGACTCTTTTATGAGAACATTTTCGTAGCAAAAATAAAAAAAAAAAAAAAAAGTCAATAAGAAAAAAATCACATAAATACTCGATATTTAAAATGGACAAAACTCGAATCTTGCAGTATTTTATATTTCTTTAACTTTGTGCATTTTTTAAAAATAATCTCGAGTTTTGTGTTTTGAACGCATTTTTTAAATACTTTACGCATTTAAAAATCCATGAAGGTTACGGTACTTTTTGAGCAATACTTTGAAATAAAATTTATAAACAAAATAACGTAATCTTCAAGAATTTCTACAAGGAGCAAAAAAAACTAAAATTCATTTTAATACGTTTGTAAGGGTTGTACAATGTTTCGTATTAAGAAAAATGATTTCAAAGTAAGCGAAAATTTTTGTTTAAAACGCATTCGTTAAGTGTTTTGTTCTTGGTTATAATGCTTCTAGGGAAAGGAAGCAATCAAATTTCAATTCGGTTGACCAGATTTCGCGTTTCCAGTCATCTACAGTCTTTTTTGGTTTTCTTGTTGCTTGGCAAAATTTAAGCCAGCCTTAATATGCTTACCGACAACGGGGGCGTAACGTCATAATCCTGACGTATTGTTTCACGTGGTGGTTGATTTTTTTTTAATGAAATCAGGCTGCCACATTAGGGTGGTAGGTATTGAGATATGATGCTTAAAATTAGAACAGAGCATTTTTAAAGTCAACTACCTTGAAGCAGAAAAAATTGCCTTTTTGAGACAAAAACACTCACGTGTCAAATTTTAAGATTGAAATTAAGAAATTAAGGCAAATGTCAAAGATATGAAGAACAAGTAAGGAAACTCTAAAGTCAATCTAGTCCGACTATAAAATACCCTAAAACTCCTCTCATATTTTAATATCTATTGATAAACTTAAACATAGATAAAAAACTTGTTATTTTTTTCAAAATCCATGTATTCTTTACAGTTTTTAACAGGTTTCACTTATGTGGGTTGTTAAGGAGTTGGGCATGTTCGTGCGCGGGTGTCGCCCATTTACGTGCGCACCTTTGTTTTGATATTAAATCCTTCAATACAAAGTTCAATCCTTGTAGGTCATATATAAACCCTTTTATGGTATTTTCAATATTGTGAAATGTATGGGAGGTGGGCGTTTTCTTGGGCGGGTGACACCCATTTTGTGTGCACACTTTAGTTTTGATATAAAATTCTGCCATATCAAGTTCAATCCCTGTAGATCATATATAAACCTTTCTATGGCCATTTCAATATTGTGAGTTATATGGGAGATGGGTATTTTCGAGGGCAGGTGACGTTTATTTTGTGTGTACAGCTTTTTTCGATATAAAGTCATCCCAAATCAAGTTCAAACCCTCTAGGTCATATATAAACCCATTCATGGTATTTTCAATACTGTGGGTTGTATGGGAGGTGGGCATTTTCGAAGGCGAATGATGCCTATTTTGTGTGCACACCTTAGTTTTGATATAAAATCCTCTTATACCCAGTTTAATCCCTGTAGGTTATATTTAAACCTTTTAATGGTATTTTGAATATTCTGAGTTATATGGGAGGTGGACGTATTCGTGGGCGTGTGACGCTCATTTTGTGTGCACACCTTTTTTTCGGTATAAAATCCTTCCATATCAAATTCAATCTCTGTAGGTCATATATAAACCCATTTATGGAATTTTCAATAATGTGGGTTGTATGGGAGATGGGCATTTTCGAAGGCGGGTGACGCCTATTTTGTGTGAGAACCTTAGTTTTGATATAAAATCCTTTTATGCCCAGTTTAATTCCTGTAGCTCATATATAAACTTTTCTATGGCCATTTCAATATTGTGAGTTGTATGGGAGATGGCCATTTTCACGGACGGTCCACGCCCATTTTGTATGAGAACCATAGCTTTGATCTAAAATTCTCTTATACCAAGTTTAATCCATATAGATCATATATAAACCTTTTTATGGCATTTTCAATATTGTGAGTTGTATGGGAGGTGGACGTATTCGTAGGCGGGTGACGCCCATTTTGTGTGCACACCGTTTTTTCGATATAAAATCCTTCCATATCAAATTCAATCTCTGTAGGTCATATATAAACCCATTTATGGTATTTTCAATATTGTGGGTTGTATGGGAGATGGGCATTTTCGAAGGCGGGTGACGCCTATTTTGTGTGAGAACCTTAGTTTTGATATAAAATCCTTTTATGCCCAGTTTAATTCCTGTAGGTCAAATATAAACCTTTCTATGGCCATTTCAATATTGTGAGTTGTATGGGAGATGGCCATTTTCGAGGACGGTTCACGCTCATTTTGTATGAGAACACTTTAGCTTTGATCTAAAATCTGCCTATACCAAGTTTAATCCCTATAGATCATATATAAACTTTTTTATGGCATTTTCAATATTGTGGGTTGTATGGGAGGTGGGCGTATTCATGGGCGGGTTACGCCCATGTTGTTTGCACACTTTTTTTCGATATAAAATAATCCCATATCAAGTTGAATCCCTGTAGGTCATATATAAACCCATTTAAGGTATTTGCAATATTGTGAGTTTTATGGCAGGTGGGAGTTTTCAAGGGCGGGTGACGTCCATTTTGTGTGAGAACCTTAGTTTTGATATAAAATACTACCATGCCAAGTTAAAACCTTGTAGGTCATATATAAACATTTTTATGGTATTTTAAATATTGTGTGTGTTGTATGGGAGGTGGGCGTGTTTGTGAGCGGATCACGCTCATTTTTTGTACATATCTTAGTTTTTGTACAAAAATGAAATATCATTTCTGTAGTTCTAACAAAACCCTCTATACAGTGATTTCAATTTTTTGGTTGTATGGGAGGTAGCCGTGGCCGGATTCCAAAAATGATAAATGGTGGAGATCCTGGGGTTAATTTTAACATGTGTACCAAGTTTCATGCAATTATCCTTACTCCTTCTTCTTATCCTGTGTGTACGGACAACACACAGACGAACGGACAGGTCTAAATCAACTCACGAGGTGACTCTGATCAGGAATATATGTACTTTTCTACACCGGACTCGCTTATTTCTAGGGGTTACAAATGTTTCCACAAAGTTGATATGCCTTTTAGGTTTAAGACATGTCTTAAAAAATGGATGTCATACGTCCACGGACACGTCCATCTCCCATGCAACCCAAAAATGGAAAACTCACTAAATAAGCTTATGTTTACCCTATAGTGATAAATTTTGAGTATGTTTGTATTTTATATCAAAATAAAGATGTCTTCGAAAAACGGATGTCATACGCCCACGGACACGCCCATCTCCCATACAACCCAAAAAGGGAAAACTCAATAAATAAGCTTATGCTTAACCTACAGAGATTAAATTTGATAGGTATGTATTTAATATGAAAGAAACATGTTTTTGAAGAAATGAACGTCATCCACTTACAGATACGCCTACCTCCCATACAAGCCATAAAATTGAAAACTCCTTAAATTAGCTTATGCTTGTCCTACAGCAACAAAATTTGGTAGGCATGTATATTATATCAAAACAAAGATATGTTCTTTGATAATCGCTTGATCTGTTCACGAATACGCCCATCTCCCATACAACCCACAAAACGTTAAACACTATAAAAGCATTAATATGTGAGCTTTAGGAATAAAACTTTGTCTCTGTAAATTTTTCATCAAAATTGAAATGTATATAAAATATGGGCTTCATCTCCAAAGGGCTAGCCCATATTCAATACTATGATTGTATTTTAGAAAAGTAGATTTAAGGTATTTCACAGTCGGATTAGACCGACTTTAAACTTTCTTTACTTGGTTTCTTTTATCATTATTCATAGAATTTTATTGAGAAAGATTATTTTTTGAAAAAAGTAATTTGTTTTGTGTTACTGTAAAAATGCTTATTATTCAATTTTTATTTAGTTTTATTTTGACTTACACCAATTAAATAATGATAAAATATTTATTTTACCATTAAAAAAAAAACATAAAATTGGAAGAATTAAACTTCAATTTCATGATTAGATAATCGTTAATAAGATAGTTAAGTTAATAAAAATATTTTTAAAATCAACAATTATTTAAAACAAAATATTGAATCTAAATTAAGATAAAACTAATATAACAATTAAGGTTAACTATTTTTCCTGGCGGAAGTTTTTGAGCAACTACCAGACTGAACTATTCGTTTTAGACTATTGTCTGTCCTATTTTAATATTTTAACCTTTCAGTTTTTAAATAAAAATATATTTAAAATTTTGTTTAACCTGAAATTTTTACCTTTAAACACATAACAAAAACAGTTTAATGTAGTTGTAACAAGATTTGGAAAGCAATTATTGTTAAAGAGCTTTACAACTTGAAGTTTTATAGCGCTTATATTTTGAATTAAATTTAAAACTTTTATTGCATAAACTTTACACTCAATGTTTTAAAATACGTGTTTCTTATGTGAGAGTGTGTTTGTTTAAGTCAAAAAACAAAACAAGTAAGCAAACCAACTCATGTCAAGCGCATCAATTCAAGTCAAGGTTGAATTGCTTTTTGTCAAGCCTGAAAATGTCATGCCATATGCGACATTTTCTTTTAAAACTTGGCTATAGAATGCAGCAACAACACTTGTCTCGAAAGTTTGTTTAGTTTAATATTTTTTTAACCTACTTTTTTTCTGGTGCTTGTTGCAAAAAGAGTGTCAACTGTTGAAATTGCATTAATTTTCCATTTTGTAAAGGGCAAAAAAAAAAAAAAAAAAAAAATAAAACAAAAAACCAACAACTTGACACGTAAAAAATGGCGGATGTGGGTTGAGCGCGTGTAAATGTAAAATCAAAAGTTGGCAGTATTTTACTGGAGTGTCAGTGAAGTTGTTCAACGGTAAAAAGCATTGAAATTTTGCACTAAAACATACACAAATAACTTATTTGAATGATTGTTTATGTATAGTTTAACAAACAAGTGTCTTTTGCGAGCCAAGATGAAGGTAGAGGTTAATGAAAGTTACTACCTTTAAGAACGGTCGACACGCAAGTTTGTTTAACAAATTTAAGGCATGGCTTGGTTTGTAGCAATACAACAACAATAGCAAGAAAAACAATACAATTTTACTTAAAAACTTAAGCTAACAAACTTACAAGAGCATTAAAGCGAAAAAAAAAAACAAGAATTTCCTGAGTAGGTACAATAATGAAACATGTTGCTGCAACATGACATGTCGACATTATTTATAATGGGAATAAATTTATTTTTCCAGGCACATGTACGAGCACGACCACGACCACAAACACTTTGACACATAATTAAAACGTGTGTGTGTGTGTGTGTGTGTGTGTGTGTGTGTGTGTGTGTATGCACCATAAGCGCAACCAAAGGGGGGTTTCGGGGTTTAACCCCCCCCCCCCAAAATTATTGTAGTACCAACCAAAATAGTATTCAATCAAAGTGAGTCACATGAAAAGCAATCACACGTTTTATGAAATGAGTGAAAACCCCAAATGTATATTTCAAATCAATTCTGGTTGATGCATAATCTGCTAAGTTAGTCATATTTTATTCCTTCAAACTGCACATTAAGCCGGAGAAAATAAAGTGAGCCGGATACCGACTCAAAACTAAGAATTACTCTTAAAAACTAGAAAATATTTTTTTTTAAACACCTATAAAAAATTTATTTTTCTTGATAGTCAAATGCATTGAAGATTATTGGAAAAGTATGAGCTCTTCTTTCTTTTGGTGTATCGTATGGTGTTGTTTAATCAAAACTGAGTACTATGAAAAATGCGTTTTTTATAAGTGTTAAAAAATATAAATATTCGAAAATCATGAATTTTGTACTGGAGCGCTATCTAGCGCACATTTAATTAAAAACTGGTTAAAAGAAATCGATTTGCATACCTAAAAACTCATATGTACCCACTTATATACATATATCCACCAAAATTTGCCAAAATCAAACCGTAATTATGGCAATTAAATAATAATTGAGCTGAAGGAAGCTTTTGAATATCGATTTCTCACATTTTATATAATTGTGGCATTTAGTTTTGGTTAAACCGCACCATACGATATATCAATGGAAAGAAGAGCTCAATAATTTTTTTAATAAATTTAAATTCATGTGAATATCATGAAAAATACATATTGTACACGTATTTAAAACTACCTCTTTTCGAAAAAATGACAAAATATGGATTTTTGGGGTCTCAATAGTTTGTAAACACAAAAAATTTCCAAAATTTTTTTAGTGTACCATGAAAATCTTTAGTTTTTTGCTTATCTTGGCTATGCATTCTGAAGAAAAAAGTTTAAAAAGTTCAGAAGAACCAAAACCGCTCCATGGGATTTCTCCGATCCAAACAAAATTATACAGAAATTGTTTTTAAGAGTCCCTCTAACTTTTAAGTTAGTGTCTAGTCAAATTTCAATTTCGATCCTAAACATGTTAAATTTTTGTTATATTCTGATTCTGACCACTTGAAGGGTTGTTGGCAATACTTCGATTTGAGTTATCTTTTCAACTTCTAGCATAGAGGAAACTTGAAATATTTGGAAACAAATTAATTCAAAAGTAAGACATAGTAAAAAAGCCTAAATTTGAGGAAAATCGGTTGAGTCACTCGCCACTGAAAAAATCAAAGAAATTTCCCGTTAAATTGTTATTTTTCGTCCTTTTTTAAAGTAATTTTTTAAACATCGATAACACAAACTCTACAGAATTAAGTTTATAGAAAAGTCATGAGATTTATTATAAAAATAATTCCGAAAGCTTAGAAAAAAATTTACAATTTCTAATTTTCCATCGTTGTTTCCAAAATCCGTTTCAGAAAATTTCTCAAAATTTTTAAATATTATCCGATATTAAGGAATTATGGCTTATTAGGAAAAAAATATGTTGGTTTGATTTTTCTTCTGTTCGCCCATCCAGTGACATAATATAGTTATACGCCTTAATTATAATCTTCCATTGGATTTTCAAAATCAGTTTCATGAAAATTCCTCAAAATTGCGCAAATATTAACCGATTTTGGAAAAATGTAGGAAAGACCTATCGTTAAAACTATATTATTTCGATTTCGTCAGCATTTGCGCATTGGACAAGTAATACCAAACGATTTTTTCAAATTCAGACTCTTTGTTTTTCATCCCAAGTGTCAGAAATTTTCGGTTTTTACTTTCAGAATTGAGCATAATTAATGCTCACTAAAGGACGAATTTGTAAGCTAGTGCCATCCAATTGGGTATTTTTTACAACGAAGTGATGTTTGGATGAAAAATTTTCTCTGCACTCAAATATGTTATAGAGTTTTCTCCAGAGAATATTTTTCTCTAAATGTGGTACTAAAAAATCCCTTAAAAATGATAAAAAGCTTCCATGAAATAGAGAAATATATAGAAATATATCGTTTTTAGAGAATAAGACTTTTTTTATTTTTGAAAAAAAATATCATTTTATTGAAGAAAATACTTCGCACAATGAATTTTTTATCAAAATTTAGTAAAAATTTTTCATTTTCCTTAAATTTTTCTCTATAAATGAGAATTTTTTGTGCGAGAAAAATACTTATCATTATTAGAGACATTGAAATATTTCCATTTCTCATAAGTGAAGAAATATTTATTTGAAAATTTATTCTAATTGAATTAACGAAAATAGAGAAATTTGTTATCGGAGAAAGGTAGGTATTATTTTCTGAATGTTTGGGGAGAAAAATATTGAATTTTTGCTGACCTTATTGGGACCCGAGTAAAAATGAAAATATTTTAGCTCAAGCCTTATAACCTTCGTACAACTGCCAAACAAGAAAAAAATCCATTAAACGGCCTTCAACTGGTGCTTGTAAAATATTTTGGCCGAACAGATCATAAACAACGTTGAAGCCAGTTAATTTTAAAACGACCGCTACCACTACTGTTCACCTTCTATACGGATAGAATGTCTTAACAGTGACCGTTTTAATTAAAAAAAAAAAAAAAAAAAAATATGGTGCTGGTCGTGACTGAAGTTTGAACAAGGAACCATAAGTGCAAAAATTGAACGCACTAACCGCTACAACTCAGCCGCTGTAATAACGTAAAATTGTTTTTATATATAAATTCTACATTTGATAAAACCCCCCCAAAAAAAATTCCTGGTTGCGCCCCTGGTATGCACACAGCGTGTATGTGAGTGTGTAGAAAACATTACTCAGCAGCGTGCGACAGTAAAGTGTGCGACAGAAGAAGTATTACATACATGACGGGCAATTGAGCCACTTTTCTTTTATGGGTTAACCAGTTGTGTTGAAAGCAGTAAGACTAAAATAAAAAAAAAAAACCAATTTAAGGAAATGAAAAAATAAAGCATTTAAGGAGGGACATTACATTCGCGACAGAGAAAACAGATCTTTTTTTAAAAATTCATAACTCAGTCAAAAACAAACATTTTTCCAAAATTTTTTTTTTATTATTGTAGAGAATTACAAAATATAAAAAAAAATATATTTTTCACTCCAACATGGTTTTAGGGCTCAACCAAGTTATGCATAAGCATACAAAAGCTAGAGAGCAAAAGAACGCTCTTGCTCAGCAATATATTGCGTCGCCCAAGTTGTGCGTAAGCAATTTTCGTTCAGTTTCTCAATTTTCGTTTAGTTTTCAAAACTTGAGTGTGAGCGCTCGATACCGTATATTGCTAAGCAGAAAAGGGTTGCAACCTGCTAAATAAATAATTTAAATTTTGATTTTAAACACTTATGTATCGAAATTTTATTAAAAATCAGTAAAAAATGTATGCTTTAGACAGGATTTATTTATTAAGCGAGGTTTGTATTGAAATTGACCGCTATTTTCAATCATAAAGCATGGATGAATTAACCAACTTAAAAAAAATATTTTTTTATAATTTTAGTTGGCAATCTTTTTCGACAAAAACAAATAATTTTTTATTTGTCATTTCATTCAAATCGATTTAAATTGAAATTTTTTTTCATGCCTACTTTGTTTTTAATTAAGTATGAAAAAGTGTGTTTCTTTTGTATACTTTTCGTTGACTTCTCTCTGAAACTTTTTTATGCTTACGCATAACTTGTTTGAGCCTTTATAGAGCTCCAAACTGGCGGCAGAGAAAAAAACGTGGCCCCGTGGTTGCAGCGCTGGGAGTCGTAAAAATTGTCCGAAAAATGACTTTTTTAAATCTTAACAAATTTGATCATCATATGACAGGAGCTTTTTTTAAAATTTTTTAATCAATTTTTGTTGATTGTTCCAAATTAGAAAGTGTTTTTTCGAAAAAAATATTGACTTTAAAAATTCATAAAATTTCGAAAAAAAAATTTTTTAAAAAAGCTCGTGTCATACGATAGCGCAAGTTTAAAAAAAAACACAAAAAAAAAAAATTTTGTCAAAAAATCAACCCAGTACAAAAAACATGGTTTCGAGATAAACGCGTTCAAAGTTTGTCAACAAAGAAAAGAAAAGGTGAAAATTAAAAATGCGCTCTCACTAACCCCGCCGTAACTTTTGAACCCGTAAGAATTTTTCCATGAAGTTAAGAATCTTAATATTTAGTAAAATACCAAATTATAAAAAAAAATTATTTCAAAAACGGCCAATGTCATTTCCCCCCCACCCAGAAACGCAACCAGAATTTTTTTTGGGGGGATGGAGTCTATCAAATTTTGGACTTTGTATATATAAAATCAATTTTACAAAGGCTTCAAATCACAGCAATAAGTTTCAACTCTTGGGTGTTAATGGCTTAAGTTAATGGGCTAGGTGGGTTTTGAAGGCTCAACCAAAGAATATGATTTCAACCAATTGTTAATATAAGAACTAAATATTTGCAGCACTAGATAATGTATCTTCTAGAAGGGTTCCAAATTTTAACAAGATTGGTTACAAATTTAGGGAAATGATGACAGCTAATTTGCAAAAATAAGTTTGGACTCACGCTTTAGGGAGAATATTCTGGACATATTGTACAATGTCATAAGGAAAAAACAAAAAAAACAGTCATATATAAAATTTTAGTTAAGTTTTTATGAATAGTATCTTATTAATACAAAAAGTTCTTCAAAAATTGCTATAATTGTATACTTTTTCCACCAAAATGTTTTTAAAATCGAGATTCTTCCTCAAAATTTGATCTCTCGCCGAGTAAAAGTTAAAATTTTTTAGTTCAACTGTACAACGGACGAGCAACAACGAAAAAAAGAAACATGTTGTAAAACGGATGTACAACAGGCACTGTCAGGACATTTTGGCCATACAGAGAAGCTGAACAGCAGTGGTAGCGGTCATTTTAAAAGGAACTTGCTTCTGCGTTGTTTAGGGTCTTAAGAATCGGCCAAAATGTTTTGAAATCGCCAGTTTTACAGCCGTTTACGGATTTTTTTCTTGTCCCAAGAAGGTTAAACGAAGGTTTAAGGCAGTTAAACGAAAGTTTTACGGCTTGAGCTACAATATTTTCAATTTTTCTAGGGGAAAATGCAATTTTTTCTCCCCACAATGACTCCACAAAATTTCTGACTCCTTGGAATGAAAAAATAAGAGCCGAAATATGAAAAATTCGTTTGAGTCTATCGCTATCAAAATAACCGATGAAATTTTCTTTAAATCGACTTTTGATGTAGTCATATTTAGCATGATGCCAAAAAAACAACTTTTTTTAACTTTAAGATACAAAGGTGTAACTATACTCATTAAAGAGAGCATAGATTTAGCTTCATTTCGTAGTACTCCAAAATATCCTTGCATACAGGGTGCCTGATAACTAGATGTTTGAAAAAATCTCTTTTTTTTGGAGGTGTTGTGTTTTTAATCTTTTTATCCATTTTCCTCGTAGAAAATCAAACATTTTATAATTTTGTATTATTAAAAAGGATATCTTCTTTACAAAATAATGCTCTATACTGCAAGTTTTAAAATACAAATTACAAAAATAGTTCTCTTAAAAAATGCAAGAAAATTGCACTTTTATATTTAAAATGCCATGAATATAAGAAGGAATCAGAAAGAGTCGTCTAAGCAACATTTGTTAAGCTAATGGATATATAAATTTTCACCGAGTGGCTTTACGATATTTGCAATGGTTTTGCAGAAAAATGAGCTACAAAAAAAGTTCAGTACAAAAAAAGTATGTTTTTGACCCTTTTTCTGCATCAAATGCCAACCTAGCCGCTCCATGCCTACAAAAATTAATCATAAATTAATTTTTATTGATGGATTTTGAAAAAATTCACCGAGTGGCTTTAAGTCTTTCCTTACCATTGTTGAGAAATTAACTTTAATATGAAGTCAGGTTTGGAAAAAAAAAATTAAAAACAACTAGAAAAACAATTGTTTTTTGCTCAACATTAGGCATAGAGTAGAATCAAAGTTGGATTAAATGTTGTTTTAGGCCTATGGGGACAACGCTCAATGTGTATATTTATGTATACGTGATCAAATAAAATCTTATGTGGAATTTAAATTTTTAATATTGTATGTTTTTAACTTCAGTTTTTTAACCGTTTAAATACAGTTACGTTTGTTATATAAAGATGCTTTAATTTTGGCTTAAGAATCAACAATAAAAAAATATTTAAGTAGACTACTTGATGATGTCTATTCAATTTTTAATAACATAAACTGAAAGGATATTTTTGCAATGACAAAAAGAAATTAGGATATGTCTCATTACAAGGAAATATATGCTAGGTGTCAACAAATCAAAGTAGCGTTCAAATAAATGTACACAAAATATCTTCGATTTGGTAGAAAATTACCTAAAAAACATTAATTTCAACGTGGGCACAAAATTGATGAGAAAATACTTTGACTGCAATGCAAAATGGAATGAACTGGAATGCATGAAACGTTTAGCTGAAAATGAAGATGCAGCTCTTAAAAAAGACGTGCGAAAGCAAGAAATTATTTTGAAAGCTTTTAATGTGCGGAATCATAGCGTAGAAAACAACTTAAAAAAAAACTTTTAAATTTTCTTTGTTATACATAGATTTTTTTTTAAAAAACACCTACCTTAAACATTATTTCTTAAATATCTCTTTTGTTTAAAAATCATTTTTAACAAAAAAAACGTTGTTGAAAAGGTGATGAAATCTTTTATGTGGTCAGCAAATAAATTTAGTAGACACAGCTTCAGAAGATGTCGCTTTTCTTATTTTTTTAAAAGGATCAGCATTTTTGACATCCAAAAGTCAGAATTGACATTTAGAATGTCTTACCAAAATATGGGCTTTACAGTCAATTTTCAACTTTTAGAAGTTTTTAATACAAATTGGTTAGTTTAAATATTCAAATTGAGCTCTATCGGAAGTAACCTTTAAAAAGCTTCTAAATTACCACGAATAAAAATGACAGCCAAGTCCCTGAACAAACATTGCTACAACTATATATCTTCACCATCTTAAACAGTAAAAAAAAAACTTTTTCTAAAAAACGCTGTTTTGGCATCATGCTAGTCATATTTAATACTAACATACTAACTCTTTCTGTATGTATATGTGAAAAGTATTTTTTTAACCATAATCTTCCATTGGATTTTCAAAATCAGTTTTATGAAAATCCTTCAAAATTGCACAGATATTATTCGATTTTAATGAATGATGTCTTTATGGAAGAGTGTCGCAAAGACTTTCGTTAAAAAAGATATTTTGTCGATTTAAGTCAGTATTTCCTAATTTCTGCTCATTGGTATAACTTTATTATATCTCTAATAAACGGATGAACAAAAGCAAAGCCAAACCAACATCTTTTTTTCTTATAAGCCCATTTTTCTTAAAATCGAATAATATTTGACAATTTAGAGAATATTTTAGAATTAGATTATTTATGAAACAGATTCGAGAAAATGCAATGAAAATTATGAATTTTAAATTTTTTCTCAGTTGCAGAAATCACTTTTTTTTATCTTAATTCCTGCATAGTTTGGGTTAGTTTATGTATTAAAAGTAATTTTAAAAAACGAATGAAAAATAACAATTTTAGAAGAAATTTCCTTGTTCACCTCGATGGCGAGGGACTCGAACGCTCTTCTTCAAATTCAGGCTTTCTTTTTTTGTATTACTTTCAAGTCATTTAAGTAGGTTCCAAGCTAGAACTTGAAGAGACAACTCAAATCGAAGTATTGTCAAGAACCCCTCAAGAGGTCAAAATCAGTCTGAAGGAAACAAAGATGAAAATTTTGTAGATTGTACATCAAACAAAATCGATTTGAAATATACATTTGGGAATTTTATTCATGTGATAAGATGTATGTTTGCTTTTCATATGAACCATTTTGATTTAATTCTATTTTGCTTGGTACTACAATAATTTTTTTTTGGGGGGGGGGGGGGGGTGGCTTAAACCCCGAAACCCCCTTTTGGAATTTGGATTTAGTACTGTGCTTAGTTATTAAATTTTAATTTTTCAGCATTAGAGCGGGAAACGGGGCATTAGAGGTCCTTAGTTTAATATGAAAACCGAAAGTAATGAGATTTACCAATGTTTTGTAACGCGAGATACCGCATAATTTATGGATTATTTTAAATAATTTGATTAAATATCGCTGTTTTTTTTGCTAGCATAAGCTAATTGAAAACCTGCTGCTTTTAATTATGCCAAATGTTAAAATATCTACCCACGAATTTAGCAAAAAAAGTTGAGAGAAATTTAAACTTTGAATATGTTGTTCATAATTGGTAACGCGAGTTACTAACCCAAATTATTATTTCTATAAGGAGAGCATATATATTTGTTATTTCAAATAAAACAAATTTAAAGCTTAATTTAACTCCATAAAACTTTCTGAATGTAATGCGAGTTACCATTGAATTACCCTAGCGTAGAAACTAGTTTCAGTTTTTTCTATGCATGTCAGGCTGATGTGCTTAGAAGTATCTACTCCATCAAATCGAACGCCATCGGGTATGATCAAATTAATAGAATATTTCCAAAAATTTTACTTCCAAGGGTACCTTCCTACTTAACTCACTTTTTCAATACTGTGATCACCAAGTCACAATTATGATCATAATTTACCCAAGAGAATGGAAGAAAGCCTCCCAGTACCTTTATCTCATTATGAGTTCCACCCAAATAGCGATGCTGCACAGTGGTTTAAGGGTGGAAAAAAATACCAAATTTTATGACTTCCTATGGTCGATATTTAATTTTTTATATTTAAAGAAATGTCTAATTAGCATGTTTCCAAAAGATTTTCACAGAAATCTGCACAGGATTTTTGTACAGAAACCTTTAAAGACGATAAATATTAAACAGTTCACAAAATCGTTCAAAATAGGTAGTGAACTTGACGTAAAATAACATCTAAACTACTGAATAAATTGCTGTTCGGTTTTTTTTGCTTATAAGAAGCATAGTTAAGGAAAAAATTTGCATATTTGGAAATTTATTTTTTTTATTATTTTTGAAGCCAAAAAACTTATATTGTAAAATATGAAAAAAAACATTTTTTGTCATTTTTCGCAGAGGAAAATGTGTCTTGCGGAGCTGAGCGGTGATCGCTCATTAGGAAATATGTAATTATTGGACTTTTACTTAAATTTTAAAAAAAAAATTAGCTGCCAATATCTGCCAATAAACTTTTGGTGAATAAAAAACTAAAAGCGTTTTACCAAAAAATTCGAGTTTTGCTGTCGAATTATTTATTAATTTTTGTGGCGTGCTTTCAGGCTTACGTTAAAAAAGCTAACAATATAAAGTATGCAACGCCTTTTATTTTCTATTATGGTAACAACAACAAATTACAAACACAAAAATTAGCAATATAAAGTATACAATACAAAAAAGAATACGATTGCTTTGTAGAACTATGCCCAAAATTATGCACCAAAAATTTTCAAAAAGTAAACAAAAATTGATTCGAAACGTGTGAGGTTCACTTAGTCTTTATTTAATAAAAATCAAACGATAAGGTTCTTAAAGCTAATTTTTTTTTTCATGTTTTAAAAAAAAGTCCAATTAATATTTTTCTAAAACATTATTAAACTCTAACTCATATAATTTAAGCGCTATTTCACAAGAAAGATGGAATTTGTAAAAACAGAAATTTATAAAAATTTTGTGGGGGAGGTGGGCAAAACCAAATTATATATTTTTCAATTCAGGACATAAATATATACCTCCATACCGATTTTTTTTCAAATCGGTCCGATATGAAGGAAAATATGGCGTTTTGAAGTTTCTTGTTGTATGGGAGGTGGGCGTGGTTGTGGGCGGATTCCAAAAATTTTTTGTATTTTTTTTAATACTTACAATTGTAACTCACGTGCCAAATTTTGTTGCTCTACGACGATTATTTCTATTTATTGACACTTTTTGTATGGGGCTAAACCACTGTGTGCTGTGTTCTTCATCCAAACCGTTAGAGCTGCTAATAAGTCAACAAATCAGTGTTCACCTGCACAGATATGGTTTAATGACTGAAAGCAAATCGGACTTTAGGGCCAGTAATAGTTGCATAACTGCCCTCAATGATGTATCTGAGGACTTGGGCGCTGGTTTGAATAATAATGAAGACGGGTTCTTGATATTTTAAGACCACTCAAAGGCCTTTGAGACAGTTGTCAGATGTGAGGATTGAACTCGGGTTAGCCTGATTGTTTGGCTTTAGCATCCATCAATTTTTTTTACTAGACAAATTTGAAATTTGTATTTTTTGACTAGAACTGGCTGTTTTATCTAAATAATTGTATATTTCACTTTCTTAAACATCAACAAGTTCTTGTACTTTAAATGAAAATATGTGTGAGAAGAGAAAATTTGATATTTTGTGGAGCGCCACAATATGAATTAGGATTAAATGAAAATGAGTTTTGAAATGCTACGCTCAAGAGAAAGCTATGATTGTGTAGGAAAAATTGTGTCTATTGCAAATGCATGTCTATCAATAGCTCTGTACTAATTTCCGGCTGCAAATACAATCCGGCTAATGCATTTGGTTGAGACCACAACCATAGCAAATAGGCAAGTGCAGCCGAAATTATGTGCTTGCCATGTGTAGTAGTTGCTGACAGAGTTAGCAGAGTTTAAATATGGGTGGGTGGGTTCAGCTATTGCATGCGTGCGACTCATCCAAATATGGTATAAAATCGAGCTGATGTGAATTAATGGAAATATTGGTGGAAGTTGAGGATGATGATGCTGGTGATGACAAGTAATATTGCGCTGTTGACAATGTTGCTTTTGTTGTTGCTGTTGCTATACTTGTTGACAGTCAGCACTGATGATAGGCATATTGATGAGTTTTTAACTCTTGTGCGGCAAAACATGTAACTCTTTGTTGAAAATGTTAATTTTTTTTATTGTAGTGCCAACAACTGCTGCCGCATCTTGCGGCAGACTTAATGCAACTAAGCGTTTATTTGCATGTTGCCATTTGCCATGCCATGTGTAGCAACTTTATCAACAATGTCATGTTTGGCTTTATATGCTTGACAAAACTCTGCATTACGTGGTCATAAGCAGCAGCGTCAACGTCATCATTGTCATCATTAACTTTTGCTTGTTGTTGTTGGTTGTGTCGTCATCGTTAGCAACAACAATATAAACGACTTAATCGTTGTTGTTGTTGTTGTGGTAGCTGTTGTCGTTGACATCGATTCAGTGTTGTCAGATTAGAAGACAACTCATCAGCATTGACAGCAGCAGCGCCTCACTGGTGCTGAATATCAATGATGTGATGTCCTTCTGCACTCTCTGCACACTCTGCTCTGCTTTTTCTTACGTGTAAGAGTTCCGCCTGTTTTTCATATAACGCAGCATTCATGATTTCTGCTATTTTCAACATTCAGTGATCAGTGATGCTGAAGATGACGCAAATAATGCTGCCAGTAATGCTGATGTGAAGCTCATTTTTGTTGTTGCTGTTGTTGTAGCTAAAGATGATTGCTTTTTTCCAATAAAGGCTGCAGCATTATTTCAATTGTTTCTGCGGGAGAGTTTTTGTGTTGTTTTTATTACTTGTCACAATATTTGTTTGTATGTGTTGTTGTTGAGATTATTTTATGCTTTGCATCATGCTTATCCTGCGGCTGATTCAATACCATTTTCTTCATTGTCACCTATTCACTGTGTGCGTGTGAACTGTGTTTGTATTCATTTCCGTCACATACTTAATGATTATTTTTTGTTGTTGTTTGTTTTGGTTTCTTTATTATCGAAGGTTTTCCTTCGACCTTGCCGCTTTTGCGTCTTAGCAATTTTAATATTTTTTTTTTTTTCCTCTTATAACCGCAGCTGCTCGCAAATGTCATGGAAGTAAGTATTTGCCAGGATATGCTTGATGCTCATAGACATGATAATCATGATGCCCATTCTTTGCCTTGTTTTGATTTGTGTTATCATTGCTTGTTTTTCGCCACCTCATATCCTTGAGGCAAATTTTATTTGTCATTTATTTTGTGGTTATATTTTTGTGATTTTATTTTTCTGCTCTAATGATGATCAATATAGTTCTGATGTTTCTTTATGACTTTGTGATATGCGCAACATTATAATACCAACAAAAAAAAAATTGCTTAATTCATAGCAATAATTTGGAAGGAAAAAAAGAAAAAGAAAAATAAAATAAAACAAAAACATATTTTCACAACAGGACATCAGTTATAATGAAGTCAATATGACAAAAAGACAAGATAAATGATGAGAATATAAATATATATATAGAAGAAAAAAAAAAAAACAATATGTGAGTTCATTTGACATGAGGCGTGACATGTCTTAGAGCATATTTTTTTAATATAGAGTTTGTTCTGTTAAAGACATCTTAAGCGACTGTTTAGCAGTAATGCCCACAAAACTGAATTAATGGGTCAAACATTATCAAAATTTGTTTTTTTATCTTTACAAAAACAACTAAAAATTCAAAAATTTGCAAACTTTGAGAAGTTATGACAATAAAAGGACACTTGAAAATTAACGAAAAATATTTAAAAATAAATTTTATTTTTTTTTAACACAAGCATGTCATTAGAACAAAGTAGCTGCCCTTTTTCGTAAAGAAAAAATGTAAAAATATGAGTTTTAGCCAAAAATTAAATTTTTTTTATGGAAAAATATTAACAATATTACAAAGTTCGAAAAGGACTTACAAAAAAAAAAAAAACAAGAACATACAGATCTGACCCTATTTGTTAAGATTTCTGACTGAGTTTTCTAACGATCGCCCAACTTTTATATGTAGCTACCTCCTAAACAATATCCTGTAAAACCTTAATAGAGGTCCAAGGGAGGTACTCCCAGCTTATAATCGATTTCGACTATTTTTCGTACAAATCTAATAACCATATTTTTAGCCATCTGACCAAGTTAAGTAAATATCGGCTAACTTTTGTGTGTCCTGCCATACAAAAGCATGTAAAAATCTAATATAACTCCAAGGGAGGTACACCTAAAGTTCGACCAATTTAGACTTTTTTCTGTACACATCTATTACTCCTTTTTTCTGGCCTTCTGATTGAGTTAAGTCAAAATCGGCTTACTTTTGTTGGTACCTGCCATACAAAATGATATAAAAACTTAATATAACTCTACGGGAGGTACCCCTTAAGTCTGATCGATTTCAACTTGTTTTGGTAGTTATCTATTACATTATTTTTATAGCGTTCTTACCACTTTTTTTCAAAATCGGGCAACTTTTGTATGTACCTCCCATACAAAATCATGTAAAAATAAAATATAGCTCCAAGGGAGCTACCCCTAGAGTTTAGTCGATTTCAAATTTTTTCAATTCACATCCATAACTTCATAATTTTGACCTTCTGACCGAGTGTCGTTTGGATCGGTTAAGTTTTGTATGTACCTCCCATACAAAATCATGTAAAAGTGAATATAGCTCTAAGGGAGGTATCCCTAGAGTCTACACGTTTTCGACCATTACCCGTATATATCTAATATTTTAGTTTTCTAGCTATCTGACCGAGTTAAGACAAGTTCGGTTAACAATTGTGGGTACTTCCCATACAAAATCATGTAAAAGCTTAGCATAACTCCACGGGAGGTACCCTTAAAGTCTAACCGATTTGCACTTTTTTCCGTACTTATCTATAACTTTATTTTTTTAGTCTTCTGACCAAGTTTAGTTAAGATCGGTTAACTTTTGTGTATACCTCCCATACAATATCACGTAAAAACTTAATATAGCTCCACGGGAGGTACCCCTAATGTCTGACCGATTTCGACTTTTTTCAATTCACCTCTATAGCTCTATTTTTCTAGCCTCTCTACCGGCTTTCCTTAAGATTGATACACTTTTGTGTGTACCTCCCATACAAAATCATGTAAAAACTTAATATAGCTCCACGGGAGGTAACTGTTATGTCTGACGGATTTCGAATTTTTTCAGTGCACACCTATAAATTTATTTTTCTAGCCTGCTTACTGAGTCTCCTTGCGAACGGTCCGTTTTTATATGTACCGCCTATACAAAATCATGTACAACCTTAAAAGAGGTCCAAGGGAGGTACTCCTAGGGTCTAATAGATTTCGTTCATTTTCAATACACATGTATAACTCTATTTTTCTAGGTTTCTAACCAAGTTTTGTAAAGATCAGCCAACTTTTGTGTGTACCTACCATACAAAATCATGTAAAAACTTAATATAGCTTCACGGGAGGTACCCCTTATATCTGACCGATTTTGACTTTTTTCAGTACACAGCTAAAACACTATTTTTCTAGCCTCCTTACCGACTTTCCTTCAGATTGACACATTTTTGTATGTACCTACCAAACAAAAGCTTGAACAATATTAATATAGGTCCATGGAAGGTACCCCTACGTACTGACCGATTTGTGTAAATTTTTTTTTAATTTTTAAATTAACTTAACATGCATAATTCCATTCTTATAGCAGCACTCCTAATAATATTATGCCGATTTTGTATGTTATGAGCTCTATGTGCGTTTCCGTGCCAATTGAGTCACTTTATGGGCACCTATGGCAGCAATGTCTCTTCTATACCATACAAATTTAAATTATTTAAAGTTGCCTTTAGAAATTTTAATAATATTTTGCCTAAAAATTATATCTACGTTAGCTGTATTCGGCGCCAGTTTCAAACAACCAACAACAACAAACAAAATTAATAGAAAAACAACAAACCAGCACGCTAGAAACGTTCTTGTCAACAAAGATTTAATTTTCTCAAATCTTTTTCATTATTATTAGCTTAGGTTCTAGTAAAAACATAACGAATCCTCGCCTTAAAATTTAGCCAACACCAACAACAAAAATATAACATATAAAACTTTTAACATAAAAAGGACAAAAAAAAGACAGCAACAAAAAAACCAACCCAAGCTAAGTAGAAGCAAAGGAAAACAACAACAAAACAAAAACAAAACAGAAAAAAAAAAATTAAAAAAAAAAACCAAGGCATACCCTCTTTTGTTAGCCGCGAATCAACGGCATTCAGCGCAGGACTCGACGTCGCGTGGGTAGGCAGTTTTATTGTTGGCGGTGACATCAGTTTTGGTCTAAATGTGGTTGCAGGTTTAATGCTTACTGCAAAAGCGGCAAGCAGAGCATGTTTTTTTTTTTGTTTGAATTGATGGTACATAAAAAGGAGCACACAGATTGTGTAGAAGGATGATATTGGACAGAAGGATTAAAGGAAAGGCAGAGAAAATAAAATATAAGAAAAAAAATATTTTTATAAAAGAAAATAAAAAAACAGAAAACTCAAAACAACTCAACATTGGTGGCTTTGATATATTTATATATAAGTATACTATATATAAAGTTATTCATGTGTAGATTTAATTAAATAAACATGCATTACTTACGATCTTCGACACACATCAGTCTGTCCTCCATAAGCTTGAGGCCAGTCGGACAGGCGCAGGATATGCGTGGACTGCGCTCGTTGATGCGCGGCGCTGGCAGGCAGAGATGCGAACAGTGTCCATTGACGGCCTGACAGTGATTGATGCCATCGGGTTGCCGATATGGATGATACACATGGATCACCATGGGATGTTGTAGCTGTAAGCAATAAGTAACAATGTTTTCATTGTGGTTGTAGTTGTTATGTTCATCACTAGTACGTGAACAAGTAGCAAAAAAAAAAAATAAATAAATAAATAAAGCAAATAAATGTGTGTTAATAAAAATGCGCCATTTTTAATTGCATTTAATTGGTGTTGAGCACATGCATAAAATACACTCACACACATACAGAATTACACCCAACCAAACACCAACACATTTTTACACACAGCTGCTGTGTGTGGGCGTGTGTGTATGTGTTTTTGCTGCTAGGGCAGCTACATCAATTTTATTCGCTTTTGCCCTCTTAAGCCGCTGTTGCTGCTGCTGCTACTGCTGCAACATGACGGCGCATTAATCAAAAAATACAACGCTCGAAAATTTATTACAGCTTCAGCTTGTAATCTACGCTGAAATGTGTTTTCATTTCATGCTCTTGCATTATGCTGCAAGGTCGTCCTCGTCGTTGTCGTTGTTGTAGTCGTCCTCCTCGTTACATTGCATTTCATGCGAAAAGCGCATAAAATATGCTTTACCGTTAATATATCAGATGAGCATTACACAGTGTTTGCCCACACATGCTGGCGTGCCGCAAAGGCATGGCAAAGCCGAAGGTCGCCGACAATACTCAGTGCACTCCTCACTGTGAGGAAAATCAATTAATTTTGAACACTCAAAGGTTTTGGGTTGGTATTAATTTTGGCGCTAATTTTGAGCCAAGGCAAAGTGACTGCAAAAGCATTCCGCACAATTATTAATTCCACACAAGATGCAATTTCGAATTTGGTTCGCCCATGGTGCGGTTGAAAAGAAGCCTTTATTCCATGACAACGATTGCTAGTTCAACTTCAACAAATATGAGGCTACGTGCCTCATATTACGACTAAACAATTACCAATCATGACAATATGAGTCAACAAAGAAAATTATATAAAGCAAATACATAGATTAAATTAAAAACTGTCATGTATCGCACCAAAAGAGACCTTATCTTTTATAATAATAAAGTCCCTTCTCCTTTGAAACATCACAAATAAATATCATGATATAATTTTCACCAATTTTTACAAAAAATTCCACCAGATATCAAAATTTTTAAAAGATCGATGGATGGCCGAAGGCATGTAAGATGAATCTTTGAACAAAGATGAATTGAGTGTACTTAAAGATGTTTCCATTTCCATTATGGCACTTTATCTGAAAGCTTGGTTTAGGAGCACCAAAGCAATCGAAGCCTCAAATCAAGATTTTAAATTTCTGAACTTGGCTACTGGTTATGCTTCAATTGACTGGATTGTGTCCCAAAAATTGATGAAAAGATTCTATAGACTTCGCTGGTACCTAAGTAATCTTATTAGCCTTAAAAACCTTGGTAAAGCTGTAGCTCTTTCTCTTTTTGATACAGAGGTCCCTTGCGAAATCAAGTGAGAAATCCCGAAAGCGATTCGTATATTCGAATAACAAAAAGAGGAATACGAGAATGAGTTATGAGTTGAAGAATAGAACGAAATGAAAGGAGATGTACGGCGGCAACGAAAATCAAATATAGGCTCGTTTAGTAAACGTTGCTGGCTTCAAAGATGTAAAAATAATTCAATTGGCATCGGAGAAAGTAAATCAAGGTTTCAAACAAATTGAAAAAGTTTTGATCTTTTACGTCACACCTGAAGCAGCAACATTTTTCGCACGCTTCGGATTTTCAAATGATTTCTGATTTCAGTGTTACCGATCCAGAAACCTGGACTGAGCGTGAAGATTACCAACAAGCGCAAGAATTATTTCGTAATCTACATGTTGTCAACGACGCCGCCGAAAGAGGCGTAAGATTATTAAAGGACTAATGAGCTTGTTACGCCAAAATGAGGAGGAAAAAGTTGCTACAAGTTGTCGCCGAAAAAAATTGAAAGAAATATTCATTCCATGACAAAAATAAATTGATTTGATTCAAATTTTGTAACAACTATAGTTACAAAATTTCTTATTCCTTTATTTATGGTGGAGATGGCGGATAGATATGCTCGGGAAAAATTTGGGAAAGACAAATAAATGGGCAGTCAGTATTTCATTTCATCCTTTTCGAAGGAACGCTTGGAGCGATGGAAGCAGATTTTAAAAAAAAAATATTTACAAAACAAAAAATTATTAAGTCGCCCATTCCAAACATAACGCAAAACGGGTGCGGTCTCATGGCTTTCGATTTGTATTATTTTTGGGCTATAGATTCCTATCAAAATTCTAAGAATATAAGTTAATTTATTTTTTTTTATCGCCATTCGTTGAAAAAATATGGACCTCTCAATTCTGCAAATCTTCCGAAAACGCCAGAAATTTTCAATTAACTGTATCTACGTCAGTTTTTATCCAATTTTTATAAATTTATAAATATATATTTTATAAAGTTTTTGGAAAAAATATATAATTTTAAAATTTTGTATGTTAGGGTTGCCAACCAATTAAAAAAAAAATGTATTTGCTAATATCTCAAAAAAAAACATAATTTTTTTTTGATTTTTTATTTTTTAAATTTGAAGAAGAATGTTGCCTTAACATCAAAAGCAATTTAATAATGGAGCTTTTATATGTTTTTTCGCAATTTCAATTTTTGTGCACATACCTTATCATTTTGAGACACTTTATCTTTTATAAATTTCAAAATGGCTAAGATGTTCGAAAATTTATTCTGCAAAATGGTTTACCTTGCTAAGACCAACATTTTATTCATAAATTTTGATGACCTTACACTTGACCTTGGTATAGAAAACTGGTAAAAACCGAAAAAAAAAAAAATAAAAAAACATAAATTATTTTTTTAACTTGTATTCGCATAAAATTAAAAAAAATGTTTATTGCCATATTAGAAATTATTAAATTCTAATTGGTTTTGTAGCAAAAAATTTTAAAATCGGTCTTAAAACAAAAAAGTTACGATGGTTACTCTGACGCTCTATCCATACTTGTCAACCTATACAGATCATTGTAACTTTTTTATTGATTGATAAAAAATACATTTAAGTTGATACATGATGCATTTAAATTGCACTCATAAAATAATTGAAAACAAAAAAGTTATTGTTATTATTGAACCTTGAACTCGAGGAAACCAACGGCAACATATACCGAACATATCAATATCAATCATCATATATCAAATAAATCTTACAAACAGTTGCAAACTGTTGATTAAAGTACATTATTAGTGTTTGCCATTTTTGCCAAAATATTTCGATGTTTTTCGCACTTTATTTGGTTTTCTTAAGATTACTTTTCTATATAGGCCAGGGCATGGGCCAGGGGTGCGCAAACTAATACATACAAAGTTTTGTGTTTGTTTTGCAAAGCTTTTGTTTTTCAAGTTAACACTGAAGTTCAGTGTTGCCAGGTCGAGGGTAATTTCCCTTTTTGAGGGAATTTTAATCGTAATATTTGGCAAAAGGGGAAAAGGGATTTTTTTTACTCTGTAGAAGAACAAAGTGGGAATTTTTGATATCCGATAACTTCTTCTTATATTTGGCAAAGTTTCATCAGTAACAAAAACGTATTGCCGTATAAACGGCAACAACGTATTTAACAAGCGTAAATTACTAAAATTGTCAAAAAGTGAAAGGAATCAGTGCAAGCAGTGAAAAACATACAAATAAAATTCACAATAAGCAGGTATTTAGTAATGATTGTACTTAGTAATTGGTACATAGTAAGATTATTCTAAGAAAGCTGGCCTCATGAAAAGGAGTTCAGCGGATGACTGGCACCAGCAGATAACGACATGCAGGCGTTTTTTAAGGCTTGTTAAACCACCAAGATATATGGAAAAAGGGAGCTCCTCAACCACAACGCCGGACAGAAGCACAAGAAAAATATAAATGCAGTTCAGAAAACGCCTGCTATCAGAAAAGTTTTTGCCAGGGCCGGAAACTCCATGAACGAAACAAAATTAGCCGAAATCAAGCTGGCAGTTTTATTTTGCTCAGAACAACATTGCTATACAAATTGTGCATAATCTAGTCCCACTGCTGAAAAATATGTTTCCGGATTCAAAAATTTTGGCAAATTTGACCATGGAGCGAACGAAGTGGTCCCTGCTAATTAACTCTGGAAAGACATGCTTCGTCGAATCGACGTCGCATGGGTACATTATTGCTGGAACGCAAAATCTGCTGCCAAAAACATATATAAATGTTAAGAAAATTAAACAATTTTTATCGATGTGTGACAATGAATGCAGTGAAGAACTTCATTGTTTCAGCGCTCGCTTTGGTACAGTGGAGGCTAAAAAAAATTTTGGATTACGACATGGACTATCATCCGTATCATAATAATGATCAGACTCATGAAGAGGTCGTTCTCAGTAAAACTTTGGGTGATCAAAAACTAGTCAGAGGAGCCATGATATATACTATTATAAAGACGATGCACCGCTTGTTAAAAAAGACGTCCATGCATTTCATCAAATGTACAGTGTTCCAAGCTGTTCACTCAGACTAGTGCGAATTTAAAAAATAAAAAAACAAATTGGCCATTTCAATCCTAGAAAGGACTTTGACCAAGCTTCTTATGATCAATTGTGTTGTGTGTGTTATTAAATGTTTGCACACAATTGATCGAGAACTGGACCTACATGTTTTATGCCGACTCCGAACGGCTAAAGTTCATATTCTCAAGAAGCTTTACATGGCATTATTTACTCTCTGAGGTTTGCCATTGTCTGCAGAGAGGTGGTGACCGATCAGAAAAATTTTGTATTGAAAAAAAACTTTTCGCCGCGGCTGGGGATCGAACCCGGGCTCCGAGCATGCTAAGCCACACACTTAACCTGCATGCCACGGTCACCACTAGTGCGAATTTACATGAATGAAAAATATGAATTTCTAAAATATTTACATAGTTCACGCGCCAACTGTTTAACAACACGCTTCAAGAAAAAGATCCTCAATCACGCGAACTACATTTGCTAAAAATTACATTTTGCACTTATAAAAAGTCATTAGCTGTTAGCTAATAATAAAGGTTCCCACTTAATCGACAGAGGTACAAAATCAATATTGATCTCCCAGCTAAAAACCAAAATCTTAAAGAAACAATTTCTACAAAAACACACGACACACGAAAAAACCATCCAGCGAATTTGCTATATAATCTTATATGGGGAGCATAACATAGAGCTTTGTGCCTATTGCCTATATTATTACCTCATCCATTTAAAAACTTCATCTGATTAAAATTTTGAACTTGGTTTTTAAGATAAAAATTCATTTTTTTTATATAATGTATGCTTAAAGTTGTTAATATCTAAATTTTTTATATGAACCTTTTTTAAAAAAAGCCAAATGAACTTAAACAGAAAAAATTTATTTTTTTATTACACTCAGGGAAAAATAGCAACTTAAAAATAAATAATATCGTCTCAATTTTACGTTGTTCCACTTTTAAAAAATCGCCTTTAAATTAACATTGAAAATCTTCAAACCAAATATGAAAACATTTTGATATTCAACTAGAAGTTGAAAAAATTCAAAATAATGATAAGACACTTTACCTTTATATTCAATGAAGTGTATCCTCTTGGAAAGTAAGTTGAAAATAACGTTGTTTAGATTTGAAGTTGTAAAAAGTGAAAACGAAGAAAAATATATTTGTCTGAAAGTGGACGATACTTCAGTTTGAAGCTTCATACTTTTGTGTATCAAAATAAATTATGAAAATAATTTTCATTTTCTGAAAGCAATTGCGAAAGCTGGAAAATAAATCCTCTTGGAAAATAAAATGTTAATTTGTGAAAATTAAATCAGTGAGTGCAAATTAAGAAGACAATAAAGAATAAAGCGATATCATTGGAATCAGGGGAGAATTCAAAGAGAAGTTATGTGTATCGAGGAAGCAAGAGATAAATTCAATTTTTATAATATTTATTTTAAGGTATACTTCTATTTTTGGAACTTGACATCATGTTATTTACATACTTATACAATACTTATTAAAATTAATTTATTCTAGTTTCGCTAAATAATTAGTTTATTTAAGTATTTTATCAAATGTTTTCATATATTTCAATAAAAGAAAATTTCTGAAAAAATAATATTCTTTTACTTATTTGTATGTTAATATCAAACATGTTGAAGATTTCATTCAAAGTGGTACTCACTTTGATTTATTAATTTAACAATGTGGAAACAAAGTATTAAATAATTTATTTCAAAGCTAAAGCGTATTTAAAATAAAGACGAAGTATTTCAATTAAATAGGATTCCGCTTTGAATTAAATCTAAGTCCACGTTTAATTAAAGTGAAATACTTTTCATTTCAAAGTGTGTTATACCTTAGTTTAAAGAGGAAACAACATCAAACTGGATATATTTTTTTCGAAGTGGAAACACTTTGAATTGAAAAAATTCGTGTTTGGTGCCAAATTGTTCCGAAAAATATTTGAATCTAAGTGATTTTCTTTGATTTTACGTTGTTTTTTATCTCAGTGTAAACACTATTATACATAAAATTGTTTGGAATTTTCTTTTTCAAAAACAAGTGGTTTCTAAAAATTTGTCCGCAAAAGACATCGATAGGGGTCTTTTAAAAAATGGTGTCGTCGATTCGACGAAGCATGACCTTTATGTATTAAAATAAGCATGTCCTTCTAGGATTAAAAAATGTCATTGTGCCTGTTGAGGAAAACAAGATCGTGGCGATATTCAAAAATACAAAGTTTTCAATATTAATTGACGAAAGTTACCGACTTCAGTAACAAGAAAAACTTTTGTTGCTTGGCGAGATAAAGGATTTGTTGTCACAAATTTATTAGAAATCCTAACAAAAAACGCACGTGGTGCAAGCGCAGATGCCTTATTCGGAGAGTTCACTAAATTGATAAGGCATCTGCGCTTGCAGAGAGTTCACGACCGCAACCTAGCAGCATGAAGTTCGCACAGCCAGTAGCGTAGCAAGGAGGGGCGGGGGGGGGGGCGGTCCGCCCCGGGTACACACCAAAATGGGGTGTAAAATTTGGCAAAAGAACTTTTTACCACATAATTTTTGATTTTTTTTACTAAAAAGAACACACCTCAATGACTTCGGTTTTATATTTGAATATCAAGAGGGTGCAAAAGTGAATGAAAATATTTTTTACCATCACCAGGGCTTGGTTTTTATTGAAACAAACTTTAACTTTATATTAAACTTTGTTCAATATTAACGCTCACACTTAAACCCAAGTCAATTCCATATGTACTTTTCGTTAGTTAGGGGTGCAATTAACAAACAAATTATATTTAAATTTTCATAATATTAAGATGGAGTACAAAAGTAAAAATTTAAAAACATTTTTTTATATTCCATTAAGTTTTATAAAAAAGCACTTTTTTACATCTTATATTCTGGTTAAGAAGTGTTCAAACTTGCTAGCATAGTACACATTTCTAAAACCATTAAGTTTCGAAAACCTGCATTTCAGAGTATGATGAATTCAGAGTATGATGAATGGAGGCGTCAGTTGTTTTGTAAGCAATACATTTCTCCAGAACTTTTCAGAAAAACATGTTCATGTCATAAATGTCAAAAATAAAAATATACTTTATGATTTTGTGATTACTAAGTTCTGAGACTATATATCATGAAACAAACCTCATTTACAGCTTTTAATCTGCTAGAACGTAATTTTGAATAGTAATATGTTTTGGGTGCACTGTTACATAAAACTACTAGTTTAAAAATCATTACTAAACTTTTTACTTGCTTAAAAATTTCTAAAAAATTAAATTGATCTAAATTCATTACATTTTTTATTTAAATTAAATATATGGCGTTCTATGACAATTTATTGCGTTCTGACTTTTTTTTATTTTATTTTGCAGATGTCTATTAAATACTTTAAGATGGTTTTCTGAATCCTTTATTTTACTAAAATAATTATTATTACGTTCGAACCATCCAACAAAAACTATCAAAAATACAGTTTTAAGAGAAGATAAGATGCACAGTTCCTTAAAAATTATTCTAATTATTAAAATTAAATTTTGTTCTCAATCACCGAATATGAAGAATCAACAGATTTCTTGGAATTGATTTCTTGTTCAACCTGGGCAAGTTTGCTTTGGGAATTATGTAGATAATGAGAATGAAAAAAATTCTGATATCAATTTGGTATCACTGTAATATTGTAATATATAAAGCAGTCAAATGTTACAGACCTCAATCTTGTCTATAAAAGTCCAAGCGGAGATTAATATAGATACACTGAGAAAAAAAACTTACCTTAAAATAAAAAAAAAAAATATTAAAATAAAAATTTAAGGCCTTTGCGTTTCTACAAAACAATATTTAAAACAAGTGTGTTTAATTTTCACCTACCTATAAACTCCTTCCTTTTTTTTTTCTCTTATTATGTTTTTGAAAAAACAAACAAAAATTTGAATTCAATGAAAATTTTTGAATTGGTTTGACAAATATCGAACACATGATAAAATAAAAACTAATTAATATTATAAATATTAAAATATTTCAAATGCAAACTTCATAGAATGGAGTTAACATTTGGTATTCGGAAGGTCCCGGGGGTAGCTGGATGAGAATCTGGTGCTAAAACTCGGAAAAGTTAAAAAAATGGCATCGAAATATGCTTTAAAACATGTGTTTTGAATTTTAAAATTTTCGTTTTAAATCTGTTTAATTTTAATGAATTTGTTTCAAGCTCTATTTCAAAAACAAATTCGTTAGATATGAACACAAATTCATTTAAAAATTCATTTTAACACATTTCTCCCTCAGTGTACTATTTTTTTTTTTGAAAATGCTATAAAATGATGTCTGCGAAATGTTCAATTGTTGAGAACGACGGTGAATTGATGTTGATGCCGCTTCACGCACACTTTCTGCCACAGCAGCAATATTCTCGGGTGTAGGCACTGTTTTTGGCTTATCACGCTTGGGTTTATCGAAGAGGATGCCAGTTTCTTTCACTTTCTTCACAAGATAACGAACATACGGAGCTGACGGTGCTTCTGTTCTTCCAAAATCCGTAAGCAATTTTCGAACACATTCTGCAACATTACCATGATTTTCAAAGTAATGTCGCAATACTTCCCAGCGTTGTTCAAGCGTATCCACAACCATGTTCGTTCAGCGGAAGGATAAAACTAATTATCTGTCAAATCAGACATATTCTTAGTGTCACCATTCACGAAATAAGCATTAGTTGAAAAAAAAAAAACGTTAGATGGCGGACCCTTTATAAAGAAATTGATAAAAATTATGAAAACTTTTTATAAATGAATTTATTATTTTATATTAATTTTTCATTTAAATTTTATGTAGAAAATGGGGGTTGATTTCGAAAAAATATTTATATTAATAGTTATTTCGGGTCACTATCGAAAATTTGTCAACGGTTTGCTTCTAGGTTCTATTTTTTCTTCAATTATGCAAAATTTTTCGTAAATTTTTAAAAGTTTTCTATATTAAACTAACTTAAGTTTTTATATTATGATATTGTGTGGGTTACTGATAGTAAATTTTTTTCTCACAACTTATAAGCCCGGTAGACAAAAATATTGGGACAATTATATCTTACTTCTTTTATCAAATATTCATGCATAGCATAGTTTTGTTTATTTTTTTAATCTCTTCTAAAATATGTCATTTTGGTTGAGGTTGATTCGAAAATATGTAGTAAGATTCATCGCCTTATTTTATAAAAAAAATCTTCTATAGGGGTGCACAATTTAGTTTCCGCCCCGGGTGCGACCAACCCTAGCTACGCCACTGCGCACAGCTACTGATCGTGTGCTGTGTTAGCACGAATGCGAATAAATATTCAGTGCCTCGATTGCAAAACTTTTTTGACTGAAAGCTGTCGTAGGTATGTGAAAGCTATCCGCCCATGGGCGGCCTGATATGCTCATACCTGATATAGGCAAAAAAAAATATTTCGATTGGTCGAAAAGTTGGTTTCGTACTTTTTGGTAAATAAGTGACATTGTTCGGTTGTTTCCAATCCATCGTTCTTTGTGCGTAGTGAGCTGTTGCTAGGCCTGACCGAAATAGTAGTGCATCTTGATGCTGAATTATAAAATGCAGCAAACGCCACTCTAGACACGTTCTGATATAAATTTCCCAAGACTTTCTGAATAAATTTTGATAAAGATGTTTCGATCTGTTACAAACTCCTTACTTCGAAGGCCACATTTTCAAATAGCCTGTCAAAACCACATATTTATTTGGAAACTTGGTTTACTTTTGTTTGCAATTTTAGTGAATACTCAACCCTTTTTAGCCGCAGGTTACTGTTCAAATCCGCTTGAAGTCAGCATTAAAACTGACTGAAAAATTAAATGTGGAACTCAGGTCTGAAAATTATAACCCTGATATGACAGTTCATATTTTAAGAATTTCTGGTCAGATTTTCGTGCTTCGAAAATGAAACTAGCATAAGTTTATGGCAGAAAAGCATAAAGTTAATTCACATTTATTACTGAGTTTTTAGTAGCGGTGCCTTCACAAGCGTGAGAGATAGTATAGATGTTTGAAAGAAATGTCGTGGTGAAAAAATAATAGGAGCTGGTGATCATTTTATCTTTCTGGGTACCAACCTCGCAAACGAATTATTATTTTTTTGAGATTTGTTTTTTTTATGGCTTTGTGTGGGAAGGAAATAGGATGTCTGATAAAGGATAAATTTGTTAGAAAAAAATTTTGAATGAGAAAAATTAATACGAGCTTGTTACACATAAGAGTCACTCCGGGACAGTTGTAGCGATTTTTAAAAGGTGCTAAATATGGTAGGAAAAAATGTTGGACAAGAAAACTGAAGAGAAGCTCGTCAAAAATTTGACCTGTATAGGGGCTAGCCTGTAACGATAGCAGCGATCTTTCACAAAAAAACGTGCAAGTTGTTTCCACAGATATTGGGAGCTATTTATTATTTTCCGAAACTTTTCTCGATATGTGTTTTTTTAAAAAAGCAACAGCAGAAGGATTTCATATAAAAAAAATTTGTAAAAAAAATGTTGGATCAATTTGACCCATTAAGTGGTTACCATGCGGCCAAACATATATTTTTTAAAAAATGTTCATTTTGTAAGGTAACCTCCGAGGGTGAGTTGGGTACATACGGAACAAATGTTGGGGATAAAAAATATAAAAAAAATCTGATAATACATTTAACTCTTATAAAAATTTTAAGTGATATGATATAAGTGAAATATTTTCATTTCGAGAACGACTAGTCTTGTTCTGGAACTTGGATTTAATAAATAAATAGATTTTTTTGGGTCGTTAATTCCGAATAAGAGGTTAGATTGCCTTTATAAAGGTAATTTTAAGGCCATTTAAGGTTAAACTAGATATGACGCGCTTAAAGCAAAAGAAGGAAATATTTTTTGTGAATGTAAAAATGTAAAATAAAATTTTTAAAAGCAAAAACGATTCATACATATCATTTTGTGTAGAATATCGAACATGCGTCGAAGGGTTGTAAGCGAGCATAAGAAGCGAATGTGTGTATTATACGATGTTCAACTTCCTGGTAAATAGAATTTCGGGTCGCTGGTTCTAAATCTGAGTTTAGTTTGTCTATATTAAATTTATTAAAAGGTCATTTCAAGGTAAAAATTAACAATCCTCATTTAACTTTTTTATATAAATTTTACTTCACGACTTTTTCATAATTTGGCCTTGAAATGAGCCTAAAAGGTGGCTAGGTTTGGTTCGTTTGTGGTCGAATCGTTTCTGATTTGAACTAAGACTGTTAAAAATATTTGCTTTTGTTTTTGTGTCAAATGTGAGAGGAGGCAAAAACTGGTGTTATTAACTCTGCAATTTTATAATTTTTATAATAATAATTTGGTTATTTTTATATAACCAACTAAATATTTCTACACAAGCAAGCATGCCATTTTTTTTTTACTTAAACCAAATCTAGGTTAATAAAAAGCAACTCTTTTCTCCAAGTATGTCTGGAAGGTCTTCGAGGATTATAATACTTAACTAGTAAACATGTTTCCCAAATTCTAGCAATTCAATAAAAATTAAATGTTAGAAATATATAGACGTTTAATAAATGATATTCTATTCAAGAAGACTTTTTCCTCAATAACGATATATTTAGTCTCAATAATGATATAAAAGATCATTATTTGAATGCTTTGACTTAAAACGATATGATCCGATACTAAATTTATAAATATAATGGGAAAATATGACGACGGACTTACACTAATATTACTACTGAGAAAAACATTTTAACTTTTTGAAAACATTGCAACTTAACTTTTACAGCTATAAAACATAACTAATTTTAATAAAAACGAAGTAAAAATTGGATTCAAGACAAAAATAAAAATACTAAGATATAATTAAGAAATTAATAAAAAATACTTACAGAACACTAACAACATCGATTTATAACACATTTCGATGAAAAAACCCCAAAAAACTAAAAAAAAAACTGAGTTGTTTGCTCGGAAAGTAGAATTTTTGATTTTGGAACTGCATTTTTCGGACAATTGACATTTGAGGAACGCATAAAAGATAATTTTGATTAAAAGTTTTTAGTTTTGAAAAAAATTTTAATTCGAAAAATTTATAAGCTCTTCTAAAACTAAATTTCAAATCGAATAAATAGCGGATTTTTGTACAAGAATTTTGTTTCTGTTTTAAAAGGTTGGGAACGCCCTGAAGTAAAATCACAATTTTTAAAAGTGGTTTGCACAATTTCAGTCAAAACCTGATTAAATGAGTTAGTTGAGGAGTTGAAGTCACAAAAAAAAACTTTAGCCTATTAATTATATAGATACGTAGGATGATTAAAACAGATTTGTGGCTATAACTTTTTATTGGTTGGAGCTATAATAAATTTTTTTTTCAAATATATTGTTTTTTAAGCTTGTTAAAGATTTTAAAAATATAAAAACAACATTTTAAAAAAATTAAATTTCGTGCAAACAATCATAGGGGGTAGCCTTGTTTTTTCGATGACGCATAGTATTTATTAATTTTTTTGCCATACTAAAACAAATTCGCCTTGAAAAACTCAATATATAATAAAAGAAAATCAAAAATGCAAATTTGAATTTTTTTTTATTTTTACAACAAAAACAATTTTTATACCATTTTTTGAGAAAACATTCAATTAAGTGGACTCTTTTTAAGGGCAACGATTAAAATATAAATAAAAAAGGAACGGTAAAAATGTAAAATTATTTTTTAAGTTAATTAATTGCATGTAAATACAAAAAAGAAATAAATTGAATTTTGAATAAACTGACAGAGATATTCGCTTCCAAATATAGAACGTTAAATTTCAGAGAGTTTTTTTCTCTGTATTGGCGTTTGGTAAAAATACACTTTAAACAATTTTTAAAAGTGGTTTGCACAATTTCAGTCAAAACCTGACTAAATGACATCTGAATCGATAAAATCAGTCTATTGGTCTGGGAGGAGTTGAAGTCACAAAAAAACCTTAGCCTATTAATTATATAGATACGCAGGATGATTAAAACAGATTTGCGGCTAAAACTTTTTTTTGGTTGGAGCTATAATAAATTTATATATATATATATAAATTTAAATATATTGTTTTTGAAGCTTGTTGAAGATTTTAAAAATATAAAAACAACATTTAAAAATAAAAAATTTCGAGCAAAAAACCATAGGGGGTAGCCTTGTTTTTTCGATGACGCATAGTATTTATTAATTTTTTTTGTCATACAAAAACAAATTCGCCTTAAAAACACTCAATATAATAAAAGAAAATCAAAAATGCAAATTTGAATTTTTTTTAATTTTACAACAAAAACAATTTTTATACCATTTTTTGAGAAAACATTCAATTAAGTGGACTCTTTTTAAAGGCAATGATTAAAATATAAATAATAAAGTAACGGTAAAAATGTTTAAATTTTTTTTAAGTCAATTAATTGCATGTAAATACAAAAAAGAAATAAATTGAATTTTGAATAAACTGACAGAGATATTCGCTTCCAAATAATGAACGTTAAATTTCAGAGAGTTTTTTTCTCTGTATTGGCGTTTGTTAAAAATACACTTTAAACAACTGCAGGCAATATTAAGAAAATTCATTAAAAATACATCTGGTAAAATAATAACTGTTATTGCCAACACATTTTAAAGAAAATTGAACAAAAATTAAGAAACACAAAAAAAAATTTGAAAACCGTTAAAATTTGACTGAGTTGTTTGCTCGGAAAGTGGAATTTTTGATTTTGGAACTGCATTTTTCGGACAATTGACATTTGAGGAATGCATAAAAGATAATTTTGGTTAAAAATTTTTAGTTTTGAAAAAAATTCAAATTCGAAAAATTTATAAGCTTTTCTAAAACTTAATTTCAAATCGAATAAATAGCGGATTTTTGTACATACAAAAATTTTGTTTCTATTTTAAAAGGTTGGGAACCCCCTGAAGTGGTTTGCAAATCTTAAGCCTAAAACTGATTTAATGACATCTGAATTGATAAAATCGTTCCATTGGTCTGGGAGGAGTTGAAGAAACAAAAAAACCTTAGCCTTTTAATTATATAGATATAAGGAATAATACTGAAGAATTACAATGTTTAAACAACTACGCTTGACTTTTCAATATGACAAAAATTTTGAGTCGATTTTTCCAATTTTTTTTTTTTTTAATTAATAGTCAATGAACTATTATCTCGATAGGTTGCCAAGTATTGCAATTCGGCTGTCAGATTTAAAACAAAGGAGTTACATATACATTCCATTGCCCTTCAAAGGGTTAACCCTTAGGGATATGAAATAAGTTTGAAAAGAGTTGAATTTGATGTAATTTTTTAAATATAAAAGTTTAATTTGTTATGCTTAAGTTAACGAAATTTAACCCATTTAAGTCCGCTGGTAGATTCCCCTACCACTGACTTTAAGACTAATTTTTGAAAAAAATATTAAAAATATTTTTAAATTCTTTCCGCAAAGACTTAATTTGGTTAAATGGAATTTCAGAAAATAAATATAAATTTCCAAATTTTCTATTTTTCATGAACATGTAATAATTTTTAATATTTTTTCCATAAATTAATTTTAACGTTAGTGGTCGAAAAATCGACCAGCTGACTGAAATGGGTTAAAGAAATTTATTTATTACAAAAAAACTTTAAAATTTGTATAAAACGAACAACTACAACAATTAATTTGAATTTTTTTGTTCTTTTTCTTTAGCAAAAAAATTTTGCAAAATAACACATGGCTATAAAATGAGCAGGAGTGATGTTCGCACAGCGTGAAATTCGCTGCAGTAGCACATAGTTATAAAAAAAAATACAGCCACTACAATCAAAATCACACATACTCACAGGCACGTACAAGCACACACACACACACATACCAGCACACGCACTCAATTAACCCATACTTACCATGTGCACCGCTGTTATGGGTTCCACACCCTGTCCATTGAACTTATTAGCCTTGAACACAGTTTGTTTGTCCCAATCTGTCCAGTATATATAATCCTCGAATGTTGTTATCGAGAATGGATGACGCAAGTATTCGGTGGAGTACAATATCTGACGACGTTGTGAGCCATCGTAGTTTGCTGATGAGATGACATTTAATTTTCCATCAACCCAGTAAATGCGTTTGCGTACCAGATCCAATGTGATGCCATTCGGCCATTTGACATCGTAGCTGATGATTGTTGTGCGATGTGAACCGTCCATGCCAGCACGTTCAATGCGTGGCGATGCACCCCAATCGGACCAATACATCCAGCTGCTCCAAAAGAAGGACAACAAAAACAGAAAAAAAGAAGATGAAAAAGCAAAAAAAAACAAAAAAAACAAATGAGCGTTGAATTTAATTACAAAGCTAGTGAGATATACGGCTATGTACTTGAACACATACGCACAAGGACACACATACTGCCTCGGCCAAGTGCTTGCCAACATGTTACTCAAGTTTCGGTACAAATATTTTTACAATTATTTTGTAGTTACAGAGGCCCTCAATCATTGCTATTTACTTACCCCTCAATGGGATCCAAGGCTATGGAACGCGGTATGTCAAGCTCGTCCTCGATGAGCACCTTACCCATATTGCCATCGAAGTTGGTGAGTTCGATGGTGCATTTGTGGGTGTCGGTGAAATAGATGTGATTGTATATCCAGTCAACGGCCAGACCATCCGAGGTGACTGAATGGTCCTTGAGCACTACAGTTTTGTCGTTGCCCTCATCAATTGGTGCTCTGTGTGTAGATGATAAAGAGAAAAATATGAGAGAAAGAATGTGAGTTGAAGAAAAAAAAACAATTTTTTTTGTTAAAAATATTTAAGAAGATATCGAACTTAATGGTTGTGATGAGAAAAAAATTGAGAATTAAAGGAATTAAATAATCGTTAATACTGCAGAACAGCTTAAATGACAATTGCAATTCCGTAAATCTACTTGTGTACTCGAGTATTCGACAGGTATTATTCTAGAACTGTAAAATTTACAATTTTAATTTTAATATTAAAAAAATTTTAGTTTTTATGCACGTAAAAATAAAATAAATCTAATTATTTTAAAACTAAAACCATATAAAACAACACTTCAGAATTTTGATATATTTGAGCTCAAGTACTGGAAGCTTTGTTTTAAGTATTTTTATCTGTTTTTTTATGCTCTTTAAGGGGGGACATGACATTGGCCATATTTTGAAATAGACTTTTTTATAATTTTGTATTTTAGTAAATATTCTTAAGATGCTTAGATGAAAAATTTCATGGAAAAATTCCTACGAGTTCAAAAGTTACAGCCGGATAAGTGAGAGCGCATTTTTAATTTTAAGCTTTTTTTTCTTTGTTCACAAACTTTGAACGCGTTTATCTCAAAAACATGTTTTTCGTACTGGTTGCGGCACTAGCGGGTTCATTTTTTGACGAAATTTTTTTTTTGTAGTTTTTTAAATTTGATTCGCTATGGTATGACACGAGCTTTTATAAAAATTTTTTTCGATTTTCTATGAGTATCTAAAGTCAATATTTTTTTCAATATTTTTATGACACGAGCTTTTATAAAACTTTTTTCTATGAGTATCTAAAGTCAATATTTTTTTCTATGAGTATTTAAAGTCAATATTTTTTTCGAAGAAACAAACTTTCAAATTTGACACATAACCAAAAATTGAAAAAAAAAAAATTTAAAAAAAGCTCCTGTCATACGATAAACAATTTTGTTAAGATTTAAAAAAGTCATCTTTTTTCCAGATCGGACAATTTCTGCGACTGCCAGCGCTGCAACCACGAGGCCCTTTTTTTCTCTGATGCCAGTTTGGAGCTCTATAAAACCATGTAGGTGTGAAAAATATATTTTTTACAATTTTTTTCTTGTAATCTGTTTAATTCTCTACAAGAATAAAAAAGATAATTTTGAAAAAATGTTTGTTTTTGACCGAGTTATGAATTTTTTAAAAAAGGTCTGTTTTCTCTGACGCGAATGTAATGTCCCACCTTAAGACTAGAATTTTGAGGCATAGACAAGTTTTTAAAGAAATTGTTTGAAAATTTCTGTTCTAAGAGACAGCTTAAATCATTTTCAATAATTTAATTTCTCACCTTTTACTGCGAATGATAGAAATTAATTGAATTTATTCAACACAAAGAATTCAATTAAAAAATTAATGAAATCCTTGAGAGTTTCCGACAAAAGTGGCCTACCTCTTGACTGACTTGCAAAGCTGAGCACAAACCGCAAGCTTCATTTTCATTAAATTCCAACTACCTTTCCCCTACCTACCCTGTGCGCCACATCGCACCACTAGCAGACTTCAATGGGCGAAATTGTTGCTTTTGTGACTTACTTGTAAATGCTCTGCGTGGTCACATCACTCCAGAATATCATGCCAGTGCGAAAGACGAAATCCAATGCTGTCGCTGACTTTGTATTATTCACAATCGATGTCATTTCCATGTGGTCTAGAGCAATCTTTCGTATGTCATGACGACGAGCCAACAACAATGAAGCATGTCCTTCAGTTGCCTTACAGCGTGTGTGATTACGTGGGTCGCGCATGTAACCCGCCTCGCATTCACACTTGAAACCGCCAACAGTATTGATGCAGATGTGAGAACAAGCACCAGGCTCTTCGCACTCGTTGACATCGGTGCAGGTTGTGTTGTCGAGCAGCTTGTAGCTGTGGGTTGTTAGAGAAAAAGAGAGAGAGAGAGAGAGAGAAATGAAAAAAAAAAAAAGAAAACGGATTATTGCATGTTGACATATTAATTGGTTCGACGGCACACAAGCAGTGCTTGTTTGATAAGCAGTGCAATTATAAAGCAGCATGGCAACTCTGTTTTTCCTTTGCTTTTTGGTTTTTGTTTTTGTTGGTTGTGTTTACTTGGTCTTTCAGCGCTGAACTTACCCCATTTCACATTCACACCTATAACCTATAGGTTGATCGATACACTTTTGCGAACAGCCGCCATTGTTGACAGCACACTCATTGACTGCACACTTGCCCGCAGGTTCATCTTCACCACCCGGACAGTCTTTCTTCTTGTCACAGAGCTGGGCAAGCGATATACACTGTCCAGCACCGCAGTCGAATTGTGTTGTTTTATTGCAGACCGTTTGCTTGGTAATGCCTGAAAATATTAGTGTTGTAGGTAGAGTTAAGGTGAAATTAATATTAAACTCACCACAATTGGTCTCATCGCTCTTGTCATCACAATCGGCTTGACCGTTACAGGTGAGATGGCCAGGTATGCAGGTGTGATCACCGCACTGGAATTGATCTGCACGACAGGTGACATTTCTGCAGTTGGCTGGCAACTCATCATCACCATCGGGACAGTCTTTCTCACCATCGCAGATCCAGCTGTGATGGAGGCATGTTATGCGATCTTTGCACTGGTATTCGTGATTTAGACACGGTGTAATGCTCTTAGTTGCATTCGGACAGGACTGTAAAAAGCAAAAAAAAGAAATATGTAGAAAAATTTCAAATATTGAAGGTTAATTTATGAGTTGGTCAGCCTTTAAAAGTGAAAATTTAAATTTTTTTCAGTGTGTTTAATAGATTTATTAAAAACTAGCAGACCACAGTGGTCCGAGGACATTTTCTCTTTATCAATAACACCTTTGTTAGTCTAAAAAAAATTGCAATAATAAAAAACCGTTAAAATATTTGCATATTATTTTTATTTGGAAGCAAATTATAATATATAGTATAACACTATGGAAAAAATGCTGGTTAGCAAAAGTAAGTTCGATTCTGAGAGTGATGGGTGAAAATAGAGCCTAAATTAGAAGACCCATATCGCAGCGTTTGTTTATGTTAGTTCCAATTTTTTTTTTAATCGACCTTCGAACTTTGCAGTGGAGAGTGTTAAAGAGAAGGGTTGATAGCAACATGCAGTTGAAACTCTTGTAACACAAAAGCGTGAAAAGCAAACGACCAAGCAGTGCTAAGCATCGGTGGTAATTATCTCAAAAACTTAACAATTTTCTAAAAAATATTTATTTTTAAATTTTCTTAACTAAACTCCGCTCATGGCATTCTGTAGCACAAATATGATATTTTAAAATTTTTTTCATAAAAATCGGTCGAGTAGTTTTGGAGTCTACTTTGCACTTAATATTTCCATTTCAATTTTATATAATAGTATAGATATAGAAGGAGAATTGGAACGACAAAGAGCGAATCTGTATTCTAAGCTGCTTTCACGCGTTGGAGTCTGTAGTTTCTGAGCAAAGGGAGTAAAGAAGCACGTTTGGCGGTGCTCTTTCTAGCAGATGGACTAAAATGAGGCTGGTTTATAATTTTGCTGAACTTAATGAAGGCCATAAAGTTGATTTGGACGCGGAAAATAATAGCTTTAGTAGTTGCTGCGCATGTTTTTTATAAAAAACCAAAGATGATTTTGAAAAATAGACGTCATTTGCCCACAAACACGCCCACTTCCCAAAAAATTGAAAACGCAATTTATATGATTATGTTTAACCTACAGAGATAAGATTTCGTAAGTTTGTATATTACAACAAAACAAAAATGGTTTTGAAAAATGGATGTCATCTAACCACGAACACGCCCACCTCCCATACAACACAAAAATTTAAAACTCAATAAATATGCTTATGTTTAACCTAAAAAGATTAAATTTGGTCTGTATGTATTTTATACCAAAACTAAGATGCATTCATAAATTGGGAGTAATCCAATCCGTCCACGAACACGTCCACCTCCCATACAAGCCACAAAAGCGAACATACTATATTGGCATTTACATGTGAGCTACAGTAATAAAACTTGAAATATTTATAAATTTATGTAAATTTTTCATCAAAATTGAAATGCATATAAAATATGGGCTTCATCAGCTCACGGACACGCCCATTTTCAATGCTAATACTGCATTTTGAAAAATTAGGTTTAGGGTATTTCATAGTCGGTCTAGACCGACTTTAAACTTTCTTTAATTGTTTTGATATAGAAAAAAAGTTATAGAAAAATTATCATACATTTGCGAAAAATTTCTAACTTTTTTTCATAAACAAAAAAATTTTATTTGTTTAAAGTTTTAGTACGAAAACCGAGTTGTTTAAAGGTTGGTATAAAAACATGTTTATGCTCTAAACTTAGCTTCGAATGACTATTTTTTGTTACCAAACTTAAGGAAATGGCTCGGCGGCAGGAGATTTTAATTCAATGATGATATCATCTCACAAACAAAAATATAGTTTGAGGACCTCGACAAAACTTATTTCTTGCAAGGAATGAACAAATTTGAGGAAACGTTGGTTGAAGTGTATTGAGCTCAAAGGAAAGTATGTTGAAAAAAAAAATTATGTTTTTGTCAAAAGAATTGTGTTTCATTCAGTTGAATTATTGACCCGCTCTCTAATGTATAGAAAACTTAGGGCTATTTATGAAAAGTAAATCGAAAGGTAGTATTAAATATAATTCTAGTAATTGAAGAATGTTTAAAAAATAAAGTTCATGTTCATATAATTTTCAACTCTTTCAGATATTCTTGACCAGTGACTAGCATAATTTAAGGTAATCCTCCTTGCAAGATAATAAAAATATTCGAATAATTGATAAGTAACCTCAATTCATGATTTGAAATAAAAACGGAAAATGCTGACACAGAGAATGACCTTCTTCGCTTGTTTCGCAACCCCCCCCCCACCCATTTTTTTCAAATTCCACACCATATTGCTGTTAGCTGCTAAATCCTGCTTCATTACTTGGCTTACATCATGAATGCAGCACATCGTTCTTGTAATGATCATGCTTCAAACACAAGCCAAACAATGGCCAAAAAGTGCCCCAAAACCAGCTGAACTTTAATTTATTGTGTAATTAATGTGAAAAACATTGTGTGGAAATCCTTGTTAAGTTTTTGGCTCTATTCAAAAGGAGCAGCAGCAGCAATAGCAGCACATATTTGGTGGGGAGGGGGCAATATTATTGTATTGTTGTTGGTTTTGTTGCCATTGTGGTTCTTCTTGCACTGAGCATATCAATGAGTTTGTTTGCCTGGCAGCATTGCGCTTGAACTTTTGTTGCATGCAGCTATGAAAACAACAACAGCAATAACAACAACAACAACAGCAACTGAAACAGCAAAAACAATGAGTATAAAACAAAACCTCCAAAAACAACAACTTTTGCAGCAATAAAACTCGAAGGACAACATGTTGGACGCTCCCACTTGGCGTGCACTTTAAACCAGGCAGCTTTTTCTTGTGTGAACGAACAGTCAGAGTCAGTCCGTCGTTGCTGCACTAAATTGGCAAACAACGCAGCAGCAGCAGCAGCAGCAGCAGAACAGCGATTAAAATTCACGCGGATTCATGTAATGCTCCACCCCTTAAAAACCACCCAACAACGTTGCTTTCAAAAGGATGCAAGCAAATAAAAAGAATTGCACTGTAACGAAAACTGCTTCGTGGGATTTGAAGAGCATAAAACTCAAGCATGAAGTTAAGTTAGCGAAAAAGTGCTGTACTGCTTCAGTCTCTCTCTTTGCCCTCACAGCATTTTACAGCTCTTTGCTATTTGCATTTCTTCATAATATTCAGCTCGTTGCACAAATATACGTCCTTTTGTGCTCAGCCAGCAAGCTCAGCGCAAATTTAATCCTTTGCAACGCCCTTATCTGTGCTAACTTTGCCAACTGTTGGGATCTTAGAAAATTTCATTACAATTTCGACAACAAGACATAGAAGCGACGCTTAAGACCTGCAACAGCGCAGACACGCAGCATTCAAATAGTTGCTGCATTTTCAGCATTTCACCTAAAAGTATGCAAGCATTGTCGTCGTCACCGTGTGCCAGCGTAGTAGTTGCATGACATATAAAAGTGCTACCTTCGGGGTGTAATAGAGACAAAGAACTTGCTTTTGATTGTTGTTGTTGTTGTTGTTGTTGTTGTTGTTGGTATTGTTGTTGTTGCTTTAGTCTTACCTCGCCCAGGCACTTGGCTTAGTTATCCGCAGACAAAGCAGACTTGTGTAAAATAATAAAATTATGAAAGTTAGTTACAAGGTTTTATTTATTTATACACATTTTTTTTTTTTGTTTATTTGTTTTGTCTTGGTTTCTTCTAGCATACTTTCCTGCGTACAAATTTTGAGGATCGTTGAGTTTTGTTGCTAGCACAACACCATAATGGCATGCGCGCAAAAGTATGCAACATGATGACAACTGAAGATATTGTTGTTGTTTGCTTACGCTATGTAGCGGAAAATTTGAGTTGGGTTGCAACAGAAGAGTTGGTCGTCAGTTTTATTAATATTAAACTAGAATATAGCAAGAAAAACAAAACTATTTAAACTTTGCTATCAGCAGGAATTTTTCAAAATGCTCGAAATTTGCTAGCAACACAGGAATGTTGTTAAGACACTTTCATCGTTATGTAGCAACATAAATGAAATCCATTTGAAATTTATGAACATTATGAGCTATGGGTAAAAGTAATCAAATTTACTTAACCCTAAAGCACTGTTATAGGTCCGATAGACTTCCACACCGAAGACAAATACTTGCTGTCTCGCTCTATGTTTTGGTGAATCTAGTCGCGCGTATTAAAAAAAAAAAAACCAAATTGGCCATTGAAAGGACTTTGATCAAGCTTCTTCTGATCAATTTTATTGTGTGTGTGTTACACTTACTGCAAACGACTAATATAAGCAGTAAGTGTTGCAATAAAATCAAAATTTTATTTATGTTATTAAAAAATTTATTGCAGTTGTTCTATTGCAGCAATGTAGATATGTATGTGTCACCCTGTTTCTTTTTTCCACACAAACATTTCTTATATGCCTAAATATTTTCCTTCTAAGCTAAAAGAAATAAAATTTTCGTGCATATCTTTAGGATGAAAATTAAATGCTTGAAAGACATGGTTTGTTTCATTGATTTACTAGATACGGATCAAAATGCGTTCAATATTAATTACATATTGTTTGCCTGTTTATCATATGCCTATTTTGACATAATGGTAGCGCTGCCTACTCTAATTCGTTGCTCAGTTGCGACATAGTTTTTGTGTTGAAATTTTCAAATAATAAATTTTTATGCATAATAAAATTATGCATATCTTTAGGATGAAAATTTAATGCTTGAAAGACATGGTTTGTGTCATTGATTTACTAGATACGGATCAAAATGCGTTCAATATTAATTACATATTGTTTGCCTGTTTATCATGTGCCTATTTTGACATAATGGTAGCGCTGCCGACTCTAATTCGTTGCTCAGTTGCGACATAATTTTTGGATGGAAATTTTCAAATAAATATTTGCTTTTGACATTATTTATAGCTTCACGAGTAAAGCGATCTTGAAAATGTTCATATAAATTAAAAACGTTACCCAAGCGTCACGAATAAGAGACCTTGAAATTTCACTCGCCGCCAAGGAAGTTTCACTTCAAAAACAATGCAGTTTACTGTACGTTAGACAATCGTTGTTTTTTTTTTTTTAATTAAATCGTTCTATTTTTCCCTAAAAACTACGTTTTGTAGTTTTCTCTTTGTGGAACTGTGCCCAGGTGACAGTCTTCGATTTGAATGATTTTCGGATATGTGATAGAAGACAAAAATCTAAGGTCGACTGGTTTTTTTTATATGTGCTCAATCGATGGTTTAAGGTTTCACACTAGCTTTCAAAAATCAGCGAAAATTACGTTTTTTTTTTATGCAATAAATTTTTTTCTATGGAAACATTCATAAATTTGGTACCAACTATAATTTATATGAAATAATTGTGTCAACATACTCCTTTGATATTAACTAAACATTACTAAAAATTACAACAACAAAAATACGTAAGTAAGAGCTTTCGTTTGGTACCAAATTTGTAAATGTTTCCATGGAAAATAGTAAAATTTTAGCAAAAAAACCTAATTTTTGCTGATTTTTTTGGAACTCGGGAACGCGAGTTTGAAACCCTAAACCTCTTTTCCGTCAAAAAAGTAAATTTTTAATTTTTTTTTTTTGGACTTATGCTTCCTTTTAATTTATCAAAGAGAACAATTTAGACAGCTGTAGCATATTTAAATGACTCGCAGCCGATGCCCAGGAAGATACTCTGCAAAAATGCCTTTTTGTAAAAAAAAAAAATTAAAATGTTTTTTACAGTTCAAATGTATTCCTACTTTAATGATAGGATAAATTATGCAGTTATATTATCAACTTTAAAAAAATTAATTTAACATGACTAATTTTACCCTGTCTAAAGGTATCGCCCCCCTTAAGTCAGTTCCTAACCACCTTCAGCGTGTTTGGAATTTTTTTTGTTATATGAAGTTTTTACGCTCTATCTCTCTCTCAATACTTATTCAAAGAGTAACAGAAACAGGGATGCCAACTAGTGGAGAATTTCCCGATTTGCCGGGAATTTAAATTTGAGCGGGGAATCGGGGTATGGGCTCTTATATTCGGGGAATTTAATAAATTATCTAATTTTTCTATGATTATTTGCGGAGAATTTAAAAATTTATCGGATTTTTGCGGGGAAGTTAATATTTAAAGATACTTGTGGGAAATTTGATTTAACATTTAATTTTCTGATAAGAAAAAATTAAAACTTTGTTACTTTATATAAGCTGAATAGACACACATGATACATTAGATGAGTTTTTTTGCAATTTTATTTCTGATTCATGCACTAGGGGGTAAATATGAAAAAGGGTATTAAGAAGATAAGAAATGTGAAATTTCGAGTTCAATATCTCTTAAACCGAGTGCGCTCAAAGCAAAAAACCATTTTTACTGTATGTTTTTATCGAATTTTTTATAATTAATTTTTAAATATATTAAATTTATGTGAATACCAACAAAACACACCGATTCTAACATAACATTAATTGCTGAATCGAATGTCATGGTCAGTATTTGCAAAAGTCTAGTTTTTTAATCTCCTGTTCTCTGTCAAAGTTCAAAAATTTTTTTTTTTTTTTAATTTTAGTTTTTAACCGATGCAACGAACTTGATGATACTTGTTAATGTAAAAATAAATACCATAGACTGATGCACAATTTTATGAAGATAGTCTGCAAAAAAATAAAATTTGTAAAAATTTCTTATTCAACTAGAATTATCAACTTTACCAATTCGTATATTTGTCAGAAAATTAACAATTTAATACAGATTCCTCATAACAAAGGTTTGTTACATAACAAATAATACTGAAAACAATTTAAATAACATTCAAATTGTTTCTTACGGTCTTCTGGTACTAGCCGCCGAGCAATTACATTTACAATAACTACTTGCTTACTTTTACTACTTAGGTACATCCTTTTTCATTTACTAAAAAAAACAACAAAAATCTGTATTTTTCGGTCAATAATAAAATTGACCGTGCAGGTTATAAGGAACTTGCTCAAAGTGTGCTACTTTTTCTCGGCGAAACTCCAAAAATTTTAAAGGGCCAACCACAACAAATTAAAGCTTCAAGTGTGGTCTCTAGAGCGCGGTTCATAGCAAAGGCAATTTTCATTAAAAATTTATTTATTTCGGGATCAATTCGAACTTTCTGGTAAATTTAAAAATATGTTCATAAAACTGAGGATAATGTATTTCTTATATTAATTTACACCAAAAAACGATACCAATTTAATTGAAAATCTTGTAAACTATCACATCGTGAATGAAATCATGGCAAATGAACTTCTGCGTGTATTTGGACGTCACCTGTGGTATCCGTCGGAAACGCTGGTTGGCTTAGCATTCTTCGACAGGTCAATTAATTAATAGAGAACAGAGTTATAAAAGAGAATTTTATAACTTTAAACACCAATAACTTTTTTGACGCATTATTTTTCGCAACACAAAACGAGACCTTTCGTATGGATTTTCCCAAAAACGATCCGAGTCGGTGGATCAACTTCACGAATTATTTGCGCGCCGAAAAAGTAGTCAACAACATGCAGATTGGTAATGACGCTGCAGAGAGAGCAATTGGTTAATGTCTGGATTTAATGGTAAAATTACTAATAAGGAAAAAGAAAATCCAATGGTTTTACAAGTTCTGACAACATCAAAAAATGTTTCCTTATTTAACAACCACAAAGAAATTTTTTTAATAATGTGTTTCGATAATAAAACTCTCTTAAAAACCTCGTTTTTATGAATTTTGTTTAATATGTGTTCATAAATAATTCAAGTTATTTTATAAAATACGTTTTTTTTGATGAAAAAAAACCTTTATGGAATTTCTCCATAAAACTGTGCATCAGTCTATGGTACTTATTTTCACATTAATAAGTATCACCAAGTACATTGCATTGGTTAAAATCAAAAATTAAAAAAAAATAAATAAATTTTTAACTTTGACAGAGTGAAGAAGATTAATAAACTTAAGTTTTGCAAATAATGATCATGGCACTGGATTATGCAATTTATTTTATGATAGAATCTGTGTGTTTTGTTGGAATTCACATAAATTTAATATATTTAAAAATTAATTATAAAAAATTCGATAAAAACACTCGGGGTAAGAGATATTGAACTCAAAATTTCACATTTCTTATCTACTTTAAACCCTTATACATATTTTGCCCCTAGTGCACGAATCATAAGAACTTTTGCATTTCAGTACAAAAAAAAACTCATCTAATGATACATATGATTCAAATTCAACCCATTTATTTCAAATACAACTGTTTATACTTAAAATATAACTTTTAAAAGTTCAAAATAAACTTTTTACAATTCAAATAAAACTTTTTCTAATTTAAACTAACCTAAGAAAAAATTTTTTATGTGTAAAAAGTTGGTTCGGACTTGCAAAAAATTAAATTTGAAATTAAAAACCTGAATAGCTGGGCTAAAAATATGTTGTTTCTTGTTCTCATTGACACAACTGACGGCTCCATTTAAAATTATGCTAAGTCGAAATACTAAGTTTTTGCGGAAAAACTCAATTTTCTTTTTTTATTTTTAATAAACAAGTTTTTTAAAATTTTTTTGAGGAAAAACGCAATTTTCTTTTTATTTTTTTATTAAAAATTTTAAATAAATTTCCGTTTACAACTCTGGAAGGTACATATTGAACAATGTTAAAAAAAACATTTGATATAAGCATTTGCATTTTAATATCAATATCAGGCTTATCCGACTTGAAGTATACTTCAGAATCGAGACATCGCCTTATTGTCGCTCCAAAATTTTAATTTTTTTTAACTTTAAATTTTCTTAAAATTCTAAAAATTAAAATTTTCTTTAAATTTTCTTACATAAATTTAAAGCAGGGACCGAAAATAACTGTTATTTTTCAATTTATAAATGAAAAAGACAATGAAAAAATTGTCGCAGGACTTTTTCGAATAAACCATTATGTTACAAATGGCCTCAGCTTCATGAATATTAAACAGGGACCGTACCGGTTATGGTTTTTATCGAAAAAGTCACATATTAACTGTAATTTTTTAATTTTTATTTTTTCCGACAAAAATAAAAGTTTTTTTGTGCCTTATATTTTTACGGGCGAACATAACAGTTACTTTTGACTTTTATTTTATCGGTCGGAAATAACAGTTATTTTCTGCCTTTTATTTTTTCGGTCAATAATATCAGGCAATTTGTGTTTTTTCAAAGGCTGTTTTACCGACCTAAAAACTAATGGTACCATTAGTTGGGTCTCATCGGTGTGCACAATTTAAATATGGCATCAATAGTTTTTTAATTGGTCAAACGGCCTTTAAAAAAATACAAATTGCCTGATATTTTTGACCGAAAAAATAAAAGTCACAAAATAACTGTTATTTTTGACCGATAAAATAAAAGTCAAAAGTAACGGTTAGATTTGTCCGAAAAAATAAAAGGCAAAAAATAACAGTTAATTTTTAACTTTTATAGAATCAGTCGAAAATTTAAAAGGCACTTAATATTCATGAAGCTGAGGCCATTTGTAACATAATGGTATATTCGAAAAAGTCCTGCGACAATTTTTTCATTGTGTCTTTTTCATTTAGAAATTGAAAAATAACAGTTATTTTCGGTCCCTGATATTAAATGCTTTTTAAATTTTCGACTGATTCTATAAAAATTAAAAATTAACTGTTATTTTTTGCCTTTTATTTTTCGGACAAATATAATCGTTACTTTTGACTTTTATTTTATCGGTCAAAAATAACAGTTATTTTGTGACTTTTATTTTTTCGGTCAAAAATATCAGGCACTTTGTATTTTTTTAAAGGCCGCTTGACCAATTAAAAAACTATTGATGCCATATTTAAATTGTGCACACCGATGAGACCCAAATAATGGTACCATTAGTTTTTTAGTCGGTAAAACAGCCTTTGAAAAAACACAAAATGCCTGATATTATTGACCGAAAAAATAAAAGGCAGAAAATAACTGTTATTTCCAACCGATAAAATAAAAGTTAAAAGTAACTGTTATGTTCGCCCGTAAAAATATAAGGCACAAAATAACTTTTATTTTTGTCGGAAAAAATAAAAGTTAAAAAATAACAGTTAATATGTGACTTTTTCGATAAAAACCATAAACGGTACGGTCCCTGATTTAAAGTGATCAACTTAAAAAAAAATTGGTTGGGTTACAAAGAACTAAGTAAGCACAAGATTGTCGAAGCCCTTCATTAAACTAACATAAGATTTTTGGTGGTCTTATGTAAGTTTTTTCTCAGTGTATATTTTCAATTAAAAAAGGCTATAAATGGGGGGGAATTCAATTCAATCAAAAAAATCTATAAAAGGTGAAGAATTTTGTGAAAAATCGGGGAATTTTGAGAACTACTGCGGGAAAAACAAACAAATGAGTTGGCAACCCTGAACAGAAACCTGTTGGTGCTTTTTGGCAAAAAAAAAAACCAATTTAATTTTCTTATTTAATTTCTCAATTTTTATTCCTTTATTGACCTTCTTGAACTGCGACATATTCTTTAACAACTAAACATACGTTGTGGACTTTTTTAGACTTTTTACTAGGGATGTGATTTGGCAGATGTGTTGTGATTTGGCCGGATAAGGGATATCCGGTGAGCTGTTTAGCCGGATAGTGGGTCCATTGGCTCGTTGTTAACAAAATCAATATATTTCTAATTCGACAGGCTATAATCATAGCACAATAATAAAGAAGCTCATATTAATATGGCAGTTTTACAAGCAATAACGCTAGAGTTCAGCTACTAAAGCGTTTTAGCACTTTCTCAATATTAACCCAATCAAAGCCAAAACCAATATCATCAATTAAAAATTTAATGTTATGAAAACCAGTGGCTCAATCCAATTTAATGTGTGGAAAAATAGTTTCCACAAGAAAAAGTAATAGCAAAATATTGCAGAATTTATTTATTTTGAAATGGCTTACTTTGGAATTTATTAAAAGTTTGGCCAATACACGAGGAAATTTGTTCCAAATCCTCTACTAATGATCATTGAGTGCGTTTAGCAAGAACAACTGTTGTACAACCGTGTCTGATTTACTGATCACTATATTTGTTCCGTGGTGACCGTGGCATGCAGGTTAAGTGTGTGGCTTAGCATGCTCGGAGCCCGGGTTCGATCCCCAGCCGAGGCGAAAAGTTTTTTTCAATAAAAATTTTTCTGATCGGTCACCACATCTCTGCAGACAATGGCAAACCTCAGAGAGTAAATAATGTCATGTTAAACTTCTTGAGAACATGAACTTTAGTCGTTCGGAGTCGGCATAAAACATGTGGGTCCAGTTCTCGGACAATTGTGTGCAAACATTTAATAACACACACAACACAATTGATCACAAGAAGCTCGGTCAAAGTCCTTTCAAGAGCTGAAATGGCCAATTTATTTTTTTTTTATATTTTTTTTATATCGCACCATTCTCTCAACGTGTTGCGGCTAACAGTTCGGCAGTTTAAAATTAAAACACGAAACAACGCAATACTTTATTAATTTTACTGATTTTTCTTTTATTATTATTTTTGATATTTGTAGCGTTTTTGTAACTATTTTTAATTAATAAATGAATTCATGAATAAAGTATACCTCTAATGATGAGTTTTGTATACTTTTCAAATATTGAAATTGATAAATTCATTGTGAAATTTTATCATTATTTAAATACTTTTAAAAACTATCCGGTCTGCCGGATACTGGATATTAATGCAATATACTGTATGCGGCAGCATAGTTAATGTTATCGGATATCCAGCGAACCGGATAGTTACCGGATATCCATTACATCTCTACTTTGTACTATTGTAAATTTTATAGAATATTCAAAATGGTACTTATTGATGAGGAGACAAGTTCGAAAGACCGCGGAATTAGAGAGGTTAGATAACCTAGAGGTTATTAATATGAGTCAAGGATAATTTAACCCAGATTATCAGTTGTTTTTTTGTTTGTTTTGTAAATAACGACCCATTGTGATCTACACAAAAAAACAAAAAAAACAAAAAAAAAACTCTGATCTACACAGGTTGCATAAATTTTGAATTTTTTACTAAATGCTTAAAGTGATTCACGTTTCCATTGTATAGGTACATTAATTTGCTTTTTCACTTGTATCTTATGAACTATTCATGCTGTTTGTATTTATGCAGGAATTACATGAATTTCGGCCACTAAGCTCATAAAAAAGTTTACGTTCTTCTAGTATATAAACATGAGAATCATGCATTTTTTAATGTTATCATGAATTTGTTCATGAATTTTATGAATTTCGTTCACTTAATTGATAAAAGAGTTCACGTTTTCCTTGCATATGAGATACATGGGTGCACTTTTTTTACTTATCTCATAAACTTCTCTTATTCTCCTTGTATTTAAAGATGAACTTTATGAATTTTGTTCACAAAAATTATGAATGATTCATATTACTCTAGTATTTTTTCACAGCATATGCGCAAGTTTTTGCTGATTCATGTATCTTGTACAAACACTTTATGAACTTAAAGCACTAAGCTTATGAAATATTCACGTTTTCCTGTTTTTTGCTTTAGTGCATTTTATACATTGATATCATTAATTGTTCATGTGACTCGTGTTATTATTTAATGGGCCAAAATTCATGAATACGATTCATGAAGATCATTTCAAAATTCATAATTAGTGTGTATTTTTTTTTTTTTTTGATTTAATGTATGTTCCAAGCACTTTTTACAAAGATGAGTTCATAAATAGAAGGCTTCTTAATAATCTACTAGTATCGTCTGGGGTCGATATTCGGCCAATTTATTGATTGCCTATTTATAATTATATGCGAGATGGTTAAAATATGTTCGAGGCCATAACTTTTAATTGATTGGAGGAGGTATGAAGCTATTTTCTTCAAAAAAATTATTTTTTTATTTTATTATTTTTTTCAAAGACAGAAAAACAACATTTTCAAAAAATTTAATTTTGTCAAAGAAATCATAGAGGGTAACATTGATTTTTTGATAGCACGGACAGTTTATTAATTTAGTGTCAAGGCAAAATTAATTCAGCTAAAATCCGGTAAAGATTTTGAACGAAAATCAAAAATGCAATTTTGAGTTTTTATTTTTTTACAACAAAAATCATTTTTACCTCATATTTTAAGAATTTGGTGGTCTTTTTTTAAAAGGAATAATTTATATACAAACAAAAAAAAAACGGTATTATTTTAAAAAGTTTTTTTCAAGTTAACTGATAAGACTTAAATACAAAAAAGAAATAAATAAAATAAATTGACTGATGGCGGAGATATTTGCTTCAGAATTTAGAACATTAAATTTGAGACAGTTTTTTTCTCTGTTTTGGCATTTGGTTGAAACTCGCGCTAAATAACTAACGACAATATTAAGAAAATTCATTAAAAATACTTTTGGTAAGAACTTTGCTGTAATTTTTATCACGTTTGAAAGAAAATTTAACAAACTTTCAGAAAAAATTAGAAAAATTGAAAAACCGTTAAAATTCAACCAAGATATTCATATGGAAAGTCAAATTTTTGAATTCAAAACACATTTTTTTACAAATTTAACAATTGATGAATGCATAAAAGTACATTTTTTTAAGTAATTGTTCCTTCTCCAATCAAATTTCATATCAATCAAAGAGCAGATTTTTGCTCAAAAATGTAATTTCTCTCTTAGAAGGTTGGGAACCCCCTCTATCAGATATTTCATTTATATATACATTCTGCACATCTGGGTAACATAACTTTTCGAATGATATAAGTTCCATTTATTTTGAGTTTAAACTAATACCAAAAAAGCGTACGACAAACTTTAATGTTCACGTATTAATATGTATGATGAATGATTGTACTCAATGACAATTAGCTGCCTTACTTCACAGTTGGTTTTGAACAGAGCTTATTCGCGACTATTAACTGAGCCACTTTTTTGATGCTACTGAACTCTTGCTTATGCTTTTAGTTGCCAAAAATATCTACTTTTTTGTTGAAATAATCAATATTCTCACCACAATTTTTCGTTTTCATTAAAATTTCGCTCTAATAGGCTTGCCAACTGTTGCCAAAAAACAAGAGTAATTTTTATATTTGGTTTTTTTTTTTTTTTTTAGAAAATTTTAATTGAATTGTTAAAAAATAGGCCAGAAATTACAGCAAATCCTCAGAAAATACAGCCGAAATAAGTGAATCAACTGTATATTTGCTACATTTAGAGGCAGCCACAAAATGTGGCAGCAATAGTTGCAAATGTTAAGCATGTCATGGGGGCGGTTGAATGTTAATGAAACTAAACAAAATTTGCAGTAGTTGCTGCATTTGTTTTTAATTTTTATTTTGTTTTATTTTACTTTTTATTTAAATGCAACTCTCATTGTTTTGCTAGTTTGTACTATTTAGACGCTTTTGTGGCTAGTTTCAATTAAGAGAAAACTAAACAAAATAAAGTAAACGAAAAGAAATGTAAGCAAGGCAAGCAAACAAACAAACAAACAAACAAACATAGAGTAGCCAGCAAAAACTATTGCTACAACAGCATTTGCAATGTCAGCAAAAATGCTGCAACTTGAAATTGGAAAATATTGTAATTTGCACGCGCCAACAGCAGGGTTGCCAATGCAGCCAACTGCTTGCTGTATAAAATAAAAGCTAACATTTTGTTGGCAAGCAGCTGGGCAGGATTTACGAATGCAGCAGCAACAGCAGGTTTGCTTGTGGCTGCGGTCGAAGTTAAAATAGTGCCCTTAGGGTGGGCAGACTGTTATTTCAGGCAGGAACTGCGTTAAATTGCTTTGGATTATTTTTCTACAAAAAAAAAAAAAAAAAAAAAAAAATTACTCCTGCACGCGGTTTATAAATTCCACTTAAGCGCTGCTATAGCAAAGTTAAAGCAGATAGCGGTGTCTAGTGGACAATGAAAGGTCAAGGCTAGCATCAAGAAAGTGTAGCTAAAAGCAGTGAAGAGAAACACTTTTACGACTTCCGGCAACATAATAAAAAACATTAAAAGCCTTTAAAGACTGACAAGCGAATATTGTTTAGAATTTGCTAAAATTTACTCACCATTTCATCAGAGCGATCGGGACAGTCGGAATCGCCATCGCAAACCCATTTCTTGGTAATGCAAGCGCCATCGGCGCAGGTGAAATCGGTGAGTGCATTGCAGGCCATGCGTGGGCAGTTCTTTTCATCGCTGCCATCACCGCAGTCATCATCATGGTCGCAGACCCAACGCTTCTGTATGCAGCGCCCATTGCCGCAGGTAAACTCATCCGTGCGACAAGTATCATCTATGCCAAGACAAAAAAAAAAAAATTAATAAATTTCTTAAAAAATGTTATAATGTTATGTTATGTTATGTTATTAAAGGAGTGCTTAAAAAGCGTGTGATATACAAAGTGAAAAACATGCAGCGTGAAGTGAAATTAAATGATAACGTACTTACATGAAATGAAATGTTTTGAAATATGCTTAAAAAAAAATTACATTTACTTAATAAGCGCTTTTAAGTTTCTACAAATATCAGCAAAAAAAGGCAAAACATAAATATGCGTTCTTTTAATTACTTTGCATTAATTATACTTCATCAAAAAACTAGCTCTTTCCCATCAGCGCTATTAACTTAGTCCTAAGTCAAGGACACTCACTCACTCACTCTCGTTTTGTGCCGGATTTGCTTGGAAATTTCCTTTGACAAAACAAACAATTTGCTCAACATTAAACGAATTAAATGTAAATATTTTCAATTGAAATTAAATCCTTTTTGCGCGTCTGCACGAAGAAACCAGCACAGGAAGTGCTGGTTAAACAAGTTAATATAAAATAAATTCACGCAGCATTAACAGCTTAAGGCAGGCAGGCAGGCAGGCAGGCAGGCAATCTGACAATCAGTTAGTTAGTGAGGTAGGCAGGCGGACAGCGTAAAGCATGACAGACAAAGTGGCGGAAGCTTCAATTTCCGTTTAAGATGCCGCAGGAGCACATTTGCAACAGAAAAATATATAAAAAAAAAAATAAACAAAAACATAAAAAATAAAGCGATACTTCATCGGCGGCTACTTAAGTGCTGCTTCAGAAGGATTTTAGCTTAAAATCAATGTAAAGCAAGGCTTTTTCACGCTGCAATACAGAACAATGAGCTTAAAAAGTTACAAATTTTCTAAAAATTTACAATATATAAGAAATAAGAAAGAAATTGTTTCAGCGCCTTGCACGGTAGAAATGAAACTTAAAAAAAAAAAAAAAATCTAGATAACTACAAAACTTTTTTTCTAATAAGTGTGAATGGGCTCTTATTTTGAAACGAACATTTGTCTTTGATTTAACTAAAATGATTCAGAAATTTACTCCTTAATGGAAACTTATAAATGTCTAGAGTAGACTAATCTGTGATATAGATAAAAATATATAATATAAATAGATAAAATATTTACGAAAAAGATGAACTATAGAGACAGAATTTTAGTGCTAAAACTAACAAAAAATATTCACTGATATTATTTCTTAAAAAAAAAAACAAAAAAAAAAAAAAGAAACACAAAGTGGCCATTTCAGTCTACTAAAAGCTCTCGAACAAGCTTGTCATCAACATTAGCCTTTTAGATCAACTTTTTAAAACTTTTTTTTTTTTAGATCTGTCTTAAAACGAGACAGTTAGGTTAGGCTAGAAGGGTCGTGTACCTATGAGGTGTTTCCGTGAGGGCTTAGTGGTTAACCTAGATTATCCCAAACAGTTAACGTTCAAGTTCTCCAGAAAATATACATTTCATTACATTCTCTCTGAAGTTTGCCTTTATAAATCTGTGGTCCCAAGCGATAATCGCATTATTACGATCTCCATATTTTGAGAAATCTTGCTTTAATTTGGCATTTAAATTCTATGAAGAATTCTTCGGTTTTTATGGGTTTTATATGGATCAATACATTTGCAACAGATCTGCATCAATAAGTCAATTCTTTCTTAAGTCGACTTAAATGATGAAAGCTTATGACCGTAGATATAATATATGCTCTTATATCAGTCATTCTTTTACAAATTGAACACCATTTTGACCGACACATTTTTGATTAGCCTGAAAATTTCTTAACGGATTCTGTATTGAAAAAAGGCACGTGTTCGAGGATCAAACTTCTGCTAGACTAACGTTTTCAATTCATATGAAATTTTCAAAAAATGATAGCCGCTAGCGAGAATTGAACCCTGACAATCGTTGCTCAAGAGTCGGATTCTATACCTTTACGCCACGTAGGCACATGATAAACGGGCAAACAAAATATAATTAAATCTGAACGCGTAACATTCTGTCCGTAACATTAATTTTCATCCGAAAAGTATGCACCGAAAATTTATTTCTTTAAGCTTTTAAAGGCCGCTTGACAGATTGAACTTTTGACACCATGTGTAAAATGTCTCACAGGTGAGATGAAAATAATGGTCGGTAAAATGACTAGAACAGATATAAATTACCTCATATTTTTGATCGAAAAGTAAACGTCAGAAAATAACTGTTATTTTTTATCGATAAAATAAAAAGTAACTGTTATTTTTACCCAAAAAAACGAATAGGCATAAAATAACTTTTATTTCTGTCGGAAAAAATAAAAATTAAGGGATAAAATTTAATATGTGACACTTTCGACAAAAACCAATATTTGGTCCCTGGATGCAAATATTGAATCACAGATTATTATGCCATTTCGTTTTGCTTGAATTTCTTTTCAGATACTTTCTCTTTCTATTTCACACTAAAATCTCTCTTATTTCTTACTGTTAAAGAAGTTTCACTTCTGCAAGGTGTACGTTGCTACACGTGAGTTTTTTTTTAATAGAAAGGGTTTAAAAAAAAAAAGAAATTGGCCATTTCAGCCCTTGAAAGGACTTTGACCGAGCTATTTATGATGAATTGTGTTGTCTGTGTTATTAAATGTTTGCACACAATTGACCGAGAACTGGACCTACATGTTTTATGCCGACTCCGAACGGCTAAAGTTCATGTTCTCAACAAGCTTTACATGGCATTATTTACTCTCTGAGGTTTGCCATTGTCTGCAGAGAGGTGGTGACCGATCAGAAAAATTTTTTATTGAAAAAACTTTTTCGCCGCGGCTGGGATCGAACCCGGGCTCCGAGCATGCTAAGCCACACTCTTAACCTGCATGCCACGGTCACCACCATAGAAAGGGTTACAAGTTTTATATTTTTCAGAACTTTTTTCATAAGAAATAAAATGGTTTCGACAAAATTATAGAATTTTTACAACCACAATTTTGGTATTTGAATGAAAGTTTTGACCTTGAAAATGGCAAATTGTGTTACTTAAGTGGCACCACTTGTGTGGATGACCGAAAGTAAAGAAGTTTATTTTTAAGATTTTAAGAAAAATTAATTTATAGAAAAATTTAATGTTAAAAAAACATATTTACGAATTTGTAATAAATACATGATAAAAATTTTTAATCAAAATAACTTAAATTCAGCGAGATATTCGCAATCTGCCAAGACCTAAAAAAAAGTGTTCCAATGCAGCAGTTATAGGCCCTTTACAGTGCTTGATATAAAAAAAAAAAAACAAAAAGTGTATTAAATTCATAGGTTACAATGATCTATAAAAAAAAAATTAAAATTAAAAAGGATTAAGGATTATTTGTGTTAAATATCAAATTTTGCATTAAATTTTATAAATTTTGGCCTGTAAAAAGCAGCCTTTTTATAAAACTTTAAGTTCATAGCATAAAAAAAAAATTTTTATAAAACTTTAAGTTCATAGTATAAAAAAAAAAAATTGAAAGTGAAAAATATGAAGGATTTTTTTTTTAATTTCAAATTCTGCACAAAAATTTTATAAATTTTGACCTGCAAAAAGTAGCTTTTTCATGCATCATATAAAAGCTCAGCGGGCGGTCAATATGTTCATAGATACAAGGCAGGCCTACAAACTACCGAACCACTAAAACATCTTCCAAGCGGGTAGTTTTCGCTTCCAGCGGCAATCAAATTCATGTGCTTCGATACTGCCCTGTTTAGAAATGTTCTATCAAATGAAGACGCACTATTGGGCTCCAAGTCATTGCAGTGCACTGGAGTATTGAAGGAAATGAGATGACAGACGGTCTAGCAAAGTAAGGTACCGGGCTAGCATCAGAGTTCGTAGAACACGTAGCTACTTCTACTATAAAAATTGTACAAAAACCTCAAAACTAGTGCCAATTAAGTAGTGAGTCATAGATGGAAAAATACGGCAACTTGCAAGATCTCGAGAGTTATGTGTGATACATCATGTGGCAAATGAAGTTAGTTAATCTAAAATATGGCAAGTTTTTATCGAAAAACTTTGCCTTTTTCTTTTTTGCTCGTTTTTGTAAAAATTTTACAATAAAATAGTACACAATGTCTGAGCAGCAACGACGTTTTCAAAGTAAAATATATCATTTATTATAATTTAAACAGTAGAGATTGGAAAGTGTTATATTTTTTATATAAAAGATAAAAAAATTTTTTATATTCAAGAAAATTTCTGCGAAGTTAATGGAGCAGTTGTAAAAATAGAGGTTAGTTCGGCAAAATCAGAAGACGAAAATTCGATTTCGTTGATTTGGAAATTTCATCCGACAAATATTGAGTCATCTACTCCACTGAGAACTGAAACTGATTCCAATTCAATATTTGAACAGATATTTTGATGAAAATCATTTCACGTAAGCATCAAAAATTACCAATATGTAAGGCATGGCAAAAAATGCAGTTTAGTTATGCATCAAAAATCTATAGGTTTTACAGATAACATTTGCACTTTGGCTGTATTATGCCGGTAATGTTTATGTATTGGAGTAAACGATGTGATCATGAAATAGTGAAAAGTGAAATGTCACGAAAAAAGTTCTTCTTTTTACGAAAATACACTTCCTTTTTTTACACTGAAGCCAACAGTTGTGTCTTGTGGAAGGTTCAGTCTTTCATCGACGCTGTTAGAAACTGTTGTCTTGACATACCAAAGAATTTCAAAATCTTTCATCGACGCTGTTAGAAACTGTTGTCTTGACATACCAAAGAATTTCAAAATATTTTCAGTGAGTGAATGAAAAAATGATCACTTGTTTAGGTTAATGCCCAAGGCTTCTTCGGTAGTATGTAAAGAATAAGCCTCGTCCAGTCGGACAAACTTAAAAACTTTGTTGTCGCTTCATTCTCTGGGGTTGTATTAAATTTCGAGGTATATCCAGGGCATGACTTCTTTGACAAATCAATCTTTATTGCCATTACCATACCATACCATATCATATCATGCCATACCATATTTTTATTTATTTTTTGATCGTTTCTTAGCTACCATACCAAGCTTGAATGTTTGCGAGATATGAAAATTTATACAATCGGAACTATTAAAGAGAATCGACTAAAAAAATTGTAATTTCAAATCAATGGTTCGAGGAGATATCGATCAAAGAATAATGAAGGAAGGCACTACGGTGATTTGTCCGTCGAAGATGATAAAGAAGAATATTTCTTCTCGGTTGATGAAGGTACCGTCGAAATATTGTCATCTGATAGTAGAATTGCATATAAAGAAGAGCAGCAAAAGGAACCTGCGAAAGAGTTAAGAAGATCAACTCGAGATAGAAGACTAGTGATAAGAGATGGTTACGTGTCTTATTTTGCAAGTGAGTACGCTGATGAAGATCCAAAAACCACTAAAGAAGCGTTGAGACGTGATTTTTAGAGAAAGTTCGATTGTCACGACCTCGAAACTAATTCCAAAAAATTTAAAAAAAATCTAAAAAATACTATACACCATACAACTTTTTAAAGCAACTATGAAATTTGAATTTTTTTTTGAACATGAAAAGTCTCTTCAGGATGATTTTTACTCCCAAGCAGGCAATTTTGCTTATTTATTTAGCCGTTAAGCCAAAAATTTGCCTCGTTGCTGAAGATGATTGGACGATAAAAATGTGATTCAGCTGCCAATTGATTTTTAGCTCATTCACTGAACTCACAGTGCAAGCGATGGTTTAATTTTATACGGGTTTATGTCAAGGTCTTTCCTGTAAGTCTTATACTGCAGACAAGCAAAGACGTTGAGTTGTTGAGAAAGGCGTTGAATAAATAAATTTGTGTCTGCAGTCACATGGCTTCTTCGTTACGCACAGTATGAGCTGGTAGTAGATAAATATTTTCCAAAGAAGTAAATGTATACGTAATAGTTAACCGGAGAATATACTTTTGGCAATGGTTGCGGACATAAGAAAAGGTATACGACAGCTAGGACTTAAACGTATATTCGAGGCAAGAACTTGCTTAGGTACTGGAGTAAGGCGATCCTTGAAGTTTTGCTATTAAATGCTATAGGCAATGTTATACTATATAAGAGTGAAGGTGTTTTTTTTTATTACTCGAAATGCTGAATCAATTATTGTCGATTTAAATTTCATTCAAATCATTTCAAACATCGACTGACGCTTGAAGCCTTAAAGTAACTTAATGTAGCTTAAAGCATCACTTTTACTCTTCCACCTTTTCCGCCTTACCAATAGACAAATGAAAAAAATCGACTTTATCATAATAGTCGACTCTTGCCTTATTTCATACCAATAAGCAAAAAAAAAATGTTATATACTTAAAAATGTTATGTACTAAATTCTTAAAAAATTTTTTTCTGAGCAACTCGTAATTTTTTGTGTGAAATCTGTCAAAAACGCTAAAACTATTATTTTTTTACAATTAAGATAAATACAAAGTTACAAAGTTTCTTAAAAAAAATTTCAACTTTAAAATCAGCTTCAACTGAAATTATGCAAAAAGTTGACTTTTGTTAAAAAGCCGATTTTTTTTTTTTTTTTTTTGTTAAATGGTTTCACTTTGGTTGACTTTTTCTGAAATTTTTATCAAATTGGTGAATAATTTAAAAATTTTTATCAAATTAGTGAATAATTTAAAATTTCCCTAAAGGGAATTTTGAGGGAAATTTTTTAAATTTTTTTAAAAAGCTACTTTTCATATGAGAACAAGTTTTATCACACCGACAATGACCAAAACTAATATTAATTAAGATAAGTCACAAAAAAATTGATTTTAAAATTGTTTCAAAATTTCTCTATTGCAGGAAATTTTTTCACACATTTTTCCCTCTCTTTTTTTGATCAAATTTCTCTGTCAAAATAAAAATTTTTATTAAATTAGTGATAAATTTGAATTTCCCTAAATATTTAAAATTTCCCTAAAGGGAATTTTGAGGGAAATTTTTTAAATTTTTTTAAAAAGCTACTTTTCATATGAGAACAAGTTTTATCACACCGACAAAGACCAAAACTAACAATAAAAGTCACAATAAAATTGATTTTAAAATTGTTTCAAAATTTCTCTATTGTAGGAAATTTTTTCTAACATTTTTCCCTCTCTTTTTTTGCTCAAATTTCCCTCTCAAAATAATAATTTTTATTTAATAAGTGATAAATTTGAAGGGAAATTTTTGAAAAAGCTTATTTTCATATAAAGACAAGTTTGATTACCAAAGCTAACATAAAATAAGATCAGTTACGAACAAAATTGGCTTTGACGATATTTGAAAATTTCCCCATTAAAGGAAATTTTTAAAACTTTTACCTTTTCTCGTTTCTTGCTTTAAATAACAATTTTTTTTTTTCAAATCAGTGAACAATTTTTTCGAAACATTTTTCTCTCTCCTATTTTGCTCCAAATAATCAGCTCAATCATAAAACATTTTCTCCCGGGAGTTGTGAATGGGAGTTTCGGGTTTTAGGAGATCAGCTTAAAGAGATAAATTAAAGCTTTTTGCATTAATTTAGTATGTGCAACTTACCGTGGGACAAAACAAAATATGGTTACTATTTATAAACAGCTGAAATATAGGTACAAAGTATAATAAGAAAACTATTGAATACTAAAAAATACTATAAATAACACCAGAACCATGAATTATAAATGGTGTTTTGTTTCCTTAAAACAGTGCAATATAAAAATAGACAATATCCCAGTAGAAAATATTGGCAAATTGTGTGTAAAGTAAATATTTTATATATATATATGAAGTGTTTAATAAATAACTACAAAAGCGTGTTGAACCATTACCAATTGAACCATGAATAAATGCTATATACAAAATCAACAAAAGTCACTTCAAAGGGGCAACCCTAAAAAAAGCAACCTTAGAAGATTTAAACAAAAAAAGAAAAGAACTAACTAAAGAAATACAAGTGACTACGGTGCAAAAATTAAACAAACAACCCAGAGAACAAAACTAGAGACAACCAAAAAGAAAATACAAAAAGTGCACGAAGTGTTGAATATCAGAAAATTATGTTGAATGCTTACTGCAGGAAGCCTCATCAGAGCCATCGGCACAGTCTTTACTTTGATCGCACATCCAGGCTAATGGTATGCATTCACCTTCGCCAGATTTGCAGGCGTACTCATCGGGTGAGCAAGTTTTACTTTCTGCAATTTAGAAGAAAAAAGAATTTTGGCAACTTTTTTTGTAAGCAAATTTAAAAGAAAAATTAATAAAAAAAAAAAAACAAAAATTATAGAATTGTGCAAAGTTTTTCCTGTGCTTTAAGGCAGGACTTTAATATTCATATAAATTTAAAGTCCATTTGGCTTAGAAATGTTCACACATCCTTTTAAAAAATATGCTAAGTGCTAAACAAACACGGTCAGAGTTAGCTTAACTACTCACACTACCACGCAAAACAGCAGACATTTATGTATAAATAATTGATATCAAGCTGGCAACACTAACAAGCTGCAATTGCTGCTGCCTGCTGTATGTCTCTGTCTATTGCTGCTAATTGCATTTGCAGTGTCGTTGCCAGCCAGTGCTCAGTGTTTGTTTTTTTTTTCGTGTTTAATTGAACAAAACACATACTTTTACAATCAAATGCATGGGTGTTCATTCATGGTGTTGCTAGATAAATTTACACATTGATAAGTTTAGAGTTGAAGTCTTACAGACGACATAATTATAGGGCGGCAACATTAGATAATTAAGTTGTTGTTACAAAAAGCATGTTTTTGTTTAAAGCTTGCAGACTAGAAATTAATATATAACAGACAGTACTTTTGCTTAACAGATATAGAACATTTTTCATAATATTTGTTATAATAATAATGTTGTTATATTCAACTTTCAGTTTCTTTAATATAATTATGCAGTTTTATTACTAGAAGTGCTTATTTTTTAAACATATTCTTAATATTTTGAATAAAAGTGTGGAAAAAATTATAATTTTATCACTTGCTGCTATTATATGTGCTTCAAAATTTTTTTATAACTATTATATATCTTAGAATAAAAAGAAAATTTTTATTTTAATTTTGGTTTTTAAATAAATTTACAAAAAAATTTATTAAAACAGAAATTTGCTGCTTGGTTGCATTTATTAACAAATTTACTGGTATGTTAGCAAACATGTCAAATAGCGGCTTACCACAGACCCGCATTTATACACATATACACACACACACACTCACTCACTCACATATAGCAACAAAAACACACTAACACATTTGCTCACCAATCATGCAACCAATCAACACACATTAATCATTGAAACCACCACAGCTCGCATTAGATAAACATCAGCAACGTCATCATCAACGTCAGCGCATGATTATTATCATCATCTTCTTCAAGCCCATTATAATCAAAATCATCAAAATAAACACTAATGAATGAATAATTAAAAAGTTTCTTTACACTTTGATGCACATGAATTCAAAAGGAGTATATTTTGTTTTTATTTTTAATTTGTATCATAATGATTTTCGTGTGGGTGCTCTAGCAAAAGTATGGCATGAAATTAAGACATCCCCACCCCTGGTAGGGAAGAAAAATTGGTTGATTTAAAGGATTAAATATAACTTTGTTTTTATGCATTAATTTATTACTTTCAAACATGCTCATTCCAGTAGAGCAGAACTCATTTCAACTGTGGCAGGCAGTGGGTGGTGAGCTAAAATGGGGCTAGATTTAAATGCTGCTGGCTGCCTGACAAAGCAAGCAAGAGGCAACATTTTCGAAATAGGCAAAATCTAAAAATTAATTTACTTAATGTAATGAGTTGGAAGCGTGTTGTTTGATCTTTAGTAAATATTTTAATGTGGAATGTTGAGATAACGTCAAAGACAGGGCACTGTTTTCAATGCTAGCTAGTTTGTTTAACAAATTAATTTCACTGAGCTTGTATGTCACACAAATATTTTGTTAAAATATTTTCAAAGCTTAAAGCTATGATTTCAGCACAAAGATGTCATTAAAATCAATTTAAAAGCGCAAATGAGTAAGTTTTAATTTTAACTTGTTTAATACAAGAGCTGTTTAAAAAAGTACCACATGGCGTATGAGTGATATTTTTTCAATGTAATGTAATTAAAATGCTTTAAAGTGCTATTAAAAGCTTAATTATGAGCCGACAGCTTTTGTGGCATTAAATAGCATAAATAATGGCATCGAAGGCCATTTGTTGCAAAAAGATTTATTGACAGACGACTTAGTTAAAACTGCTATTTGACAGTCATTGAAGTGCTTTAATATGATTTGAAAATAATAAAAAGATTGCCTGCAATAATGAAGTGACTCAAATAATATAATATTTTGTAAATTAATATAACACGCAGCTGTTAAAGACACAGAAATTAAACGATAAAGATGAAAAAATGTACAAGTAAGGTAGTTTAATGACATCTGCGTTTAAACTCGTCGCCAAGGAAGGAGGTTGGTTCACGGAGTTCAAATAACTTAAGTGTTAACAAATATAAAGCAAATTAAACATACATTTAGCCATTAAAACAGTACAACAAACTGATAAAACAATTTTAATTTTTTGAAACAATGCTAACCCTCAAACAATAAGCTAGGATTTTTAACAATAAAATAAAAAGTGCCCACAAAATTAAAATAAAATAAAGAACTCAGAAAATTTACAAGAGTTTACGATTGTACAAGAGTGCAGGGATGAACAACCAAATAGGCTTGAGGTGACAAATTAAAGACGAACTTTAGAGTTAATCAAATATTTTCAGCTATTCAAAGCCTGGTTAGAATAGCTACATTACTTTTAAATGCGAGTACCAATTTATTTCAGTAGAGCGAACTCCACGTTAACTACTCTCTGAAACTGCATGAGTACCTTTGTTAACAACTGCAGTTATGTTAACTTGTCGAATAGTCAACTTAAAAGTAGATTTAAATCTTTTGTGTAGTTATATCAAAATTTGTGCATGCTTAGTAGTTATGTCCTGTGTTGTCCCTGAGCCTAACCCACACTTTAGTGGATACGTTTTTCTCACATTAACTTATCTGGAGCCACTGATATCCTAAATATTACAGGTTTTTTTGATGCTATGGGTTGTGCTTCAAGTGCAAAATAGCTGAAGTAGGTGTGCATTAATGTTAGCTGTTAATGCATGCATGTAAAATATGCTTCACGAAAGATTAACTGTCAAGAATTTTTGATATTTCGAATACGATGTTTAAATACTAATTGAGGAACCCGCCATTTAAAATTTTTTTTTTTTTAATTTTTGAACGGCCACGAAAAGTAGTTAGCTGTAGATTTTTGTTGATATAGTAAAAATATTAAAATTGAAAAAAAAATCAACTTGAATTCTAAGAGAAAACTTTAAAAATATTGAAAACAATAAACCGATACTATATTATTAAAAACATACTAAATTATGAAACCCAACCACCAATATAGAATATATCGTCAATATAGAATAACGTACTGAAGCACTTTTTAACACTTATTTAGCACACTGGGATCATTTACACTCAACTATTTTTGTGGTTGGATATAAAATACAAATTTTTACGCTATGACAATAATATTTTTTTAATTGACTTCGGAGACTGAAGATTTTGAGAGACCGTCTAGGGACCGTCACTATAAAACCAGTTACACAAAAAAAGCTGGCGGTTTTTAGCTAGACCTGGGCATGTGTTGTGGATTCTACCTCCTGCTCATCTCTACAGCTTCTGCAGAAATTGTTATGGAGGATGTTTAATCTTCGGGCTTGGTTATCAATTAAGCAGTGTCCTGTTAGGACACCGATAACAATATTTATTTGTTTCCTTCTGAAGGAAATTAGTTTTTTCGAGCGTATCAAGTTCAGAGTTGGTCAAACCTGACGCGCCGTGTTACGTGTGCTGCCCGTAGACAATCTTATGTAAGTTATTTTAAGGAATAGCTCATTTGCTAGTTCATCCGCTTTGCAGTTTCCTGGAAAGTCTATATGTCCAGCATAGGAAGATTTTTAGCTGATCTGCCATCTCATTTCGAGATCTGCGACTGTTTTTGATGTTATTTGAACAGATTTCAAGGCTTTCAAAGAGGCCTGATTATCATATCGAATGCAAATATCCTAAGCTGATATTTCATTCATTTAAAGTCAAGTCACAGCTTCATGTATAGCAGTAAGTTCCGATTGAAAGACATTTTGATCCATCGGTATAGACCTCAATTGAATTGCTAGTTGAAGGACTTCCAGTATTCCATTCATTTCTGAAACGAATGTATACATCAAACTTTTTGTGGAAGAAAAGTTTTTGTGTCATGTAATCTACGGTTATGGGTATTGGAGGAAAGAGTTTCCTTATGCTAGAGTGTCCTATGGTACTACCTCCCCTCCATTGAGAGGTGAATTCCAGACATATCGCCGTGTTACCAGCCATCTGTTTTGTTAGGATATCAAGTGGTGTAAGGTGCACAGCTCAGCTGATCTTTCAACTTTGCGAAGTATATTGAGGTGTGTTTGTTTGTTCAGTGCAGGCAACCAGACCAAAGCACCATTTATCAAAATTGGCACATAGCACTGTTTATTTGCAAGAATATAGGACTATTTTGGCTTTATTAGCTCTCTCGAGCAGGTTGGGTTTCTTATTTATTTTCCTATCTACGATTAGCCCCAGGTATTTTGCTTTATCCAAGAAATTAAGTCTTGTATTCCCTAGTTTAATAGAACTGATTGTGAGCAAGTTATGTTGTCTAGTAAAAATCACTAACACAGTTTTGTCTGGCTCAAGCGCTGAAAGGACAAAGAAAAAATTAAAATTATCAAAGAAATTTCGAAAAACACGGTTTGCCTAATAAAGCCTGTTTCAAAAGAGAAGAACATTTTCGCGCATGCTTGAGAATAAGAAAATAGTTTTGAGAGCGTTCTTCATTCTGATTGGTCGACATTAAAAAAAAAATTGAATATTCTCTGAGCAGAAAAATGAATGAAAAAAAAATTAATGTATAGCCCGTTTCAAAAAAGAAGAACATTTTTTAGTTTCATTTTTCGATGCGCAGTGAAAAATTATTTCTAAAGCCAGAAATTTTGTTTGAGCGTAATTTATTGCTCTTTTTGTACTGTTTGCTGAACTTTACGTTTTTGTGTGTGTATTTTTTACTGTTTTTTGACACAGTACTTTAAAAACAACCGATAAACTTTATTGTGTTATTACGAAATCTGTTTTGGGTCGCAGGATATCACACCCGAAGCCATAAATCTGTTTTCGAACTATATTTTTAAAAATAAATTATTTTCCTTAGAGAAAAATTGTGAAGTGAAATTCTGTATGAAAAATTTTTTTTCTGACACAAATTTTCTTTGCAATTTTGATTGGTTAATTTTAAAAAATAATATTCAGTACTTCCGCAGCGCAGTTGCGATAAACAACAAAATTTAGGAATATACAATAATTTTCAGAGAATATTAAATTTTATTTTGAATGTCGACCAATCAGAATGAAGAACACTCTCAAAATTATTTTCTTATTCTCAAACATGCGCGAAAATGTTCTTCTCTTTTGAAACAGGCTATATATTCCTGAATTTTGTTGTTCATCGCAACTGCGCTGGGGAAGTACTGAATTTTATTTTTCAAAATCAACCATTCTATATTGAAAAAAAATAATTTGTTAGCCAAAATTTCACTTCACAATTTTTTCTTGAGAAAATAATTTATTTTGTATGTAATTTGTATTTAATTTCTCTCTCAAGATGCAGGTTGCTGCAGACTCTTGGGTAGTTGTGAATATGCCCCTTAAAGGATTTTTAGAAATTCGAAATACTTTAGAAGATACAGCCTTTTTTGTGAAGCAAGGTCTTCGTCAAAATGAGCTATTTTGTATACCCTAAACCTGAAAGGTCAGGGTATATTAACTTTGTGCAAACGTTTGTAACGCATAGAACGAAGCGAGTCCGGTAAAGAAAAGTATATATATTCTTGATCAGCGTCACCACGTGAGTCGAGCTATCTATGTCCGTCCGTCCGTCCGTCCGTCCGTCCGTCCGTCTGTGTGTTGTCCGTATACACAGGATAAGAAGAAGGAGTTGAGATAATTGGATGAAACTTGGTACACATGGTCACATATACCCAAGGATTTGCACTATTGAATATTTTTGGAATCCGCCCACGGACACGCCTACCTCCCGTACAACGCGAAAATTGAAAACTGCATAACTCAGCTCATAATTAGCCTACAACAATAAAATTTGGTATGTATGTGTTTTATATAAAAAAAAAAGATGTCTTTGAAAAATGGACGTCATCCGCTTACGGACACGCCCACCTCCCATACAACCCAAAAATTGAAAACGCAATAAATAAGCCTCTGTTTAACCTACAGAGCTAAAATTTGGCACATATGTTTTTTTTAACAAAACAAAGACGGTTTTGAAAAATGGACGTCATCCGCTCACGGACACGCCCACCTCCCATACAACCCAAAAATTGAAAATGCAATAAATAAGCCTCTGTTAAACCTACAGAGCTAAAATTTGACACGTATGTTTTTTATAACTAAAAAAAGATGGTTTTGAAAAATGGACATCGTCCGCCCACGGACACGCCTACTTCCCTTACAACGCGAAAATTGAAAACTGCATAGCTCACCTCATAATAAGCCACAACAATAAAATTTGATATGTATGTGTTTCATACCAACACAAATATGTCTTCGGAAAATGGACGTCATCTGATCACGGACACGCCTACCTTCCATACAACCCAAAAATTGAAAACGCAATAAATAAGCATGTGTTTAACCTACAGAGCTAAAATTTGGCACGTATGTCTTTTATGACAAGACAAAGATGGTTTGAAAAAATGGACTTCATCCGCCCACGGACACGCCCATTTACAATTAATTTTTTTTTTTTTTTTTGAAAAGTGGGTTTAGGGTATTTCATAGTCGGCCTTGACCGACTTTAGACTTTCTTTACTTGTTTTTCTTTAAAAACTTTAACGTTTATCTCGAAACCACGTTTTTCGAACTGGCGGCCATGATATCTCCAGTTCAACTGAACCGATTTTCATGAAACAAAATGGAATCGACGCAGAATTGTCACCATTCTCGGGTGAACCTCGACCATAATTTTAAAAAATTTTTTACTATTTTTTTTTACACTAAACTACAAAAAAAAAGCCCGAAATTGAATTTTTTTTTTGAATGGCCGCCATTTTGTCAAAAAAAATCACAAAATTAAGCTTGAGATTCACCCGAGAATTACATCTATACTGATTATAGCCCCGTTTTTTTTTTCATTTCAGACGCTCCGGAGACCCGGAATCGTGGCCGCCGTGATGACACCTTTTTTTTTCACCACCAACTTTGAAGTCTCATTACTTTTTGAACATCCCACGTATCGAGGCAAAAAAATTTTTATTTACTTTAAAACTTTTGTAATACAATAAATAAAAAAGTTTTCAATTATTCTTTGCGTTTTCAAATAAGAATTTTTTTAAAAAGGGTCCAAAAAACGGGTTTTGAATGAGAAGACCGCCTTAAATATATAGAAAAATATTAAAAAATACTCAAAAAAAGCAGAAAGTTCAGCAAACAGTACAAAAAGACCAAACAATTACGCTTTAAAAAATTTTCTAGCTTTAAAAATAGTTTTTCACTGCGATCGAAAAATGAAACTAAAAAATGTTCTTCTCTTTTGGAACAGGCTATACTTGTTTAAACAATTCAATCAATATATCTACTTAAGCGTTCAAGAAGCAACTGGATTCCAAGTGATAGCATCGCCGCCATCTATCTCAGATTGATCTGTGAATGAATAGTGACGTAACAGTGTTCTAAATTAAACAACTTTTGGTATTGTTATAAAAATGAATAAAGAAGAAATTCTTGCTTTAAACATTACTTTCTGCGTTAGAAAAGTGCCAAAGAAACAAAAGAAATTCTGCTCAGTTCAATATTATGAAGAATCTGCTCAGTCGTATTCAACTATAAAATATTGGATTGCAGAGTTCAAAAGAGGTCGAAGTAGCATAAAAGATGAGCATGGCGGGGGGAGCAGCAAATACAGTGATCACTCTAGAAGGTATTGATAAAATGCACGATTTCGTATTTGAAAGTGAAAGTACGTGAGATAGCTACAGCTGTAGGCATATCAAGTGGGTTGTTGGTTTCAAATTTATATGAAAATTTTATTAAATTTGGTTAAAGCTAACTGCAAGGTGGCTGCCACATTCGTTTAAAGTCAATAAAAAATATGAACGTCTTCTCACTTCCCAACAATGTTTGATCATGTTTGGACAAAATCCAGATGATTTTTTGGGTAAAATTGTGATCATGGATGAAACATGGATGATTCAACACTATACACTAGAATAGAAGGCATCAGCAAAAGAGTGGATAGGTCTCAGTGAATGTGCACCAAGTCAAAGTGGGTTTAGGGTATTTCATAGTCGGCATTGACCGACTTTAGACTTTCTTTACTTGTTTTTCTTTAAAAACTTTAACGTTTATCTCGAAACCACGTTTTTCGAACTGGCGGCCATGATATCTCCAGTTCAACTGAACCGATTTTCATGAAACAAAATGGAATCGACGCAGAATTGTCACCATTCTCGGGTGAACCTCGACCATAATTTTAAAAAATTTTTTACTATTTTTTTTTACACTAAACTACAAAAAAAAAGCCCGAAATTGAATTTTTTTTTTGAATGGCCGCCATTTTGTCAAAAAAAATCACAAAATTAAGCTTGAGATTCACCCGAGAATTACATCTATACTGATTATAGCCCCGTTTTTTTTTTCATTTCAGACGCTCCGGAGACCCGGAATCGTGGCCGCCGTGATGACACCTTTTTTTTTCACCACCAACTTTGAAGTCTCATTACTTTTTGAACAGCCCACGTATCGAGGCAAACAAAAATTTTTTATTTACTTTGAAACTTTTGTAATACAATAAATAAAAAAGTTTTCAATTATTCTTTGCGTTTTCAAATAAGAATTTTTTTAAAAAGGGTCCAAAAAACGGGTTTTGAATGAGAAGACCGCCTTAAATATATAGAAAAATATTAAAAAATACTCAAAAAAAGCAGAAAGTTCAGCAAACAGTACAAAAAGACCAAACAATTACGCTTTAAAAAATTTTCTAGCTTTAAAAATAGTTTTTCACTGCGATCGAAAAATGAAACTAAAAAATGTTCTTCTCTTTTGGAACAGGCTATACTTGTTTAAACAATTCAATCAATATATCTACTTAAGCGTTCAAGAAGCAACTGGATTCCAAGTGATAGCATCGCCGCCATCTATCTCAGATTGATCTGTGAATGAATAGTGACGTAACAGTGTTCTAAATTAAACAACTTTTGGTATTGTTATAAAAATGAATAAAGAAGAAATTCTTGCTTTAAACATTACTTTCTGCGTTAGAAAAGTGCCAAAGAAACAAAAGAAATTCTGCTCAGTTCAATATTATGAAGAATCTGCTCAGTCGTATTCAACTATAAAATATTGGATTGCAGAGTTCAAAAGAGGTCGAAGTAGCATAAAAGATGAGCATGGCGGGGGGAGCAGCAAATACAGTGATCACTCTAGAAGGTATTGATAAAATGCACGATTTCGTATTTGAAAGTGAAAGTACGTGAGATAGCTACAGCTGTAGGCATATCAAGTGGGTTGTTGGTTTCAAATTTATATGAAAATTTTATTAAATTTGGTTAAAGCTAACTGCAAGGTGGCTGCCACATTCGTTTAAAGTCAATAAAAAATATGAACGTCTTCTCACTTCCCAACAATGTTTGATCATGTTTGGACAAAATCCAGATGATTTTTTGGGTAAAATTGTGATCATGGATGAAACATGGATGATTCAACACTATACACTAGAATAGAAGGCATCAGCAAAAGAGTGGATAGGTCTCAGTGAATGTGCACCAAGTCAAAGTGGGTTTAGGGTATTTCATAGTCGGCATTGACCGACTTTAGACTTTTTTTACTTGTTTTGCTTTAAAAACTTTAACGTTTATCTTGAAACCACGTTTTTCGAACTGGCGGCCATGATATCTTCAGTTCAACTGAACCGATTTTCATGAAACAAAGTGGAATCGTCGCAGAATTGTCACCATTCTCGGGTGAACCTCGACCATAATTTTAAAAAATTTTTTACTTTTTTTTTTTACACTAAACTACAAAAAAAAGCCCGAAATTGAATTTTTTTTTTGAATGGCCGCCATTTTGTCAAAAAAAAATCACAAAATTAAGCTTGAGGTTCACCCGAGAATTACATCTATACTGATTATAACCCCGTTTTTTTTTCATTTCAAACGCTCCGGAGACCCGGAATCGTGGCCGCCGTGACGACACCTTTTTTTTCACCACCAACTTTGAAGTCTCATTACTTTTTGAACAGCCCACGTATCGAGGCAAAAAAAATTATTTTATTTACTTTGAAACTTGTAATACAACTTGTAATACAATAAATAAAAAAAGTTTTCAATTATTCTTTTTTAAATTCATTTTCAAATAAGAATATTTTTAAAAAGGGTCCACAAAACGGGTTTTGAATGAGAAGACCGCCTTAAATATATAGAAAAATAGTAAAAAACACTCAAAAAAAGCAGAAAGTTCAGCTAACAGTACAAAAAGAGCAAGCAATTACGCTTTAAAAAATGTTCTAGCTTTAAAAATAGTTTCTCACTGCGATCGAAAAATGAAACTAAAAAATGTTCTTCTCTTTTGAAACGGGCTATACTTGTTTAAACAATTCAATCAATACATCTACTAAAGCGTTCAAGAAGCTACTGGATTCCAAGTGACAGCATCGCCGCCATCTATCTCAGATTGATCTGTGAATAAATAGTGACGTAACAGTGTTTTAAATTATACAACTTTTGGTATTGTTATAAAAATTAATAAAGAAGAAATTCTTGCTTTAAACATTACTTTCTGCGTTAGAAAAGTGCCAAAGAAACAAAAGAAATTCTGCTCAGTTCAATATTATGAAGAATCTGCTCAGTCGTATTCAACTATAAAATATTGGATTGCAGAGTTCAAAAGAGGTCGAAGTAGCATAAAAGATGAGCATGGCGGGGGGAGCAGCAAATACAGTGATCACTCTAGAAGGTATTGATAAAATGCACGATTTCGTATTTGAAAGTGAAAGTACGTGAGATAGCTACAGCTGTAGGCATATCAAGTGGGTTGTTGGTTTCAAATTTATATGAAAATTTTATTAAATTTGGTTAAAGCTAACTGCAAGGTGGTTGCCACATTCGTTTAAAGTCAATAAAAAATATGAACGTGTTCTCACTTCCCAACAATGTTTGATCATGTTTGGACAAAATCCAAATGATTTTTTGGGTAAAATTTTGATCATGGATGAAACATGGATGATTCACCACTATACACTAGAATAGAAGGCATCAGCAAAAGAGTGGATAGGTCTCAGTGAATGTGCACAAAGTCGAGCGAAGCTTCAACAAACGGCTAAATTAGTATCAGGGACCGTAATAATTATGAGCAATATCGAAAAAATTAAGAAGTAATGATTATTTTATGATTTTTATTTTTTTGCTCAGATATAAAAATCGTTTTCTGATTTTTATTTTTTAAATCAAAAATAAAAATTATTTTTAGTTTTATTTTTATACTTAAGTATAAAAATCATTTTTGATTTTTATTTTTTTTACTCAAACAAAAAAATCATTTTTGATTTTTATTTTTTTTTTTACTCAAACAAAAAAATCAATTTTGATTTTTTTTTTTCTCAAACAAAAAAATCATTTTTAATTTTTATTTTTGTACTCAAACAAAAAAAAATCATTTTTAATTTTTATTTTTGAGACAAAAAATAAAAATCGAAAAATGATTTGTATGGGTTTTTTTAATTTATTTTTTTTTTTTTTTTGTCAGAAATAGAAAGAATTTTTTTGATTTTTGTTATTTCGCTAAATAATTAATATTAGTTTTTCGTTTTTATTTTTTTGTTCAGACATTTAAATCGCTTAAGGATTTTTGTTATTTTGCTCCTAAATTAAAAATCGATTTCAAGAGCTTTCTTTTTGTTAGACATTCTTAATAGTTATGTTTTTTATCGCTTAAAAATTTGAAAAGAAACTAAGATGATATTAATTTTGATATTAATTTTATTGAGAATTTTTAAAATGACAGGCATTTATTTTTAAGAACAAAATTTTGTCCAAATTTTGAAACAACAAATTCTGTTCACACTAAATAGCGGAATAGCGAAGCTTTCAATATCTACATCGTCAAGGCCAGCTTGCGCTTCAGTTTAAAACAAACATAATTTGTTAAGCAATGGTTTTAGAACATGTAAAAAAAGTAAAGAAAGTTTAAAGTCGGTCTAGCTTGACACTGACATACCCTTGACCTAATTTTTCATAAAAAATAATAGCATTGGAAAAGGAATTGTCCGTGCGCGGATAAGCCCATATTTTGTATAGATTTAAATTTTTATGAAAAATTTACACATGCCCAAGTTTTATTCCTTTAAAATAATCAGTTTTAATTTTGAGCTAAAAACTAAAAATCAACAAATAATTTTTTTTTTAACAAAATAAATAAAAATCAAAAATAATTTTTATTTTTGAACAAATTAAATAAAAATCAAAAATAATTTTTATTTCTGAGCCAAAAAAATAAAAATCAAAAATAATTTTTATTTCAGAGCAAAATAAATAAAAATTAAAAATAATTTTTATTTCTGAGCAAAATAAATAAAACTTAAAAAATAATTTTTATATCTGAGCAAAAAAAAATAAAATTCAAAAATAATTTTTATTTCTGAGCAAAATAAATGAAAATCAATGAGGTTTCACTTCATTGTATTAACTTTGTATGGATATTTAACATTTTGCTGACGTCACTTTGTATGGGGAGTAGGTGCGGTTTGTATCCGTTTTAAGTAGGTAAGAGATCCATAAGTTGAATCCGTCTTTAAGTTGAACACCATGTTTTTATTAAATTTCCGAAGATGGCAGCACTGGTACTTCGACTGTCATCTTCTTTTGTTTCATAGAATTCATTTTTCAAGAGTTTTTAACCTCTTTTTGATAAAACTCTGTCTGAAAAACATCGTCAAGTTGATTCAAGTATTTGAAAAAAATTTTAAATCCTTGCAATTGCTTATTATTTAACAAGAAATAAAATTTAAAATTGCTTGATAACTAATAGATTTACGTTCACTATATTTATTATTTAATTTTAATTTAATTTTTAGACAAAATTTTATCTTTTAATTTTAACTATTTAAGCAACTTACAACAAGTAAGCGATTTTAAATAGCCTTCAAAAACAGGAATATGGCGTCAAATCACAAAAAAAGTCTTCATACTTATAATTAATATTTGACGAAATTTCTGCCACTTTAGCTAATAATCATAAATAATATTTTTTATAATTTGTGCTATCTTTGAGGACTTTTCAGACATTTTAGTATGTTGCTTCAATTCATGAAATGTAGCATACTGCCATTGTGATATCTCATCATCGTTGAAACCAAATTTTAAATTCTAAAACTATGAACTCAGAAAAATATCAGCTCAGTTATAAGTGGAGAAAAATATTTATTGCTCACAGCCAAAATATTGAAAATAATTTTGTATAAATATTGTATATTGAACTATAATTATAAAAAGCGCCAAGAATTGGATAGCCACTGTTAATCGTTGTTTCTTTTAGAATATTTTCAACTATTCTTATCTTTTGCGCGTATTGAGCTGTGTTTTTAGCAGCTTTTAATTAATTCTTTTCTTTTGAGAAGTGTCTTTTGAGTCTTTTGAGTTTTTGGATTTGAAAGCAACTATAAAGTCATCTTATTCAAGAAAAAACTATTGAAAAAATTCATTAAATGCTGAAAAAATTTGACAACTTTAATTGTGATTTATTTAAAATTTTATAATAATTCAAGTAAAACTTTTAAAATAAATATTCTGATATTAAATGTTCTTGAAGCTAACAATGGCTTGTTGAGATAAAAGAGCTCCATCACTCACTTAATATTATTGTTGCTTACTTTCCAAACCCACACATGCTCGTATGCACAATATTAATCGCATAAAGTTGTTGTTATAGCTTTGCTCGCCGCTTCTCATAAACAGTTAACAAATGAAGTCACAACATTTTGACCTCATTTGAAGAAGTGTTTCATTATTGCCTTGCTTGATATACAGTGCTTGATTTTACAGTACATGGTATGCAGGTAGATGTGTGGGTTTTTTTTTCCTTTTTTTTGTTTTATTTTATTTACTCCGGTTACTGGCATTTTTAACATATCAACAATTTAAAATATACACACACATACAAACACATGCAGTCACTTAATGAAGTGTTCATGTGCTTGCTGGCTGGTGCGTATGCTTGCGTATGTGTGTTTTTATGAGAAAATTACACACACACTACCTTAGCTGCCTGCATTAAGGCAAAAATTAAAATAAAATAAAAAAAGCAAAAGCAACTACTTGAGGCACACACAAAACACGCTCACATACATACACATGTACGGAAATAAAGAATGAAAATTGTTAGCAGCTGGCTTAAAGAACAAAAACAACAGCAACAATATCTTTAATGCAGCCAGACCGCATTCGAGGCAAGCAAACGTTTTCAGAAATGTATGAAAACATTAAAATTTAAGTTAAATTAGTCAGAAGAAAAAAACAACAGCAACAACAACAACAACAACACTAACAATATATATAAGATTAAAACCACAGCCTGCGGTTTAATTTATGCGTCTGCATTTACGCAGCTCTGTATGCTATGCATGTGAGCACTAATGTATGTCTGCTCTCATGTGTACGTTTGCACACATATGTATGTACAATTGTGGTATCAAATATGTATGCCTGTGTGCATGTTAGCTTCAGTTTTGAGGTTATCAGACGAAATATTAAGGCTTTAAAATATTCTTAATAATGACAAGGATTAGATTAGAGCATGTCTTAAAAGATTTTAGAACTAATGAAAGACCTAAAATAAAAAGACAAATTTTCTACACTATTTTACCATATATTTATATACGCAAAAATTATTTTATGAAACTCTTCTTACCTCTTCAATTAAAAAAAAAAAAAAATAAAAAACATGCTCTTCAGTTACTACTTTTCAAAAAATCTTTTTCATCATGAAGGCAAGCAATTATATTAAATGTTATAGTTTTTATGCAAAATATTTTAACTGAAAATTTTCTTAGAATTTTGTAGTTTTGTTTTTTTTTTGTATGTTAAACTGCGTTATTTGTTAACATTTATGGCATGTAAAACATGATTGTTTTTAAACATCAATTAAGCTTTGTGCTTTATTTGCACACAAACTGCTACTCAAACTGTTTATCATTCAATTAGCAAAAACAAACTGAATGAAAGCACAACAACATGCACTGCCTCTGCCTCTGTCTCTGCCTCTGCTCTTTGCTTTTGCCCTTCTTTACCACTTCTTTTACCTCTTCTTTTACTCTTCTTTAGCCTACTCTTCAAAAGCTATTAGTTATATCTTGTTGAATTTTCTGCTTGAAAATCTGTTTTTACTTAATTAATTGTGAACAAAGCTTTTAGTGTTGAAGCTTTCACTAGTTCTAATAAATTAATTATGCCGTCTTTGATGTTGTTTTGCTTACGTCCAGAACTCAAGTTCATTAACATGTACTGAATTAAAAACTAAAAAAAAAATAACAGAAAAAAACACTTTTTAATCTAGTCTAGCCATGAAAGAGGTTTTGTTTTGCGCCTAACCGTATTTTATCAGACAAACAATATTTTATGTATTTTACTAATTATTCAAAGCTCAAGTGATGAATATGATTTTCCTCTTCAACGGCAGACTAATTTATTTAAACATCCAGCTCGTTGATCTCTTTGGATCTGCTAGAAAAATTATATTTACTTAAAAGCCATTGAAATATATTCAACATTTGAACTTTTGTTAAGTTGCAGGCATCAGTTTTCAGTTGGCATGAAAAGTTTTTATTCAGCACTGCTTTTAAAGTGTTCTTTAAGAATTTCTGCATATAATGAAGATTGATGATTATGACTGTGTACTATCTGTGTACTATTTCATTCAAAAAAATTGAAAATCAAAACATTCTTTAACTTAAGATTATGAACACACGTAAAAAATATCAAAACTGTGGAAAATTAATGAAGAATGAAGGTTCAAATTAAAATCTGAAAAAAACGCAAACTTTTAGTGCTAAAAGTGAGAAGCTTTCTTTTTTTAGAATAACACCCATTTAAGGGGGTCTTCTCATTGAGCAACTTTTTTTCGCCTTTTTTGTTTGCATTTATTTATAGCTTGGGTAGTTGTAAATATCCCCCTAATAGGATTTTTAGAAATTCGAAACACTTTAGAAGATACAGCCTTTTTTGTGAAGCAAGGTCTTCGTCAAAATGAGCTATTTTTCAAACTTCAAACTTTAAACGCGTTTATCTCGAAAAAACGTTTTTCGAACTGGCGGCCATGATATCTCCAGTTCAACTGAACCGATTTTCATGAAACAAAGTGGAATCGACGCAGAATTGTCATCATTCTCGGGTGAACCTCGACCATAATTTTAAAAAATTTTTTACTATTTTTTTTTTACACTAAACTACAAAAAAAGCGCGAAATTGAATTTTTTTTTTTGAATGGCCGCCATTTTGTCAAAAAAAAATCACAAAATTAAGCTTGAGGTTCACCCGAGAATTACATCTATACTGATTATAACCCGTTTTTTTTTTTTATTTCAGACACTCCGGAGACCCGGAATCGTGGCCGCCGTGACGACACCTTTTTTTTTCACCACCAACTTTGAAGTCTCATTACTTTTTGAACAGCCCACGTATCGAGGCAAACAAAAATTTTTTATTTACTTTGAAACTTTTGTAATACAATAAATAAAAAAGTTTTCAATTATTCTTTGCGTTTTCAAATAAGAATTTTTTTAAAAAGGGTCCAAAAAACGGGTTTTGAATGAGAAGACCGCCTTAAAAAACCTGTAAAAAAAACGCTATTAAGAAATAAAAATAAAAATAAGTTTTCTGTGAGTAAGTTTTTGTGCTCGAAACAATAGTTTGTATCAAAATCGTGAAATGCTAATTAACCTTGCAGCTCCAAAGAATGTGAAAATAGACCACCCCCACCCTTCCAACCGGATTTTTGGCTCAACTCGACATTACCTTTCACCTGCGTTAATAGTTGCATTCAGTTGCGGAACACCCTGTATATTTGAAAATATACTTGATTTTTATACCCTTAACCTGAAAGGTCAAGGTATATTAACTTTGTGCAAACGTTTGTAACGCATGGAACGAAGCAAGTCCGGTAAAGAAAAGTATATATATTCTTCATCAGCGTCACTTCGTGAGTCGAGCTATTCATGTCCGTCTGTCTGTCCGTCTGTGTGTTGTCCGTAAACACAGTATAAGAAGAATTAGTTGGGAAGGAGTTGATGAAACTCGGTAAACATAGACACATGCGGCCAAGGATCTGCACTATTGAATATTTTTGGAATCCGCTCACGGACACGCCTACCTCCCATGCAACGCAAAAATTGAAAACTGCATAAATGAGCTCATAATTAGCTTACAACAATAAAATTAGGTATATATGTGTTTTATATAAAAAAATATGTCTTTGAAAAATGAATGTCATCCGCCCACGGCCACGCCCACCTCCCATACAACCCAAGAGTTTAAAACTCAATAAATAAGCTCATGTGTAAGCTACATAGATAAAATTTGGTACGTTTGTATTTTATATAAAAAAAAAAGACGTCTTAGAAAAAAACATGTCATCCTCTCACGGCCACGCCCACCTCCCATACAACCTAAAAATTTAAAACTCAGTAAATACGCTCATGTTTAGCTACATAAAGAAAATTTGGAACGTATGTGTTTTATTTCAAAAAAATATCAAACCAAAGATGTTTTCGAAAAATGAATGTCATCCGCCCACGGCCACGCCCACCTCCCATACAACCCAAGAGTTTAAAACTCAATAAATAAGCTCATGTGTAAGCTACAAAGATAAAATTTGGTACGTTTGTATTTTATATCAAACCAAAGATGTTTTAAAAAAAATTGACGTCATCCAACCACGAACACGCCCACCTCCCATACAACCCAAAAATTGAAAACTCAATAAATAAGCTAATGTTTAAGCTACAGAAATAAAATTTGGAACGTATGTATTTTATATCAAAAATATATCAAATCAAAGATGTTTTCGAAAAATGGATGTCGTTTGCTCACGGATACGCACACCTCCCATGCAAACGAAAAATTAAAAACTCAATAAACAAGCTCATGTTTAAGCTACAGAGATAAAATGTTGGTACGTTTGTATTTTATATAAAAAAAAATACGTCTTAGAAAAATAGAAGTCATCCTCTTACGGCCACGCCCACCTCCCATACAACCCAAGAATCTAAAACTCAATAAATAAGCTCATGTTTAAGCTACAGAAAGAAAATTTGGAACGTATGTGTTTTATTTCAAAAAAATATCAAACCAAAGATTTTTTTCGAAAAATGAATGTCATCCGCCCACGGCCACGCCCACCTCCCATACAACCCAAGAGTTTAAAACTCAATAAATAAGCTCATGTGTAAGCTACAAAGATAAAATGTTGGTACGTTTGTATTTTGTAACAAAATAAAGACGGTTTTAAAGAATGGACGTCATCCAACCACGAACACGCCCATCTCCCATACAACCCAAAAATTGAAAACTCAATAAATAAGCTTATGTTTAATCTACGGAGATAAAATTTTGAATGTATGTGTTTTATATAAAAAAAAATATATCAAACCAAAGATGTTTTCGAAAAATGGATGTCATTTGCTCACGGACACGCCCACCTCCCATGCAAACGAAAAATTAAAAAATCAATAAATAAGCTCATGTTTAAGCTACAGAGATAAAATGTTGGTACGTTTGTATTTTGTAACAAAATAAAGACGGTTTTAAAGAATGGACGTCATCCAACCACGAACACGCCCACCTCCCATGCAAAGCAAAAATTGAAAACTCAATATATTAGCTAATGTTTAATCTACAGAGATACAATTTGGAACGTATGTGTTTTATATCAAAAATATATCAAAGCAAAGCTTTTTTCGAAAAATTTATGTCATTTGCTCACGGACACGCCCACCTCCCATGCAAACGAAAAATTAAAGAATCAATAAATAAGCTCATGTTTAAGCTACAGAGATAAAATGTTGGTACGTTTGTATTTTGTAACAAAACAAGATGGTTTTAAAGAATGGACGTCATCCAACCACGAACAGGCCCACCTCCCATACAACCCAAAAATTGAAAACTCAATAAATAAGCTTATGTTTAATCTACAGAGATAAAATTTGGTACGTTTGTGTTTTATACCAAAACTAAAATGCATTTAAAAATTGAGCGTTATCCATCCACGAACACGCCCACCTGCCATACAACCCACAGTAGCATAAGTACTATAAAGGCATTAACATGTGAGCTGCAGGAATAAATTTTGAAATTTTTATAAATTTTTGTAAATTTTTCATGAAAATTGAAATTCATATAAAATATTGGCTTCATTCGCTCACGGACACGCGCATTTTCAATACTATTATTGTTTTTTGAAAAAGTAGATTTAAGATATTTTAAAGTCGGGCTAGACCGACTTTAGACTTTAGACTTACTTGTTTTAAATAAAAACTTTAATGAATATGTAGATTGAAGTAATTTCTTTGCTTTGCAAAAAAAAACAAATTATTTATTTAATTTCATGGCTTTTAAATGTATTCAACAGTTTTAAAAGTTTGACTCCTTCATTTTGTATCACTAAAAAGCACACTTATTTAAAGAAAAATCGTTTTGCTTCAAACTAATTTATGTATTCATATAATTTTAATATACAAGATATATCTATATAAGATATGAATTGAATTAACGTTTCTTATTTTAAAAGAATACACTGTTATTAAAAGCTTATGTGTATTCTTTTTCCTATAAAACGTATTCGTGAGCACTCGTAAGTAAAAACAGACATCTTAATCGTACATGATCGTGAGCAAACAGTTATTTTTAATCGTGAGCGTGTGTGATTAGAAGAAATTACATCGTGATCGTGTGTGATCGTGATTCAAACAATTATTTTTAATCGTAAGCGTGCGTGATTGGAAGAAATCACATCGTGAGCGTGCGTGATCGTGAGTCAAAATCACTCGCGCTTTTGATCTCTACTACAAACTTTTTTCTACGTTTCTTATTTTAAAAGAATACACTGTTATTAAAAGCTTATGTGTATTCTTTTTCCTATAAAACGCATTCGTGAGCACTCGTGAGTAAAATATGCCATCGTGATTGTGCGTGATTGTGAGCAAAAAAATTATTTTTTATCGTTAGCGTGCGTTATTAGAAGAAATCACATCTTGAGCGTGCGTGATCGTGTGTGATCGTGATTCAAACAATTACTTTTAATCGTAAGCATGCGTGATTAGATAAAATCACATCTTGAGCGTGCGTGATCGTGAATTAAAATCACTCACGCAACCATCTCTAGTTGTGTGACAACTACCTCAACCTACCATATCAAGTGACGTTATCAAAATGTTTATGGCTTCATAAAGTTCACTCAAATTAATGTATTGACTTGATAGATTTAATAAAAAACAACAAAAAAAAAAATTGGCCATTTCAGCCCTTGAAAAAAACTTTGACCGAGCTTCTTATGATCAGTTGTGTTGTGTGTCTTATTAAATGCTGACCGATCAGAAGAAATGGTGACCTATCAGAACAATTTTTTTATTGAAACACTTTTCGCCGCGACTGGGGACCGAACTCAGGCTCCGAGCATGCTAAGCCACACACAGTTTATACATTAGTGAAATGATATTTGAAATGTACTCTGAGTTTAGATTTAAAAAAACTGAATGAAAACTGCGCTTAACTCCAATACAAAGTGACCTCATCAATAATATAAATTAAATAAATTCTAATAACAACATATCGGTATACATCAACACAACTCTGGGGGCTGGTCGTAGATAGTTTTTTAACGGTTTGTTACTATTTTTTGCCACCAAAATGAACACATAAACAAAAGCTGTGTGGCTGGCCCGGATGATGACGAAAGTCATCTGAAGCAAAAAATTAACTAGTTTCTTATTTTGATCACGAAATGCATGCAGTAGTTCACGTTGCCATTGTATAAGTTCATGAGTTTTATGCATATTTGAGTATAATCTTATGAACAATTCTTGCTACTCTTGTATTTGTACATGATTTATATGACTTCCGGTCACTTAACATATAAAGTAGTTCACGTTCACGTTTGTCTTGTGTATGTACATGAAATTCGTGCATTTCTGTTACTTATCTCATGTACTGTTCCTGTTCTCCTCGTATAAGTGCATGCATTATGTAAATTTTATACATAAAAATTATGAATGATTCAGATTGCGCTTTTATTTCTTTATGATATTTACGAAATTTTGTATTGGTTCAATTAAATTGTGCACACACTTAATGAACTTTTATCACTAAGCTTATGAAATATTCATGTTCTCGTGTTTTTTCAACATAACATATTTAAACAGAAACTAACCAATGACCCAAAATTTTATTATAAAAACAAAATTTTTTCTAACTAGGCACGTTAAGAGCTTGAAACTATCTAGAGGCAGAACAATAAGATGCATTTAATAAAAAAACTCACGCATACACACGCAAACACAAAAACTCTTACGTTTTTTTTTCACATACTATTTGTTGTGTTTGTATTACATAGTATACATAAGTGTTGGCACTACAACGAATTGAAACTCAACATTGAGTTGCTTTTAGTATGTCAGGGAATGAGCTCAAAATTCGATGCTGTTTGCAGGACAAAAAAAAAACCAAACTACAAACAAAAATATAACGAAAAGCATACTTGAAAAAAAAAACAACAACAACAATAAGAAGCACTATATGCAAAAGCAGCACAAAAGGATAACAAAAAAAAAGACAAAACAATGACAGAACTGGTGCTTTTTGTTTGCTAGCTCAGTGAAAGCAGCAGCACTTGAAGTCGAAGAAATATCAAATAAAGACAAATTCAAAAGAAGCCAAAAAAAAACACAAAAAAAAAAAAAATACAAAAAACTCGGTTTGCGCTTGACTTGCATCAGTGGCATGTAGCAAACAGCAGAGCAAGGAAAAAAATATGTTATGGGCAAAAAAGCTACAGTGCTGATAAATTTCAATTACATCGAAGCAGCGATTGAATTCAAAGCGTTTTTTGTGTATTTTTTTTTTTTTTTAGCGCCCACAGCAGTGATATTTTTCATATTTTTCAAAAGTCTTGTGTAGAGAAAGAGAAGAAAAAGAAGCCACTCTAACATTTTTAGAGTCGGCATTTTATTTTTTTCATTTACTTTTGCTTTTATTTTTTGTTATGAGTGCCACTTATGAAAATTTCTTGCAATTTGAAGCAAAACGCTATTCAATGCTAAAGCTTTTTGCATGCTAAAGCAGCACTCCCGGAAGGGGAGGGGGATAAAAGAAGACTGCTGCTTGTCCATAGCAGCAGCTAAAGCAAGCTTTACAAAATATGCAGCATTTTGTCGAAAGTGACATTAAGTGGCAACACTGAACTCGGTTGGCCTTTGTTCTCAAAAGGATTTTCAAGCAGTCAATATATATATATTTTTTGTCGCCCTTTTGTTTTTGTTGCTGTCATTTTTGACTTTTCACTAGCGCAGCAAAGTATTGAACACAGCAGCAGCAGCTTTTATTGAAATTTATTATTACAAATTCAAAAAAAAAAAAAAAAAGAAAAACAAACAGCTCATGAACAGCAAACAAAACAAGAGCAAACAATTATTTGTTGTTGTTGTTGTTTTTGATGTTGTTATTGTTCTAATTTTATGCTGCTTCTTTATTATTTATTGCTTATTTCTTACACTTACAGCTGCGTAGCTGGTGAATAATATAAGCATAAATAAAGTTTTTGGTTTGTTTTGTTTTGAAATGTGAGTAAATGAAATTCTACCGAATTTGTTGCATATTTTATGGCGCTCAAATAGCTAACAGCGCATGCTGTCAAGCAAAGCTCAAGTTTGCTAAAATTCTCCAGAGGCTGGCGGGTACGCCAAAGCTCAAGCAAATATCAACACACACACACACACACCCAAACACACACACTCTCAGGCTCATATTCGCATACACACTCACACCAATCACATAAACATACTACATGATACATTCATGCTACTTTCTGACAAGTTGCTGTCAGGCAGCTAAAGTTTTTGTTTTGTTTTATTTCTACTTAATTCTGCTACTTTCTTTCTTCATTAATTTTCCATCACTTCTTGAGTTTTCTTTTCCACAGAACATGCATTAAATATCTGTTTTTGGTAAATATCAAAAACAAAAAAAAAATAGCAACATTAAGTAAAAGCAAATTATTTTTGATGGCTTGTCAGTTATTTCAGTTTCGTTTCTATCAACTGAGATTTTCTTTCGTCAAGTCTGCGCTTTGCCAAAAAGTCTAAAAATACATCTGCCTAAAATTAGGCAAAATATTTTTTATTTCTAAACATAGCGCACTAAATTTATTCATAACATGTTTGCTTTACTTACTGTCATTGCCTTTTATACCCAGTGGTAAACAGAACACCTGACATTCTTGACTATTTCATACATTCAGCGTAGCTGGTATACCTTCAAAGCCGTTACAAAAAATTTAAATTTACATTTTAAATTTTCAAAATTTTAAATTTTAATTTTAAAATTTTTTTATTAATTTAAAATCAGGTCTGAATTAATTATAAATTTAAAATTTTGAATTTTAAATTTTAAATTTTAAATTTTAAATTTTAAATTTTAAATTTTAAATTTTAAATTTTAAATTTTAAATTTTAAATTTTAAATTTTAAATTTTAAATTTTAAATTTTAAATTTTAAATTTTAAATTTTAAATTTTAAATTTTAAATTTTAAATTTTAAATTTTAAATTCTAAATTTTAAATTTTAAATTTTAAATTTTAAATTTTAAATTTTAAATTTTAAATTTTAAATTTTAAATTTTAAATTTTAAATTTTAAATTTTAAATTTTAAATTTTAAATTTTAAATTTTAAATTTTAAATTTTAAATTTTAAATTTTTAATTTTAAATTTTAAATTTTAAATTTTAAATTTTAAATTTTAAATTTTAAATTTTAAATTTTAAATTTTAAATTTTAAATTTTAAATTTTAAATTTTAAATTTAAAAAAAAAAAAATTTAAGAAAAATAAAATTTAAAAATTTAGAAATTACAAAAAACAATATCAATATCAATATCAATATTTAAATTTATTTTTATTTTAAATTGAAACTTTTAACTTTAAGTATTATTTTTAAGAAAAAATTTAAAATAAAAAAATATATAAATTTAATTGTTTATTTATATTTTAATTTCAAGTTTTTAAAATTTAGTTTAAAATATTAAATTTTATAAAAAAAAAAAACAAAATTTTACAAAATTTAAATTTTAAATTTATTGTTTCAATTTTTTTTTTTATTTAAAATTTTTAATTTTTAATTTTTTTTAAAAAAATTATAAGTTATAAAGCAGAACTATTGCTTCGGATTGATTTCAATGCTCTTCTCTACACATTCTCACGATTTAGGCACAAAAATTATGAAAATTTGTCCTGTTTCAGCCTAAGGCGCTTTAATTGGAAATTATGCTTATAATTGTTGAATGACTAGAACTTTTTTATTATTAACGACTATCAGCAACTTAAGTTACACAAACGAAGGGAAAAAAAGCAAAACCAATAAGAATATAAATAAATACTTACGAAAAAAGCTAGACAAAAAAGTTAGACAGCAAAGTTAGTAGAAAGAAAAAAATAAACCAAAAAATATCAGTTAGCAAAAACTTTTTTATTGAATATTATTTTACTTGAAGTGCCAAAAAAACCCAAAACATATCGAATGCCTAACGTCATTAACTTATGGCAAACATTTTACAGTACAGTTAGGCACACACACAACATCACACTCGACAAGACAACACAGCCGAACACAATATAAATACTTGCAAATGTTTATCTTGGTCATAATTAAGAAATTAAATAAACAGCACGTAGCAGATAGCTGCTGCTGACGTGTGCACACAAAACAATATGCGTTGTTATCATCGCCAAGTGTGAGTATGAGTGTGTCTGTGTGTGTTAAAGTCAAACATACATAAACAAAGTCAAATATATTAAGAACATATGATTAAGCAACACTTTTTTTTGTTTTTCATTAAAAAGCAGACGATGCTATTGTACCAAATGTCAGCAGCACATAATGTGGTAGACACACAAATACATATACACAAATATATGCGTATGTTTATATACTTGCCAACACTTGTTATCTTATATACATGGTCATAAATATACAACTTGATTTTGTATATGTGTTTTTGGTTGTTATAAAGCAGTTGTTGAATGCCAACGGCTAAACAGTGATAAAGCAATATTACATTGAAGCAACGCACACGTAATGAGGTCCTTTTAACTAACAAACATGCAAAATAAATATATTTAAGCCTGTGCCTTGTGGTTTTTTTGTTGTTGTTGTTGCTGAAAAGTGTCATTCGTGTGATAACAATATGTTTATATTACAAATTTTTTTTTTTTTTCTTTGCAACCCTTACTTCGCCACTTAGCGTTGGTCTGAGTGTTTGTGTGTGTGTGCGTTGTAAAGTTATATCTTTGCACACAAAATAAAAATAATCAGACAAGCACCAAAAAGTTTATTGAGCGCATGAAAAATAACAAAATTAAGTTTGTCAGAGCGAAGAATTTTGTGACCATGACAATAAAGTCAAAATTGGTACAACGTGGCGTATGATTGATATTTTCATGTGGTAAAGCAGTGACTTGAACTTCGAGAAGAACATATAAGTTTACAATAAAAAAAAGTTTTAAAATAAGTTTAATCTAGAAAACAAGATAGTTTAAAATTTAAAATTTAAAATCTAAAATCTAAAATTTAAAATTTAAAATTTAAAATTTAAAATTTAAAATTTAAAATTTAAAATTTAAAATTTAAAATTTAAAATTTAAAATTTAAAATTTAAAATTTAAAATTTAAAATTTAAAATTTAAAATTTAAAATTTAAAATTCAAAATTCAAAATTCAAAATTCAAAATTCAAAATTCAAAATTCAAAATTCAAAATTCAAAATTCAAAATTCAAAATTCAAAATTCAAAATTCAAAATTCAAAATTCAAAATTCAAAATTCAAAATTCAAAATTCAAAATTCAAAATTCAAAATTCAAAATTCAAAATTCAAAATTCAAAATTCAAAATTCAAAATTCAAAATTCAAAATTCAAAATTCAAAATTCAAAATTCAAAATTCAAAATTCAAAATTCAAAATTCAAAATTCAAAATTCAAAATTCAAAATTCAAAATTCAAAATTCAAAATTCAAAATTCAAAATTCAAAATTCAAAATTCAAAATCTTAAATTTATAATTAAACCAGGCCTGATTTTAAATTTTTAAATTTTGAATTTTGAATTTTGAATTTTGAATTTTGAATTTTGAATTTTGAATTTTGAATTTTGAATTTTGAATTTTGAATTTTGAATTTTGAATTTTGAATTTTGAATTTTGAATTTTGAATTTTGAATTTTGAATTTTGAATTTTGAATTTTGAATTTTGAATTTTGAATTTTGAATTTTGAATTTTGAATTTTGAATTTTGAATTTTGAATTTTGAATTTTGAATTTTGAATTTTGAATTTTGAATTTTGAATTTTGAATTTTGAATTTTGAATTTTGAATTTTGAATTTTGAATTTTGAATTTTGAATTTTGAATTTTGAATTTTGAATTTTGAATTTTGAATTTTGAATTTTGAATTTTGAATTTTGAATTTTGAATTTTGAATTTTGAATTTTGAATTTTGAATTTTGAATTTTGAATTTTGAATTTTGAATTTTGAATTTTGAATTTTGAATTTTGAATTTTGAATTTTGAATTTTGAATTTTGAATTTTGAATTTTGAATTTTGAATTTTGAATTTTGAATTTTGAATTTTGAATTTTGAATTTTAAATTTTAAATTTTAAATTTTAAATTTTAAATTTTAAATTTTAAATTTTAAATTTTAAATTTTAAATTTTAAATTTTAAATTTTAAATTTTAAATTTTAAATTTTAAATTTTAAATTTTAAATTTTAAATTTTAAATTTTAAATTTTAAATTTTAAATTTTAGATTTTAGATTTTAAATTTTAAATTTTAAACTATCTTGTTTTCTAGATTAAACTTATTTTAAAACTTTTTTTTATTGTAAACTTATATGTTCTTCTCGAAGTTCAAGTCACTGCTTTACCACATGAAAATATCAATCATACGCCACGTTGTACCAATTTTGACTTTATTGTCATGGTCACAAAATTCTTCGCTCTGACAAACTTAATTTTGTTATTTTTCATGCGCTCAATAAACTTTTTGGTGCTTGTCTGATTATTTTTATTTTGTGTGCAAAGATATAACTTTACAACGCACACACACACAAACACTCAGACCAACGCTAAGTGGCGAAGTAAGGGTTGCAAAGAAAAAAAAAAAAAATTTGTAATATAAACATATTGTTATCACACGAATGACACTTTTCAGCAACAACAACAACAAAAAAACCACAAGGCACAGGCTTAAATATATTTATTTTGCATGTTTGTTAGTTAAAAGGACCTCATTACGTGTGCGTTGCTTCAATGTAATATTGCTTTATCACTGTTTAGCCGTTGGCATTCAACAACTGCTTTATAACAACCAAAAACACATATACAAAATCAAGTTGTATATTTATGACCATGTATATAAGATAACAAGTGTTGGCAAGTATATAAACATACGCATATATTTGTGTATATGTATTTGTGTGTCTACCACATTATGTGCTGCTGACATTTGGTACAATAGCATCGTCTGCTTTTTAATGAAAAACAAAAAAAAATGTTGCTTAATCATATGTTCTTAATATATTTGACTTTGTTTATGTATGTTTGACTTTAACACACACAGACACACTCATACTCACACTTGGCGATGATAACAACGCATATTGTTTTGTGTGCACACGTCAGCAGCAGCTATCTGCTACGTGCTGTTTATTTAATTTCTTAATTATGACCAAGATAAACATTTGCAAGTATTTATATTGTGTTCGGCTGTGTTGTCTTGTCGAGTGTGATGTTGTGTGTGTGCCTAACTGTACTGTAAAATGTTTGCCATAAGTTAATGACGTTAGGCATTCGATATGTTTTGGGTTTTTTTGGCACTTCAAGTAAAATAATATTCAATAAAAAAGTTTTTGCTAACTGATATTTTTTGGTTTATTTTTTTCTTTCTACTAACTTTGCTGTCTAACTTTTTTGTCTAGCTTTTTTCGTAAGTATTTATTTATATTCTTATTGGTTTTGCTTTTTTTCCCTTCGTTTGTGTAACTTAAGTTGCTGATAGTCGTTAATAATAAAAAAGTTCTAGTCATTCAACAATTATAAGCATAATTTCCAATTAAAGCGCCTTAGGCTGAAACAGGACAAATTTTCATAATTTTTGTGCCTAAATCGTGAGAATGTGTAGAGAAGAGCATTGAAATCAATCCGAAGCAATAGTTCTGCTTTATAACTTATAATTTTTTTAAAAAAAATTAAAAATTAAAAATTTTAAATAAAAAAAAAAATTGAAACAATAAATTTAAAATTTAAATTTTGTAAAATTTTGTTTTTTTTTTTTATAAAATTTAATATTTTAAACTAAATTTTAAAAACTTGAAATTAAAATATAAATAAACAATTAAATTTATATATTTTTTTATTTTAAATTTTTTCTTAAAAATAATACTTAAAGTTAAAAGTTTCAATTTAAAATAAAAATAAATTTAAATATTGATATTGATATTGATATTGTTTTTTGTAATTTCTAAATTTTTAAATTTTATTTTTCTTTAAATTTAAAACTTAATTTTAAAAACTTGAAATAAAATATAAATAAAGAAATAACATTTATATTTTTTTTAAAATTTAAAAATTAAAATTTAAAATTTAAAATTTAAAATTTAAAATTTAAAATTTAAAATTTAAAATTTAAAATTTAAAATTTAAAATTAAAAATTTAAAATTTAAAATTTAAAATTTAAAATTTAAAATCAAATTCAAAATCAAAATCAAAATCAAAATCAAAATCAAAATCAAAATCAAAATCAAAATCAAAATCAAAATCAAAATCAAAATCAAAATCAAAATCAAAATCAAAATCAAAATCAAAATCAAAATCAAAATCAAAATCAAAATCAAAATCAAAATCAAAATCAAAATCAAAATCAAAATCAAAATCAAAATCAAAATCAAAATCAAAATCAAAATCAAAATCAAAATCAAAATCAAAATCAAAATCAAAATCAAAATCAAAATCAAAATCAAAATCAAAATCAAAATCAAAATCAAAATCAAAATCAAAATCAAAATCAAAATCAAAATCAAAATCAAAATCAAAATCAAAATCAAAATCAAAATCAAAATCAACATCCAAAATCAAAATCAAAATCAAAATCAAAATCAAAATCAAAATCAAAATCAAAATCAAAATCAAAATCAAAATCAAAATCAAAATCAAAATCAAAATCAAAATCAAAATCAAAATCAAAATCAAAATCAAAATCAAAATCAAAATCAAAATCAAAATCAAAATCAAAATCAAAATCAAAATCAAAATCAAAATCAAAATCAAAATCAAAATCAAAATCAAAATCAAAATCAAAATCAAAATCAAAATCAAAATCAAAATCAAAATCAAAATCAAAATCAAAATCAAAATCAAAATCAAAATCAAAATCAAAATCAAAATCAAAATCAAAATCAAAATCAAAATCAAAATCAAAATCAAAATCAAAATCAAAATCAAAATCAAAATCAAAATCAAAATCAAAATCAAAATCAAAATCAAAATCAAAATCAAAATCAAAATCAAAATCAAAATCAAAATCAAAGTCAAACTCAAAATTGACTTTACTTGGCATTGACTTGGACCTGTCTTGACTAGAATTAATTATTTTATAGTATGTTTATTATTTGATTTTGATTTTGATTTTACTCTCTACTCTCTACTCTCTACTCTCTACTCTCTACTCTCTACTCTCTACTCTTTACTCTTTACTCTTTACTCTTTACTCTTTACTCTTTACTCTTTACTCTTTACTCTTTACTCTTTACTCTTTACTCTTTACTCTTTACTCTTTACTCTTTACTCTTTACTCTTTACTCTTTACTCTTTACTCTTTACTCTTTACTCTTTACTCTTTACTCTTTACTCTTTACTCTTTACTCTTTACTCTTTACTCTTTACTCTTTACTCTTTACTCTTTACTCTTTACTCTTTACTCTTTACTCTTTACTCTTTACTCTTTACTCTTTACTCTTTACTCTTTACTCTTTACTCTTTACTCTTTACTCTTTACTCTTTACTCTTTACTCTTTACTCTTTACTCTTTACTCTTTACTCTTTACTCTTTACTCTTTACTCTTTACTCTTTACTCTTTACTCTTTACTCTTTACTCTTTACTCTTTACTCTTTACTCTTTACTCTTTACTCTTTACTCTTTACTCTTTACTCTTTACTCTTTACTCTTTACTCTTTACTCTTTACTCTTTACTCTTTACTCTTTACTCTTTACTCTTTACTCTTTACTCTTTACTCTTTACTCTTTACTCTTTACTCTTTACTCTTTACTCTTTACTCTTTACTCTTTACTCTTTACTCTTTACTCTTTACTCTTTACTCTTTACTCTTTACTCTTTACTCTTTACTCTTTACTCTTTACTCTTTACTCTTTACTCTTTACTCTTTACTCTTTACTCTTTACTCTTTACTCTTTACTCTTTACTCTTTACTCTTTACTCTTTACTCTTTACTCTTTACTCTTTACTCTTTACTCTTTACTCTTTACTCTTTACTCTTTACTCTTTACTCTTTAATTTTTATCATTTTGATCTTCTGACTGACTCTTTTTTTAATCTGGTTACAATCTTAATTGAAGTTAGATTGATTTTCTTGAAATAGACACTCAATTTAATTAAATTTGAAACTTGTTGCTTAAGTGTATTTTATACATATTTGACTTCTATATGCCTGGAGCTCTAATTTACAGCCAAGCTTTATTTGCAGCTTATAGAGCAGTCAGCTCTTGAGAGGCATGCATAGTTAAAATAATTATATTAAATAACTTGTTGATGTTTTGCAGACAATCGGTAGAGAAATACAAGCACCTATGATGAACTATATAAGTGTTTGCTATTTCATGAATTTGAGCTTTAATTTGATGATGAATATGCATGTGTGTGTGATAAGCTCATATTTCGTACACTATTGTTTGGTTTATCTGAAAATTAATATCGTGTCAGCCAGCAGTTAGACCACCTACAGAATGTTATAAAGGCAGCAGCTAGCATAAACATAATTTTCACACAACTACTCAGCCACACGTAGACGCCTACGTTTGTTTATACAGTGCTCCTACATTTATAAATAATTAAATTTATATTTAAATGCTCAGCTGAAAGATTGCTATAATTTTCTATAGAATAATTATCAAATATTTTGCAATCGAAAGTGTGTAAATATAAAGATTTTAATTTGCACGTAAAGGTTAAGTGGCTTTGTTCATTCAACTAGTTGATGTTACTCATACGCCACGTTGGCTAAACATGTTATTATAGTGCTTAGTAACATTTAGCACGGTAAGTTTAGGTAAGTTATGTTTACTTATTAAACATAAAACATTTAATTTGAGCTTAAAAATTAATGCTTTCGACAAAAGTTTGTCTATTAGTGGAATGTTGCTGTTTTTAATTATGTTGTTGAACTTGCTATTCGTGCATTATTAATGTAAGGAATTTCAGTGAAAGTTGTTGGTAGCCGAAAGACTCCCACAGCTGCTATTTTACAAAAACTGTTTTGTTATTGTAACATGTTTGGCACAGTCAGTGTGACATCAAAGCAAGCAATTCACATAAATAATTAATACACACACACTTACACAGCATACTTCATTCGAGACAACTTTTATTTAGCTTAATTTTTAATAGTATTATTTTAAACTTTCAAAGTACTCATTGTGGGGGTGTTTAAGCAGCTTAATGGGGGATGAAAACGATTTGTAAAGTTTTATGTTGTAGGGCTGCGTGTGTGTGTGTGGAGCATTTTTAAACATGTAATTTCAAGTAACGCAGATATTTGAGAAAATTTTACTTCCCTGCCAATGAAAAGTACATGAATAGCAAAATTCTTATTTATAGAAAGTAAGCGCCGCCATTTTGTATTGAATATCATATATTATATGTGCCGTAATGTGCTTGTTGCGTGGTCTTATGTGCTGTTGTAAAAAATACATATTTTTTAAGAGTAGAACTTTTGAAAGGTGTAATTTTTGAATGTGAAGTTGGCAGCGCCATTAATTATTTTCAAATATTCGTTACTGGTGACGTTTTGTGCTACACTTGTACTAACATGTGCCGTATAAAATTCTTAAAAGTAGTAGTTTTGAAAGTTTAAAGAGCGTTAGTTTCTGTTTTTATAGCTCATATCTGCTAAAATGTTGCTGAAAATTATTAACTATGTAGATAAAGTGCTAAGAATTAATATAGATATTTTAAGCAGAATTTAATTTAATTTCAAAAAGTATTGGAAGTTAACAGCCCCACTTATTAATTTCAGATATTCAATACTTGTCCTGTTATTTTCTCAAACTATGCGTCATTGTGCCATAAACACTTTTTAAAATTGTTCTCAAAAAAGGCGACTTTGATGTCAAAAACGAAGAATGTGGAAGGCCTACAAAAAAGTTTGAAGATTCCGATTTATAAGTATTTCTGGCTGAAGACGATGCGCAAACTTAACAACAACTCACAAAGAAACTAGGCATTGCTAGACAAACTATTTCTTTTTATTAATGAGTAATGGGAGAGACGTCGGAAGATGGACACCGCATGAATTGAATGACAAGCAGTTGGAGAGACGAGGAATCACATGCAAAATCTTGCTCGAACGGTACAAGAGGAAGTCATTTCTGCATTACATTGTCGCAGGGGATAAAAAGTGGATTTATTTTGAGAACCTTAAGCCTAAAAAAAATCATGGGCAGATCCATCGCTTTGGTATAACGACGATGCTCTGTGTTTGGTGAAACCAAAAAGTTTTTGTCTATTATGTGCTACTAAAACCGGATAAAACAGGTAATAGGCTGCCAGCCACAACTGATCGATTTGAACCAGGCATTGGTCGAAAAATGCCCCGAGTATCAAAGTAGGTAGCACAAAGTAATTTTTCTGTATGACAATGCTCCGTCGCATTCGGCAAAACCGGTTCGGGACCCATTGAAAGCACTCAGGTGGAAAGTGTTGCACCATGCGGCTACCTTATCAGACCTGCCACCATCAGAATATCACTTGTTTGCATCGACGGATCACGCACTTGGTAAGCAGCACTTCACTTCCTATGCATAAATTTCAATGGAATATACTTTGAATGATATCTGTTTTGATAATTTTCGAATAAAAGTCTTTATTTGAAGGAAAAAACAGCGGTGTCATACTTGCACACTTGGTGGTCTCATATTGATAATGTCATAAGTGGAGACGACTCTGCACATGGTTGCGGAAAACACTGATACAGAGAGTTTTGTCATCCTAACATCACAAAAACTGTCTATTTTAACTCTAATAGACTCATCCTTAAATATGCCAGCCAGATTTGGTCTCCCATCTGCAACATCCATTCAATGCGAGTCAAAGTAGTTCAACCAAAAATTCGTTCATCAACAAGTATGTGGAATTATTAACTATCCACCACTTCGATATCCTTTAATGCCAACCCACGCCACCATAGGTCTTTACCTCACTTCCAAACTTAACTTTCACCGCACCGAGCAGTGAACCTTTAACCAGGCTGCCTCGAATAGCCAGTAACACTGTTCAACAAAATCAATTTTTTTCCAAATAAGCAAAGTTCCAATAACGGACTTTGGTAGAGAGCTGCAAGAAAAAATATACGTGCATCGGCGTTTTAAAAGTTTGCGTCTGAGTTTTGTTTTAATTTTGCCCCTTTTTCAAACTCATATTGGATATTGTTATAGAATACTATTTGATCCTTACATTTTAGCTGCAGGATGTGTTTAAGAGATTTATGTAAAAAATTACGAGGAACAGTTTTGTAGAATTTTTTAACCCTCTAAATCTTCGTTGTAAGGGTCTATTTGGACTCTTTGTGAAAAAGAGACTAAAAGGAGAGCTAAAACGGCTTTATAGGGATAAAATATCCCACAGAAATATTTGTCATAAAATCCGAAGACAACGAAGCTCAAAATATAACTTGAACTCTAGAGAGAAAATATATAAGATAAAACTCAAGGGCAGGGTAAGATTGTAAAAGCGAAAAAAGGCACAATATCATGAGTTTTTTGCGTCGATATGAGTTAAACTATTTTATTCATTTTATATATACATATATATTGTAGTTCAACTTCTGCAATATATCAGAAAAAAATTTCAATAAAAAATATTGATAAATATGCCCGTGACAACGTATCTCCACAACGTATCTCCACAACGTATCTCCACAGGAGCCTTGAAAAAAACTTGTTTTGCGGTGAACATGATAACTCGTTATCGGATAAAAAACACAAAAAACAAAACAAATTGGCCATTTCAACCCTTAAAAGGACTTTGACCGAGCTTCTTGGAACAAATTGTACCTACATGTATTATGTAGGTACATGTTTTATGCCGACTCTGAATGTCTAAAATTCATGTTCTCAAGAAGCTTAACATGGCATTGTTTATTCTCCGAGGATTGCCATTGTCTGTAGAGAGGTAATGACCGATCAGAATGCTTAACAATGAAGTTACGGTCTTCCTACAATGTCTTGTTACAATGAAGTGATGGTATACATATTTAATCCAATGTAAATGAAGATACTCCCTGTTATGTAAAAATTTTAATATTTTAAGTTTTTGTTTAAGTATTTAAACTGCTTGCATTCAGCGTAACCAATAAATAAATACATAGTTCACATACAAATCATATTTTTACTGGCTCATAGAAGCATGTGCTGTGCAATTTGACTAGAACTACGTCTTACAGCGTGGTTTGTATGAGATTGTTTTAAAAGATTTTTTCAAGGCCATGCAACTTTTTTGGCGAATACTTTAGGGTATACCTACAGCCTTTACTACTGATCCTCCAATGCTTATAAATATACTTTAATATCAGATATATCCTGCGCTGAATGAATATCTAATTTTGGATTTATGTCACTATTATATTAAAGTCACAAAATAGTAAAATATAAGAAGAAAAATGCATGTTTTTATATAAGAAAATCAATCATCAGCTGCTTATGCTGTGCCTGCTGCTTTCTTTGTTTTTCTTTCGTTGTTTTTGCTTGAGTTGTTTTTGTTTTATACAAATTGATTCACAGGCTTCTTCATTGGGTTCTTGTGTGTACTATTCCTTTAATGGGTTCTTGTATGTACTTCTTTGAAATGAGTGCTCTATTTTAATACAAGATGTCCATCACAACCTCTTTTCAACTCAGTCAATGAACTCAAACTATCAAACTTAACGAAAAGTGTCTGTAATCCTGTTAGATTTAACTCTTATGAAGAAATGAGTTGAATCATATTTCGTTTCATGCTAGTACCCAATAGATGGCGTTAAATTTTAATTTTTGTTTTTAATGCAAATTAATTTGGATCCCACATCCCACTAGCACTAGCGAGTGTAGCTCGCAGTCCATACATCGGACATAGACGAAAGTGTAGCTCGCAAACTAAACATCGTACAGAGACGAGCGTGGCACTAATGGAAAGGACATGTTCTCAGCTTGAAATATAGTCACCATACGATTTTTTTAAAAATCGGGGTCTAAATTTTATTTTGAAATGAGTAGTAAAACTGACTGTAGTACGCAAACTATAAAGCAGAGACGAAAGTAGCACCAATGGAAAGTGCATTTGCTTCGCCTTCTTTTCAACTCAAGTCAATGAACTCATTGACAAAATTCGAAAAAATTGAACATTTAGCTTGTTTCTTTTTACTTGCTCATTTCATCATTTTAACGTTTTCTTTGTTTTGGTCTCGATATTATTGAGTGTTATTAATTTATTTGTTAATTTTCGAAAGATCAATAAAAAATATGTGCAAAATGGACAAAACAAACGGGCTAAAGAGACAAAGTAGAAGAGGTTACAACTTACATGGAGTTCTACGTCTACACTTACGATACTATCGAAATCAATGTTTAATTTTTGTTTTTTTTTTAATTTGTATTTTTTTTTAATGTAAACATACAAGATATTTAAAAATATCTACAGCACATTGCAGCTTAACTTAGGCACATAACAGCACATCAACTGAATTAGACAAATGACTAAATGGCAGAGCCAACTTCACATGAAAATATAAATTATGCTATAATTTGAATACATTTATTTATAAATGCAGCGCATGACAGCACACATTAGACACATCACAGCACATGATTGGTGATTTGTGTTTGCCTGACAAATAGCGCATTTCAATTATTTTACACAAAGCGTCACACGTTCTCAATTAATTTAAGGTCGGACATAACATTCGTGGAGAGAAAACAAATTTTTTTTTAAAAATTAAAAAAAAAAGTCAAAAACAAACATTTTTCCAAAATTTTTTTTATTAAAAATTTTTTGAAGGGATTTTTTTTTTAAATTTTTTTTTGCAATTTTTGGTGATGTTCCAAATTTGAAAGTGTGTTTTTTCGAAAAAAATATTGACTTTAAAAATTTATTATAGTACGATTCAAGTTTAAAAAAATAAAAAAAAAAAAAAAAAAAAAAAAACATTTTGTCAAAAAATTAAACCGCTAGTGCCGCAACCAGTACGAAAAACATGGTTTCGAGATAAACGCGTTCAAAGTTTGTTTGTGAACAAAGAAAAATGCAAAGAAAAATAAAAATGCTCTCTCACTAATTCGGTAACTTTTGAACACGCAGGAATTTTTCCCTGAAATTTTTTTCTTAGAATCTTAATATGGTTTACTAAAATACAAAATTATAAAAAAGTCGATTTAAAGAAACAGTCAATGTCATGTCCTCAATTAAGTAAATTACAGGGCTAAGACCTAGTAAAAAATCATTAAGTCATAGTAAGTGTGAACTATAAGTAAATCTTATATATAAATATGTGAATATAAATATGAACTTTGTCGCTGATGGAGCGGGTTTGCAAGCTTCTGAGAGAGAAATTACAGAAAATAGCTGAAATTGAGAAAAAATCCGCTCTTTGATCAATATGAAATTTGGTTGGAAGAGAGCTCTTGAGATGCTTGAATTTGAGTTTTTTTCAAAAGTACAAATTTCTTAAAAAAAATGTAGTTTTATGCATTCATTAATTGTTAAATTTGTAAAAAAATGTGTTTTAAATTAAAAGAAATGACTTTTCATGTCAATATCTTGGTCGAATTTTAACGGTTTTTCAATTTTTCTAATTTTTGCTAAAAGTTTGTTAAATTTTATTTCAAATGTGATAATAAATATAGCAAAGTTCTAAGCAAGAGTATTTTTAATGAATTTTCTTATAATCGTCGTAAGTTACTAAGCGTGTTTTTCAACCAAATGCCAAGAGAGAGAGAAAAAAACTGTCTCAAATTGAATGTTTTAAATTGGAAAGCCAATATCTTTGCCATCTGTAAATAGATTTCTTTTATTTCTTTTTTGTATTTAAGTCTTATCAGTTGACTTAAAAAAACTTTTGAAAAATAATGTAGTTTTTGTTTTATTATAATTAAACTATTATTTTTAAAAAAAGACTACAAAATTTGATTTATTCTAAAAATATTGGGTAAAAATGATTTTGGTTGTAAAAAAACAAAAACTCAAAATTGCATTTTTGATTTTCTTTTAAATTCTAGACCGGATTTTAGGTGGATTTATTTTGTCTTGGCATTAAATAAAGAAACTATCCGTGTCATCAAAACTGATCTTTGAACTGTTATATCTTTGATTTCTTTGACAAAATTAAATTTTTTAAAATGTTTTTTTTCTTTTTTTGAAACAAATAATAATATAAAAAAATAATTTTTTTGAAGAAAATAGATTTATATCTTCAATCAATTAAGAGTTATAGCCTCGAACTTATTTGAACCATCTCGCATATATTTATAAAGAGGCAATCAATAAATTTGTCGAATTTCGACCCCAGGCGGTACTAGTAATTATAAATAAGTAAAAAGAATTGGTTGAGTTTTAATCCAAGGCGATACTATAAGTAGGCAAACCAAAAATTGGTCGAATTTCGAAAGCAGGCGATACAAGTAAGTTTTAATTTTTAAGAACTTTGTTGTACATGTTTTGCTAAAATGTGGAAGAAATATAATTTTATTTTATTTTTATTGCAAAATCAAAAAACAAATTAAATTATTTTGAAAATTCTGCTAAAACATAGCAGGCAACAGTTAAAAAAAATAAAAAATTTTTTAAAGACATAACATTATTAAAAAAATATTTTTTTGAAACATGAGAAAATAAGTAATAACAAAATTTTTTTGTTTATAATTGAAACTCGAGCACGAAGAAACAACTATTACAAATACAGAGGTCACCTAATATCAAATCAAAAATTCTTTTCTACAAATTTAAAACAGAAAAACAACTATCACTGTATGAACTTTTTTAAACTTAGATTTCTGTACATGCGCCTTATCATGATCAAATATCACTTAATATAAACACTTCAGCATTAAAACTTGCTTCAGTGAACTAATAAAGTATGCAACAGCCGTAAAATATTAAAAACCGTTAAAAAAAAATTTAAAAATAAACAAAAGAAAACTGCCTGTTTTAGACAGTAGATTAATATTTATGCATAAATTATATTCTGCCACTCGCTCTAACATCCGCGAGCACGTCAGCACCCAAGGGGTTAAGTGTACGCACAAACATGCCACCATATGTATACAATATTAAAATGTTGCTCATACCTCATGTTGTACTGTTGTATTCCAGACAAAACTTGACGCTTTTACATAGAAGGCGTAAAAAGTTTGCCCTAAAATAAGAAAAAACTTTTCTCTAAATTAATGCATTTTTCTTCAACTTTGAAGAATTTCAAAAACTTTAGTCGAGCGCCTTCAGCTTCAGCTGACATGAAGGCAAATGTGTTTAAAAAAAAAAAACACAAAAAAATTACATGCGGCTTGCATGCAAATGAGTTTAACGCGCGAGAGTGTGATAGCAGCAGCTCAAGCAGAGCGCCAGAGCTAAGGACTTTGAGCTGCTTACAACATTGAGCTGAAATTAAGTTTAGCTGCTGCTTTGCTTTGAGGAATTTTAATATAGATTAAAAAATTCAAATTTATAAAACAGCAAAATGCGTAAGTGACACATGTATACACACACACACACAGAGCGACACTCTCACCACACACATAAATGACACATGTTTGCAGGTGTTACGCATGCCAAACAGCTGCGATTTTAAAAGCATTTTTTGTTACAAAAGCTCAAAAGCATTAAGAATGTACATAAAAATTAAATGAAAAATAATTAACTTAACTCTTGAAGCGCACGCTAAGCAACCAGGTGGCTGCTATAAATAAGCAGCAGCCACCGCCACCAGCCGTCAAGCAATGTGGTCTTAAGTAAGGCTAAGCTGAGTCGAATGGTAGTGTTGATGTCTGACATTATTAAATGTGGCGCCTGGTAACCCGGTGCCACTTTTCATAAACTTCTTACATACTTTAATGATTTAGTCATGTTTAGTGTGTAGAGCGAGTATACCTTATGAGGCTGAAAGAGTGGTTAAAATGAAGTACGTTTTATTTTTTCTAGGAAGTGTTAACAAAGTTTTTATTCCACCGCAGCATTTATGCTAATTAGTTGAAAAACTTTTGCTTGCCAAAGTGAACTCGTATCCATTAGAAACAAGCACGTTTCAACATTAATAAATCTAAAAAGCTGCATATGTGTGTGTGTGAGCGACAGGGAAGACCTGATTTTAAATGCAATTAAAAGGCTTTAAATAAATAGTTGAGCAACTGTAACAAATTATGAAGTGGCTACATATGAGGGGTAAAGGGAGGAGGGGGGGGGGGGGGTGGTGATGGTGTAAAAATGGATTAGCATAAATTTCAAAAACATTTAGAACTTTATTAGGTGTTTTAAAAAAAAGTTACACATGGCGTATGAGTGATATGTAATTCGAATGCTTTTTGTGGCATAGCATAATAAATTATTTATTTGGCTTGAATACATTTCAGAAAGTTTGCTAAACAGAAAATATACATAACTAGTGGACCCGGCAAACTTCGTCCTGCCTTCAAAGGTGGCAAATTAAAGTTTTACAATTTTCAGGATAGATGGTTCTGTATTTATATATTTAATTTGTGAAAATAATTTTGTTACAAAAGTTTGTTTATTTAAATAAATGCTTTAAATACTTGTTTGTTAAGTTTTTTTTAATAATTATTTAAATTAAGTCAATTTAATTGAGATCTTAAATTACTGCAACGCTTTTAGATGCACAACATTCTTCGTTTGTCTGTCGGGAGCGTAAACAAATAAGGCCGATGGTTTACCTACTCTAGAACATGCTACATAGAGCTGGCCATGAGAAAAGCATGGATACTCCAAATTGATGCCACAAATTTTTAAAGACTGTCCCTGCGCCTTATTAATAGTCATTGCAAATGCTAGTTTTACTGGAAATTGAAGGCGTTTGAAGTCGAATGGCAAATCATTCGGAATTATTGGGATTCGTGGGATCAGTACGTCTTCCCCCTTGTACTTTCCCTTCAAAATTGTACCTTCAATGACGTTTGTCATAAGTTTTTTGACAATAAGTCTTGTGCCATTGCAAAGTCGAGGCTGATTGATATTACGCATCATTATGATTACGGATCCAACCTTTAACTGAAGATCATGTAGCGGCAAACCTGACAACTCGATGGAATTTAAAAATTCTGTTGGATAGTTCACAACATCCTCCTGGTTCATGATAGTGTCAATTGATTTGTAAGACACTATTAGCCCTTCAATGGCCATTTGAATCGTTGCATTAATCTCATCGACGTCTTTGTTTTTAGCGGCTAATATTGCTCGTTCTCCTAGCCAATCATGATTCCTGTAATACTGCAAAATGTTGGGGAACACACAATGAATTAGCTCTTCTTTTGACTCAGTAAAATGGCAGAAGTCATTAGGTAACTTTATTAAACCAGTCGTAACGTTGATGGGAATTTTTGCATTTCCAATATCCAATAATTGCACCGAAAAAACATCTGCAGAGGGATCGTTTTGCAGTTGGATTCGCATATTTGTTGTGAGTTTCAGCGTTGTAACATGTCTCCACAAATTGGAAGATTTGAGACATGCATTAATTTGATCAGCTGCAGTTGACCGTGGAATTACCGGTAATGTTTGGCGGAAATCACCTGCCAACAGTATCAGGGCACCACCACAAAGATTTCGATTATCTCGCAAATCTTGTAGTGTTGTTTGCAGAGCTTCCAATGATTTTTTGTGTGCCATTGTACACTCGTCCCACACAATCAGTTTGCATTGTTGCAAGACTTTTGCCATTCCGGATGTCTTCGATATGTTGCATGTTGGTTGGTCGTTAATCTGCATGTTCAATGGCAGTTTAAGTGCCGAATGCGCAGTTCGGCCACCATCCAATAAAGTTGCAGCAATACCTGAGGATGCGAGGGCAAGTGCAATATGATTTTGCGATCTTATGGTTGCTAATAATAATGAAATCAGAAATGTTTTCCCTGTACCTCCAGGAGCATCCAAAAAAAATATTCCACCAGTTCCATCGTTGACGGCTTTTATTATTGTATTGTAGGCATATTTCTGTTGGGGATTAAGTTTTTCGATGCCTGATTGAACATTATCTGCCAATTCCTCGCGATTGTATTGGTTCTCTCTCAGTAAATCTTGATTTAATACAGCGTTCATTGGACGATTCGGTGCAATCATACCTAATTGTATCAGAACTTTGTTAACAATAATCAAACACTGGTCTTCAATCATTATTAATGCTTCATTATGCATTTCGTTTGATATCGACAAATCAGGATTTTGTGTAATGGCACGCATTCGATGAAGAATATCTTGTGTCATATCATCCTTGTATTTTACCCATAGATCGATGGGATTTGATGGAAAACATGTCGATATGATGATCGAAAATAAAGTTCGTATTTGATGTGGATGTGATGAAAGTACTGCATCAGCAAGTGTATGATCCCAATGAGTATCATTGTCTAGTAATCGCAAGTGTTGGCAAGCTTCGCGGTATGTGGCACACAATCGCCCATCGACCGTTCTCAAATTCTGAAATGATGTAGGTCCACGAACATTCACCAACAGCAAACGGAGATAAAAGCATTCATCATTATTAGGATGCACTGTGTAAATGCGTCCCAAAGCATCTGTGGAGAACACATTTGGATGACCATCAGTGGGAGTGCCATGTTTGCGACGTTGAAAAGTTTTTGAAGACTTATTCCAAGTGTAATATCTTGGCATTTCGCGGTATAATAATGTTCTGGCGAATGCATCAGTTTGGCACATTGAAAAGAAACTTGTCAGTGTAGTAGGTTGTGGTCGTTCAGCTGCTTGTAAGGCATTTTCGGGTCTGAAATATACACGTTGTCCGTTTTCAAGGTGAACAGCCAAATGAACCACAGTTGGATATCTTTCATGAATAGGGAAAGAAAAAATCCGCCAAATAGCTTCATTGCTGCTGATATAACGGCCCATTTGATACTGCGTGATTTCATCGTTTGCGTATTCAGCAGCTGCACCAAAAACAGCCATATCGCTTCCTTTGTTCACATATTTGCATATGTATTTAATTGATTTTATGGAATTACAATATTCTACATTTATATGTGCTTTGTATGCCTTCGACAATAATGGTGAATATGGGACGATCCATCGATTGTCAACCTGAATATCTTGACGGTTTACTTTCACAATGGCTGATTTTCCGCTGTCCTGTGTTGATCGACGCCGATATAAAGGATAACCATCATTTCCAGTTACTGTCTCAGCAGTGAATGCTCTAGGATAACGTTTGGAACACTTTCCATCAATCATACATAGTGAATTTACGTTGAATGACCCACATGGCCCATGAATCATGTTCTTAGTCACCACTTCGAACAATTGAGGATCAATATGTTTGTCAGGGATTTCAGCTGATATGATATCGTCAATTTCATCAGGTCTTAATTTTTCTTTTAACCAAACTAAAATATGTGCATGGGGTAAACCTCGTTTCTGCCACTCGACGGAATACATCCAACAACATGTTTCTCCAAACACTCTAAGTTTCACGACAAAATGCATCAGTGATTTTAGTTTCTGTCTAAAGACTCGTGCAGTTATATCATGTCGATGAACCGATGATTGACCTGGAAACAGGAGATCTTTTATTTCATCCCATTGTGGATTACATGTAAAGGTGATAAAAAGATCCGGACGACCGTATTGGCGAACATATGACATCGCATCTTGTGCATATTCATGCATGTGTCGCGGACTTCCAATATACGTTGCTGGTAAAATCTGCAATCTACCGACATTGTTTCCATTGCCATCTATGCTGATAGCATCCCGAAGATGTATGTACTCTTCAGAGCGGAGTTGGTTTTGATTGAGTCTGAGGAAAGTCAGCCGCTCCGTTTCTATCTTCACGTACATGTCAACAGCGAATTGGTGAAACAGTCCTCTGCATTTTAAAATGTAATTGTGGTCGTTTTCACGAACCATCAATCTGAATGCGTAGAAGTTCATGGAACTTAGTTTTTTGTTCGTCTCGGCGCCTACAATTTCAAGTGTGTAATTTGTTGGTAACAAAATTACAACTTAACTTTAGAAATTTTATGGTACTCACCGGTTAATGGGTTTACCATCTTGATTGTGAAATGATAGCCGTCATCACCCTGCCAAAAGAGTAGAGGATACTGCAATGCATCATATGATCGATGCGTTTCTGACACACGCTGTAATCGGTCGTTACGGCGATGGAGAACAATATCACGTGAAGCCAAATTTTCACCTACAACAACTATTGCAACATCATCGACAGTTGGAGCATTGAATCTTCTGGCGTGTTCCCCAGCTGGTCTTCTATCGGCATGTATAACAATTTTATGGTTGTCTGACGGCATTTGTTCAAGAGCCGTTTTGAACAACCCAACTAATGCATTGTGTTCATGAAGGATACTTTGCAGCTGTTGGACTATTTCCCGGTTAATAGAGGCATTGTGTGCACATCGTTGATCGACTTCATCGTTTGAGTTCCCCATAAAATATATTTGCAGAAATTGATGGTCCTCATCAACGTTTGGCAACAACGATCCTGCTCTATGGTAAATTTGACCTTGAATCTGCAACGGTGGTGTGAATTGATGAAAAATGTAATTTATTTACATGTGGCAAATTAATTACCTTAAATGTTGGCATGAAATTGTCTCGGACAATGTTCGTGGCGCCGAACGAAGTCATTTGAAAGCAAGAATTGTACTTTTGTATATTGTTTAGGAAATGCTTCGAAAGAGGTGCTGATCCAGAAACCAATGAATGCAGAGGCTCAGGTGGTGGGTTAAATGGTGGTAGTTTTATCTTTCCATTTGCGCAGCATAACCCTGGAGATTCTTTGGGAAATTTCAGAGCCTTGCAATGAGAACACACAATGCTCATGGACCCGATTACAACATTATTATCCGTAGAATAATCAGTAGATGAATCATAGCGGAAGGCTGTACGAAAATAATTTCTCGGTACACCAGCTTGTCGTTGTACGCGTCTAGCTATATTGTTTTCTTGATGATTATCATCCGATCGATTAATAGATGCAATGCGACGTCTTTGTCTCAATCGATTTTCTTCATTTCGTATAGCTTGATCTTCATGTGACTCAATTAATCGGGATTCTAACATCCGTTGGCTGTTCCTCTCAATACGATTTGCCCGATGTTCAGGACTTTCAATCACTCGAGAATATCTTGAGCTTGTAGCCGTACGGCTTCTGCGACCAATGTTCCTACGTCTGATTGGCGGCATCTCACTGACTTATTTTGAAAATTAATTTAAAACAAAATCAATACTATAATGTAACACTGTTTCCGAGCGAAACTTACCAATTTATTCAGACCTTAACAAACTTCTGACTGTAAAAGTAAATATTTTGTATTGAAAAAAGGTAATGAAAGTAGTCATCAGTTGGTGCAGTAGCTGGCAGGGTGCTGGCGCAGTATGATATACAAACTTCAAATGAATGACAAAAATTAAGATTGTATAAGTATTTTGAAGTTTAACGGATATTATTTGTAGCAGAAGTTAGTATCTTTACACCAAACCGACATCTAAAATTTTTTTAAAATACCGTTAACCGGAACAGAAATAATGGATTTTTAATTTATGATTTGTATGGGAGGTACCACGCCCCTTTGTCCCACTGGACCTAATTGTAAATTTAAACCTTTCGGAGCGCCACCCAAACTCATACAAAAAAATTTATGCAAATCCGTCACTCAGTTCTTAAGTTATGCTGTCACAAACACACGCCAACTCATTTTTATATATAAAAAAGAGAGAGAAGAAGAAGAAAAGAAGATATTCTTCGTTTTTTCTTATAAAAAAAGTAATTGCTGAAATTATACTCACCAACACCTATATTATATTGCACGAAAAATTTGAGCGCACGGTTAATTGTATTTTAAAATTTTCACTTTTGAGAGCAAACACAAATGGCACTAATTAGGAACTTTTCAAAGTTTAAGCTTAAGCCAAGTAACAAAATTGAGAAATGAAAAGAAGGCAACGTGCTTGACAAAGTTAGGAGTTTGAGTTTCTCCTAAAAGTTTCTCATACATAGAAAAATGAGCATTGGAAAGGAGTGAGTATATGAAGAACTTAAATTTTCCTAGTCTTACCAGTAATTTTTAAATAGTTTTATTCTTTAAAAAATCATTTTTGAATAAAAAAAAAATCAGCCAAATAGCTCAAAGTTTTTGTAGATAGATAGCTTTTTTGTACCCAGTGTTTAACGGGATGCAAAAGAGTGTAATTTTTTATGAACTCCTCAACAGCCCGCACACCAAATTTTGTTTAAATACCTATAACAGGATCAGAAATAATGTATTTTTAATTTGTGATTTGTATGGGAGGTACCACGCCCCTTTGTCCAATCACGCCTATTTTTGCAGCAGAACTTACAATATGTACACCAAACTTATATACCAAATTTTGTTCACATACCAATAGCCGGAGCAGAAATAATGTATTTTTAATTTGTAATTTGTATGGGAGGTACCACGCCCCTTTGTCCAATCACGCCTATTTTTGCACCAGAACTTACAATATGTACACCAAACTTATATACCAAATTTTGTTCACATACCAATAGCCGGAGCAGAAATAATGTATTTTTAATTTGTAATTTCTATGGGAGGTACCACGCCCCTTTGTCCAATCACGCCTATTTTTGCACCAGAACTTACAATATGTACACCAAACTTATATACCACATTTTGTTCACATACCAATAGCCGGAGCAGAAATAATGTATTTTTAATTTGTAATTTGTATGGGAGGTACCACGCCCCTTTGTCCAATCACGCCTATTTTTGCAGCAGAACTTACAATATGTACACCAAACTTATATACCAAATTTTGTTCACATACCAATAGCCGGAGCAGAAATAATGTATTTTTAATTTGTAATTTGTATGGGAGGTACCACGCCCCTTTGTCCAATCACGCCTATTTTTGCACCAGAACTTACAATATGTACACCAAACTTATATACCAAATTTTGTTCACATACCAATAGCCGGAGCAGAAATAATGTATTTTTAATTTGTAATTTGTATGGGAGGTACCACGCCCCTTTGTCCAATCACGCCTATTTTTGCACCAGAACTTACAATATGTACACCAAACTTATATACCACATTTTGTTCACATACCAATAGCCGGAGCAGAAATAATGTATTTTTAATTTGTAATTTGTATGGGAGGTACCACGCCCCTTTGTCCAATAGGACCGAATTATAAATCTAAACCACTCGGAGCACCACCCAAACGCATACAAAAAAATTTATACAAATCGGTCTCTCCGTTCTTTAGTTATGCTGTCACACACACACGCCAACTCATTTTTATATATAAGATATAGCTTTCAGAGATGCAAAATAAAAGCTTTTGGCAAAATAGAAAAACACATTGTAACTGTTCTATGGTTTCAATGTTAAGGTGTTGAAAAGCGACGATTTATTTTAATCATCTTGCTTAGCTCGCAGATGTAAAGGCAGGACTGGAAGAGTTAAGTAAGCTTAAGGTATGTTTTTTGGCTTTTAAAAGAAACTTACTGTATTCATAGAAATGCAGACTTGTCTTCACATATAAAAAGCAAGCCATATATGTCACACCTAATATGCCTCAAACTGTGATTATTTCTATGACAGTGCTTTTCAAACTTTAAACTTATTCTATGCGAAACAACTTTCAGCCTAAAAGTATGCTAAGACTATTGATTTCATATAAAAATTGTTTTTATGTGAATATTTTACCGTCTTTTTTAATTTAAATAGTTTCCAAACCAACGTTGCACAAATTTTCACACAAGTTAACAATCATCGATGTATTTTATTTAACTTTTTTTTTTGTAATAATTTTAAATCCACAACAAAAACCCTCCCACCTCACTATCAACAGCACTTCCCCAAAGCAACATGATAGCAACATAATATTGCCCATTTCATTTTGTTTTTTCCTTTTGTTTTCATTTTCTGCGCATCTTCATTCTGCATGAATTTTTCTAAATTTCAATCTCAAACAAATCACTGTCACAGCCACAGTTTTTGCACCTTTATTTGGCTTAAGGTAACCAAACAGATAACGTTGCTTACATAAAAATTCTAGCGATTAGCTGTAATCCTTGTTTCAACACAATGTAGCTGAAATATTATTGCAATAATTTATATTTTATTTTTATTTTTGTGTTGGTTTTATTTTTATATAAAAGGGAATTACTAGTGTTTTGTGGTCTGGTCTGACTGGTCTGGCTTGTATTTTAGCAGCTGCGCAGCTCAGCAGCAGCTAATTTGTATTTATTGTTTGAGCTTAACATTAAAAGGACACCGCAAGACAAGTAGTAAGTAGCAACAGCAGCAGCAGAGCATTCAACGGCGGCACTTCATTTTCTAGCCTAAATGGCTGTTTTTGTGCCTTCATTTGTTGTGGCTTATTTAGGCTCTCTGTTATCTGGCTAGTGTATCAAGGTGCTTAGAAATAGTAGTTAAAGCTGCTGCTGCTTGGCTGCTGCTGCTTAGAATGCGCATATTTTACTTGTTTTTTTTTTCGTATTCATTGCCTCCCTACTTTATTGCTATAGCTAATGAAAAAAAAATTGGAATACTTGTTGTTTTGTTTTTTGCCTTTGTTGTGCTCACCAAGTGTAACGTCTTAAAGTAATGCTACATTATGTTAATGTTACAAGGATGCGTAGCAGCAAGCAACTCTTATAAAAAGAAAAGCAGCCAAGTACTTGTCTAACAATTTGATATTGAAGCAGAACGATTCTATAGCAAGGCCGAAACAAGTTGTTGTCACAGTTGCTGCTTTTTTACATATGTATGTATTATACTCAATGTTTATTTATGACACAAGTACCGGTACAAATTTTACAGCTGCATAATTTATTCATTTCTGTCAAAATATACAAAAATGAATACCAACAGCTGTTTGTTTTCATAACATTAACTGTTATTTATGCGTCTGATGTTTCAATTAATTTATTCGCCGAATTGACTGACATGAAAGGGTATCTGCCGGCAAAAGCAGGAAGCATTGATTGTAGCATCTCTTTACAACAATATTCAAATGGGTAGTACAAAATTAACTCAAGTAAGAGTTTCGTAAGAAAATAAGAAAAAAAAAACACCAATAAGTTGGTCATGTTTATTGCTTATTTATTTGCTCTAAGTTTTCGATAGAAGTTTTGCTTCCTAATAAATAAAGCAACTCAAACCTACAACGTTAATAACTGCGTAGATATTCAACAAAACTTTGAGCTACAGTTGTCATCAAAATTTCACAATTAAATATCAAAATTTATTAAAGAACTGTTTATTTGAAACTAGCATAAAAATTACAAGACAAAAACTAAACTGCAATTAATTTAATTTATTTTCAAACTACATAGTATAAAATTAAAAATTTTCAAACTGGTATAAATATCTGACTGGTATAAATTATAAACTGGTATAAATTTAAGTAATTAAATTCAATGTTAAACTGTTCTTTATTTCAACCTTGCACAAATTGCAAGTAAGCTCATATTTTAAATTGGTATAAAATATATTTAAACCAAATCAGAAACAAGTTACAAAAGATTTGAATCTGAACTAGTATCTAAATCAAGTATTAAAAATCAAGTAACAAGACAAAAATTAACTAGAATTAATTTTAGTAATTTTCAAACTAGCATAAAATTGAAAATTTAAAAATTTAAAAATTTTAAAATCACGTTACAAGGCACAAATTAACTATAATTAATTTGAGTAATTTTTAAACTAGTATAAAATTAAAAATTTACAAACTGGTATAAATATCAAACTGATATAAATTATAAACTGGTATAAAATTAAGAAATTAGATCTAATGTTAAACTGTTCTTAATTTCAACCTTGCACAAATTGCAAGTAATTCATATTTTAAATTGGTATAAAATATATTTAAACCAAACCAAAAACAAGTAACAAAAAATTTGAATTTTTACTGGTATAAAAATTTCTTATTTTAGCATGAAACAGCTTGAGAAGTATAAAAAATAATAAATTTCAAACTGGTATAAAAAATTGTACTGGTATAAAGTTAAATCTAATATTTAAAACTGCTGTTAACTTACTTGCAAACTAGTGTAAAATGGATAAATTGCAAACTGGTATAAATTTTAAACTGGTCAAAATATAAAACTGATATAAAATTGAATAATATCATAACAATTTAAAGATAAACTAATTTAAATTTCAACCTTGTGTTAGTTTCAGGTAAGTTATATTTAAAACTGGTATTAATTATACTAAAAAGCAAACAAAAAAATATACTTTTTAAAAAAGTATACAAATTTCATTGTTTTGGTGTATGAAACAGCTTAAGAAGCATGCAAATAAATGCAACTCAAGCTGGTGTACAAAAATTGACTGGTATAAATTTATGTCTAATATGAGTAATTTTCAAAATAGTATGTAATTGAAAAATTTCAAACCGGCATAAATGTCTAACTGTTATACACATACAACTGATATAAAATTTAATTAATTCAAACTAGTATATTATTGAAAATTTGCAAAAAGTTATTAATTTTCAACTGGTGTAGAATTGAATAATTTCAAAAGACTTTCATGTTTAACTGTTTTAAATTTAAACCTTGTACAAGTTTTGAGATAAGTAATATATTAAACTGGCATAAATAGTACTTAAACCAAAACAAAAGCAAGTATTCATAAAAACTGGCAACTCAAACTGTTATATAAAAATTTACTCGTATAAATTTATATATAATTTGAGTAATTTTCAAAACAGTATGGAATTGAAAAATTGTAAACTGGTATAAATGTCTAACTGGTATACACATAAAACTGGTGTACATTTAATTAATTCAAACTATATATTAGTTTTAGAATTGAAAAATTTCATAATGGTATAAATTTTTAACTGGTACAATAGACCGGATCGAAATTTAGACGCCGCCGGTTGGGATCTCAAAAGTTAGAGGAAATGATTTCTGCATACAAATTTTTAATTTTTTTGTATATCAGAATATTGGTATAAGTATGAAAATTTAAATTTATCGAAAAAGGACCTTCAGGAGAATCAAAATTGCTTCGGCGGTTTTTCTCCGATTTGAAAAAAAAGAATGCAGAAATCATTTTAATGAGTTCCTCTAACTTTTGAGATCCCGACCGGTTGACATTTTTTGTATGCATATAAGAATGATCCGGCCTATGGTACAACCATAAAGCTGGTATAGAAATAACAACATTGTACAAACTGGTATAAATTTTACTAAAAACCAAAACCAAAGCAAGTTATTGAAAAATGTTATGTTAAAAAAGTATAAACATTTAATTTTTTTGTGTAAAAATAGCTTCAGAAGATTCAAATGAATAAAATTCAAACTGGTATAAATTTAAATTTGGTATTAAATTGTAAAATTTCAGTGCTGATATGAATTTTCAACTGATTTAAAATAAAACTGGGTAAAAATATAAACTGGTATAAAGTTCAGACTGGTAAATTTCAAAACTAGTCTATTATGTATAAAATGCTTTCTAGCATACTGGTATATAGTACATGAATAATTTCAAAACACTTTTATGTTAAATTGTTTTAAATTTGAACCTTAAACAAGTTTAAGGCAAGTAATATTTCAAACTGGTATAAATTGTACTAAAAACCAAAACAAAAGTAAGTAACTAACAAATTTTGTGTAAAAAAGTATAAAAATTTCATTTTTTTTTTTGTGCAAAACAACTTCAGCTGATAAAAATGAATAAATATCAAACTGGTATAAATTTCAATTTGGTATAAAATTGAAAAATTACAATGCTGATATTTATTTTCAACTGCTTTAAAATAAAACTGGGTTAAATTTACACTGGTATAAAGTTAAAACTGGTATAAAGTCGAAACTAGTGTAAAGATGAGTCTTATATTTGCTTTAAGTTAACTAAATAATGTATTAAACTTGCCTAAAGTTCAATGAATTCCAAACTGACGTTAATTCAAAACTATTCCTTTATGCATAAAGTGCTATCTGGTATAAATGTTCAACTTTTATAAATTTAAAATTAAGAATCTTTTTCTTTTCTTACTCAGATCACCGGAAAGTTTGGAATCATGTCAAGAAGGACGCGCACTCTTTTTTCAAACCCTTACTGTACTAGCCTATAATTTTTCAATTATCGACATTTTATATTGTTAAAATATCAATAAATATTCTGAGTTTGTTTTATATCGAATTTTAAAAAACACATAAGAATTTGCAAAAAGAGTTTATATTAAAATCCTCCTAAAATAAAATTTAGACGTAAAAACTTGATTTTATAACAATTTTTTTAGTTGAGTACTAGACTGTATCACCAAAAATCGCAGAAAATTAAAACTTGTTTTTATTCCGCATTAATTGTAAGATATTTGCAAGACATTTGTAGATTTTGTTTAATTTTTTTGATCCTGAAAAATTTAATTTTTTTGTGTCATTTACGTTTTTTTCTGATTTTTTTTTTCTTGAATTTTTTTTTTTGTAATCCCACCTTATTTCAGTTTCTACTAAACCGATGAAATTAAAAAAAGGCTTAAATATGAAAGGTCATTTAAATCATGATAACAAATGAATTCAGTAAAATTAATTTTTGGCGCACTTCCGACCAATTTTAATTCATGCATAGCACTTACGAATCGTATATAGCTCATACTCGAATTTTTATTAGAATGTCCTTGAGCTCTTTCTGTGAATTCAATTTAATTGAACATTACAAATGTTTTCCACGAAGCATAAATTTATGTTTGTGGTATAGAAAAAAATCACACGGGCCATTTCTGGCGAATATAAAGCTTATTGAACGAAAGTAAGATTATTTTGGTCAAATTATGACATGAACTGCGTAATGAGTGAGCCGGTGCAGTATCGTGGTGTATTATATTATCGCGCGAACGCTTTAAAACACTTAACAAATATTGAGCTCAGATTGATTGACCTTTTGAAAAGAATTCTAAAATATTATAATAAAAAATAATTTAAAATGCCAACAGTATGTATATGATCTCTGGCAATAATAATAAAAATTTCAAGATTTTCATTTATTACTCAAATGATTAATTTCTAAACAATGTTTTTTTACACAACAAAATGGACGAAATCCCATTCGTCTCTTGAGAGCAATAATTAAAATTGATAGCAGTGCTTCTTACTTCCTCTCTCTTTCTCTCTCTCTCTTTCTATTTTAGTCCGTCCCTTAACAAACTGAAGCAATATTTTAATTAATGTTACTCATACGTCATGATCTACAGCATACTTGAGGGTGGCATAATAATGACCAAGAGATTATTCTGATTATTTGTATAACTTTTTTTAGTAATTTTTTAATATACTGCATTGATGACAAAGTATGGTTGTCAATTTTATAATTTTATAATTTTATAATTTTATAATTTTATAATTTTATAATTTTATAATTTTATAATTTTATAATTTTATAATTTTATAATTTTATAATTTTATAATTTTATAATTTTATAATTTTATAATTTTATAATTTTATAATTTTATAATTTTATAATTTTATAATTTTATAATTTTATAATTTTATAATTTTATAATTTTATAATTTTATAATTTTATAATTTTATAATTTTATAATTTTATAATTTTATAATTTTATAATTTTATAATTTTATAATTTTATAATTTTATAATTTTATAATTTTATAATTTTATAATTTTATAATTTTATAATTTTATAATTTTATAATTTTATAATTTTATAATTTTATAATTTTATAATTTTATAATTTTATAATTTTATAATTTTATAATTTTATAATTTTATAATTTTATAATTTTATAATTTTATAATTTTATAATTTTATAATTTTATAATTTTATAATTTTATAATTTTATAATTTTATAATTTTATAATTTTATAATTTTATAATTTTATAATTTTATAATTTTATAATTTTATAATTTTATAATTTTATAATTTTATAATTTTATAATTTTATAATTTTATAATTTTATAATTTTATAATTTTATAATTTTATAATTTTATAATTTTATAATTTTATAATTTTATAATTTTATAATTTTATAATTTTATAATTTTATAATTTTATAATTTTATAATTTTATAATTTTATAATTTTATAATTTTATAATTTTATAATTTTATAATTTTATAATTTTATAATTTTATAATTTTATAATTTTATAATTTTATAATTTTATAATTTTATAATTTTATAATTTTATAATTTTATAATTTTATAATTTTATAATTTTATAATTTTATAATTTTATAATTTTATAATTTTATAATTTTATAATTTTATAATTTTATAATTTTATAATTTTATAATTTTATAATTTTATAATTTTATAATTTTATAATTTTATAATTTTATAATTTTATAATTTTATAATTTTATAATTTTATAATTTTATAATTTTATAATTTTATAATTTTATAATTTTATAATTTTATAATTTTATAATTTTATAATTTTATAATTTTATAATTTTATAATTTTATAATTTTATAATTTTATAATTTTATAATTTTATAATTTTATAATTTTATAATTTTATAATTTTATAATTTTATAATTTTATAATTTTATAATTTTATAATTTTATAATTTTATAATTTTATAATTTTATAATTTTATAATTTTATAATTTTATAATTTTATAATTTTATAATTTTATAATTTTATAATTTTATAATTTTATAATTTTATAATTTTATAATTTTATAATTTTATAATTTTATAATTTTATAATTTTATAATTTTATAATTTTATAATTTTATAATTTTATAATTTTATAATTTTATAATTTTATAATTTTATAATTTTATAATTTTATAATTTTATAATTTTATAATTTTATAATTTTATAATTTTATAATTTTATAATTTTATAATTTTATAATTTTATAATTTTATAATTTTATAATTTTATAATTTTATAATTTTATAATTTTATAATTTTATAATTTTATAATTTTATAATTTTATAATTTTATAATTTTATAATTTTATAATTTTATAATTTTATAATTTTATAATTTTATAATTTTATAATTTTATAATTTTATAATTTTATAATTTTATAATTTTATAATTTTATAATTTTATAATTTTATAATTTTATAATTTTATAATTTTATAATTTTATAATTTTATAATTTTATAATTTTATAATTTTATAATTTTATAATTTTATAATTTTATAATTTTATAATTTTATAATTTTATAATTTTATAATTTTATAATTTTATAATTTTATAATTTTATAATTTTATAATTTTATAATTTTATAATTTTATAATTTTATAATTTTATAATTTTATAATTTTATAATTTTATAATTTTATAATTTTATAATTTTATAATTTTATAATTTTATAATTTTATAATTTTATAATTTTATAATTTTATAATTTTATAATTTTATAATTTTATAATTTTATAATTTTATAATTTTATAATTTTATAATTTTATAATTTTATAATTTTATAATTTTATAATTTTATAATTTATTTTATATTATATATTATATTATATTATGTTATATATTATGATTTTATATTATATAAAATATATATAATAAATTTTTTTAATAATTTTTAAGTATTCTGTCTTGACGACCAAATAGTGGTTCAATTAAAAAAATCTTTTTATGAGTACATACTAATTAAATTATTGAAATTTTGAATGTAATAACTCTGTTGTTTTTTTTGAATTTTTAATTATTTTTATTTCGAATTTCTTTAGCTTTTCAAAATTAATAATTAAAAGTACACGTTGAGAAGTTAAAGAACGATATAGATATTGTCGGTTGTATTATAATACGAGATAAGTCAAAATTATCTACTGTTGAGAAGTCGTAGAGAACTGTTAATGATATGTATGATGTCAAAACAATGATGCATTGGTTCAAAAGTTCTACCTACTTTTTTTTATAAAAAAAAAAAACAAAAAAAACACAAATTGACCTTTTCAGCAAGGACTTTGAAGGAGCATCTTATAATTAATTGTTTTGTGTGTGTTGTTAAATTTTTGCACTGAATTGAAGTTCGTACTGCTAATGTTCATGTCCCGTATAAGTTTTAAATAACATTATTTACACTCTGAGGTTTGCCAATGACTGCAGAGAGGTGACGACCAACAAGAAACATTTATTTCTATTGAAAAAAACTTTGCCCGAGGTGCCCATATTCCTTTGTTTGAACTTGGAATCCGTTGGTTTGCACGCCATGCACTTAGCACGCACGACCTCGGTCACATTTTTTCATATCAACTTTAAAAACGAAAGAAGTGTAAAAGTGAAGTTTTTATAAATCAATCTTAATCGTTAATAACCGTTATTTTTGCAAATTTTGACTTGCATCGTATTAGAACTAGGCCGCCGATATAGTAGATATAGATTCTCCTTAACAATTATGAAATATTTTGCTCTCGAAAAGTTTGCTTTAAAGGTCAAGTACATTATTTGCAAAAAAAAAAAGCTAAAAACATGAAGATTTCGTCAGCAGCAAGCAAAAGACAAGCCAAGTCCAGCCACCCTCAAGTAGCAACAATCAAGACAGACAGTGGCAAAAAAAAGTTTAAAAGCTATTTAAATTATAATCATCATATTCATTACCAACATCATCATGATAGTCATCATCATTCTTAGCTTCATCATCATTATCTTCATCAGCATCATTCCCATCAACATCATCCACATCATACTTATTATGTTGCTCATTATCTGCAACGTAATCATGCTCAACAACAACATAATAATCTGCTTAAGGTATCATTTGCTCAACGCTTTTTGTCATTGTTTTTTGTGTTGTTTTTTTTTTTGTTGTTATTTTTTTTGTATCATTTACTTTTGCTGTTGCTGTCTTTGTTTGTTTTTCTGCTAAAAATTTCACATTTTTTTTTTCGCTGCTGCCAGTGTTGCCAACAACACTGTTAATGATATATATTCATTCGTATGCTTATATAATGATAAGCCGGGCAGACATATTCATATGTATGTTTGTATATGTATATGAGTTTAGGTGTAAGTGTTTGCATGTGTATGAGAGGGTTTGTATGTTTAATAAATGTATGCATGGTTTTTGTGCTCTCACCTTTATCAGCTGTAATGCTCGACATGTTCTCATGTTGAGTATGTTTGTATATTTGTGTGTATTTGTATGAGTTTGTGTGTTCATCTATGACTTATACAGCATGAATTTGCAGCTTTATTCTAATAACTACAACAACACCGGCAGGAACATTTCGCACACATTCTGCATTCATAAAAGCACACAAATATTTACAAAATCATAAACATCGCGTACAAGCACATTTACACACACACACATATATAGCCAAACACACGTATTTTTACCATATATTAATTAGAAAAAGAACTGAATATAAATTAACTAAAGACTTAAAGGAAGAAACAGAGCACACGCAGAAAGGTTCGAGCATTAAGATTAACAATAAATTAGAGCTAAGAATAGCTTTGTGGTAAAAAGCTTTTAGCACTTCAAACCCAAAAACTTGAAGAGGGAATTTATGTGTTGGAATATCTTTAACTCAAATAAAAGCTGGAAAAGTGCTCAGCAAATCGAAATTTCATCTTGAATTTGAATCTTGAATTTCATCTAGAAATTTTTCGGTTAAATTTTCATTTGAAAATAGATATGAGAAAATAAATTACAGATAAATTTCCTCAGGAAAATTGGTTCATATGCGGTAGACTTTTGTAAATAAGTCTATAAAAAGATATTAAAAATAACTCACAAAGCTTGGAAGATTTTATTTAAAACACGCTGTATAGCATATTTTTAAAAAATTCATAAAATTTCTTGAAATTAAATTCAAATCTTAAACAAAGCGTTTTCATTAATAATGAATAATATGGAAAGCATAAAGTAGGAGTAGCAAAGATTTTTCATGTGTTACGTGGCGTATGAGTAACAATTAATTTTTCTCTGACTTTCAAGAATTTTGAGTCATAGAAGCTTTTACAAAAAAAGCCAAGTTTTTGGACATAGTACGGCATGCCGCCACTTGCCAGCATTGAACTTTTACTGATGTTATGCTTTTTTCATGATAACAGAAAAAAATTTTCTTTGCTCGCTAACGTCATAAGGCTCACGAATGGCTTAGCTTTAGGGTAATGAAATAGTTTTTAAATAAATAGATAAAGATATGTACATCATGAACGCTTAACAATATAAGAAATTGGGTCAAGTAATAACTAAAAAAATTTCAAGCTTTCACAAACATTTGTTAGAGAACTTAAATTAAATACTCTCAATGGTTAATGTTGTTATTTTCATATGAATGTGTTAGTAGGATTTTATGTTATGTTTTTTTTTTCTTGCTTTAAAGCATATCCTCCAATAACTGTTTTGTAAATTCATGCTTACTGCATTCGGCTTCATCAGATTTGTCGCGACAGTCAGGGCTGCCATCACAGAGCCAACTGCGTGGAATGCACTGTTCGCCACTCTTGCACTTGACCTCTTCTCTGGTACAAAAATTCACTGAAAAAGTGCAGCAATATTTGTTTTTTAAATGTATTCTACTACATATTTACACACATACATACAAATATTTTTACATAAAATTTTTTGTTTGTTTTGTTTTAAGATTAAATTGAAACAACCTTTAGCTTGTGTTGCCCAAAATATATAATTCAAAGATAAAATGTCACATAAAACTTACTGCATAGCGCTGGCTGCTCATCGGAACCATCAGCGCAATCATTTTCTTGATCACAGCGCCACTGATTCGGTATGCATTTTCCATTTCGGCATCTGAATTCCGTAATGCTGCAGGTTGTTTCTGTAAAAAAATAAAAAAAAATTTATTAATATTAAGTTCAAATTTAAAAAATCACAATTTTAATAATAATACAAAAAAAAATAATACAAATGTAAAAAATAATAATAAAAATACCATAATTCATACACATATACAAATTCATACTCTTCATTGTCATCTTCATCTTCAGCTTCAACTTCAGCTTCAGCTTCTAAGCTTTAGCTTGAGCTTTAGTTTGAGCTTAAGCTTGACCTTTAGCTTTATCTTCAGCTTCAGCTTCAGCTTCATATTCATATTCATATTCATATTCATATTCATATTCATATTCATATTCATATTCATATTCATATTCATATTCATATTCATATTCATATTCATATTCATATTCATATTCATATTCATATTCATATTCATATTCATATTCATATTCATATTCATATTCATATTCATATTCATATTCATATTCATATTCATATTCATATTCATATTCATATTCATATTCATATTCATATTCATATTCATATTCATATTCATATTCATATTCATATTCATATTCATATTCATATTCATATTCATATTCATATTCATATTCATATTCATATTCATATTCATATTCATATTCATATTCATATTCATATTCATATTCATATTCATATTCATATTCATATTCATATTCATATTCATATTCATATTCATATTCATATTCATATTCATATTCATATTCATATTCATATTCATATTCATATTCATATTCATATTCATATTCATATTCATATTCATATTCATATTCATATTCATATTCATATTCATATTCATATTCATATTCATATTCATATTCATATTCATATTCATATTCATATTCATATTCATATTCATATTCATATTCATATTCATATTCATATTCATATTCATATTCATATTCATATTCATATTCATATTCATATTCATATTCATATTCATATTCATATTCATATTCATATTCATATTCATATTCATATTCATATTCATATTCATATTCATATTCATATTCATATTCATATTCATATTCATATTCATATTCATATTCATATTCATATTCATATTCATATTCATATTCATATTCATATTCATATTCATATTCATATTCATATTCATATTCATATTCATATTCATATTCATATTCATATTCATATTCATATTCATATTCATATTCATATTCATATTCATATTCATATTCATATTCATATTCATATTCATATTCATATTCATATTCATATTCATATTCATATTCATATTCATATTCATATTCATATTCATATTCATATTCATATTCATATTCATATTCATATTCATATTCATATTCATATTCATATTCATATTCATATTCATATTCATATTCATATTCATATTCATATTCATATTCATATTCATATTCATATTCATATTCATATTCATATTCATATTCATATTCATATTCATATTCATATTCATATTCATATTCATATTCATATTCATATTCATATTCATATTCATATTCATATTCATATTCATATTCATATTCATATTCATATTCATATTCATATTCATATTCATATTCATATTCATATTCATATTCATATTCATATTCATATTCATATTCATATTCATATTCATATTCATATTCATATTCATATTCATATTCATATTCATATTCATATTCATATTCATATTCATATTCATATTCATATTCATATTCATATTCATATTCATATTCATATTCATATTCATATTCATATTCATATTCATATTCATATTCATATTCATATTCATATTCATATTCATATTCATATTCATATTCATATTCATATTCATATTCATATTCATATTCATATTCATATTCATATTCATATTCATATTCATATTCATATTCATATTCATATTCATATTCATATTCATATTCATATTCATATTCATATTCATATTCATATTCATATTCATATTCATATTCATATTCATATTCATATTCATATTCATATTCATATTCATATTCATATTCATATTCATATTCATATTCATATTCATATTCATATTCATATTCATATTCATATTCATATTCATATTCATATTCATATTCATATTCATATTCATATTCATATTCATATTCATATTCATATTCATATTCATATTCATATTCATATTCATATTCATATTCGTATTTGTTGTCATTTCGTTAGCATATAGCATCCTTTTTTACTTCTGCTTTGAATATTTTTAAATTCTCTTAAAGCTAACGGTTGTTTTACAGCACCCGTTGTTTCAATTGGGTTTTCAATTAGGTTAATGTCAGTTGAGTTGCTAAAGTTTAATTAAGCTTTAAAGTTCTTCTACTCATTAAACAAACTGTTTTCATTTATGTGCTTGTTGTAAGGATTTTAAATTTTAAATTAGCACTTTTATGAAAGGCCTTGCCGTGAAAACTTTTTTAAACGACAATCAACCACGCACAACTATGGCCAACTTGAACGCTACGCACTCGAGCTAACAGCTCTCAAGCATATCCGCCCAACTAATAGCAGGACACCTTCTTGCAGAGGCTCTCAGCATTTGGCTCACGGCACCATTAAAAGCCTATAAAACGTTAAATTTTCCAACGACAAACAACACTGACGTTTGCCAGTCATTGGTGCGGAGTAACCGCCACCTGGCAGCTACCAGCAACCGGCCTGAGGACGCACGAACAGATGAACGCGTGCTGTCGCTAGACACTTGCCCCCGGGGAGTTGCTAGGACACAAAATGTGGCTGTCTATTAAGTTAACGTTACACATTATGAAGTTGTTGTTGTTATTGTTGTTTTTGTTGGTTTTTTGTTGTTGTTGTTGTTGTTGGCGTTAAAGGTGTTTGCAACGCGCTCTGCTACTTGTTTCGCACTTATTTGGCTTGCTTTTGATGTTATACATGTATTAGAAGAAAAGAGCGGACGAAGGGCAGCGAGATGGGCAAAAAATTAAATAAAAATTGTTCTTTAACTGTCGAAAAACTAAAGCGAATCCTGCACGCAGGCACGTGATGAGCATATTTTGTTTATATAATTTTTGTTTTTGCTGATCCTGCTGCTCTCCCTGTTGTTGCAAGATGACTCAGCAGCAGATGAGGTGTGGTCTCTTCTGCTGATGCTATGGCTGATGTACGCTACGTAGGCTGCCGAGTGTAGCCGGCTATAATGTGTGCCTATTGAGGCGCTCTCCGGCGCACGCGACTTGCATTTTAAAAGCCTCCTACTTACATAAATGTTTATTAAATTTTTGTTTTTTTTTCTATTCTAGCGGCTACACAACGTCGATGTAGATATAATGGTTGCGTGTTTGTACGAAAGTGTCTACTTCCGCTAAAACGTTGCTCAATTTGGTCCATTATAGTTGATTGTGCGCAGCTACTGCAAATTGTGTGTATTCTCAGAGTGTGTTAAACTACATTTTTAATTTGTTGCTGGAAAGTGAATGACCTCCTTTTATATCATTGTTAAATTATTTGTTTTTGGAAAAAAAAAAAAAAAAACAAAAAACATTCTGTGGTTTACGTAGTTCTAGCAGCAATTTCCGTTTGAGAAATATTTTATACTCAAAAGTTTTTTCATGAAGTTCGTCAAACCCAAAAAAGAGTTCGTAATGATTAGGACAAGAAATAGGAATTGGAAATGGAAATGGATATCAATATGTATAAGATATTGATATGGATAAGAAAATATATGCGGATTTGGATACGGATATGATTACG
>OY282642.1:21565352-21587852 GCA_958299015.1 Tetanocera ferruginea
AATTAAAATTAAAATTAAAATTAAAATTAAAATTAAAATTAAAATTAAAATTAAAATTAAAATTAAAATTAAAATTAAAATTAAAATTAAAATTAAAATTAAAATTAAAATTAAAATTAAAATTAAAATTAAAATTAAAATTAAAATTAAAATTAAAATTAAAATTAAAATTAAAATTAAAATTAAAATTAAAATTAAAATTAAAATTAAAATTAAAATTAAAATTAAAATTAAAATTAAAATTAAAATTAAAATTAAAATTAAAATTAAAATTAAAATTAAAATTAAAATTAAAATTAAAATTAAAATTAAAATTAAAATTAAAATTAAAATTAAAATTAAAATTAAAATTGAAATTGAAATTGAAATTGAAATTGAAATTGAAATTGAAATTGAAGTTGAAATTAAAATTGAAATTGAATTTGAATTTGTATTTGAATTTGAATTTGAAATTTGAAATTTGAAATTTGAATAAGAATTTGAATTTGAATATAAATTTGAATTAGAATTTGAATTTGAATTTGAATTTGAATTTGAAATTGAAATTGAAATTGAAATTGAAATTGAAATTGAAATTAAAATTGAAATTTAAATTTAAATTGAAATTTAAATCATGATCATGATCAAGATATGGTGGGGATTTTAATAAAAAGGAAATCAATATTCTGATCTTTATTCTTAGATATGGAGTCGAATATGCAGACGGTGATTAAGATAAGGTAAATATTTATAAAAAAATGAAGATGGAGATGTTGTTTGTCAGGTTTTTAATGCAAGTTTATGTGTGGACAATAGAGATTTTTATTACTTTTCGTTATTTAATCATAATTTTTAAAAGTTTTGTTTAAATTTTCAGTATTTGGCTGGTATCAGAAACGATAGCTCAAGAGTTTTTGCATTTTGCGCCATAATATGTTTACTGCAACTATTAATTTGTAAAGATGTATCGCAAGTATAAGTATTACAAAGAAAAACTTTGATTATGTTGATAAGTTAATCGGTAAAGTTATCAAGAATAAATGAAGCAATTGATTTTCTTGCCATGCCACTCATATATCTTCATCTATTAATCTATATGCAAGAACATGACCAACGAGTACTAGATCAACAAGAAAGAAATATTATAGCTAAGCAAATTCTAGATGGATGCTTTGCAAACAAAACCGACCGAGTCATAAATCAATTAAAACAAAAACAACAACAACAAAACAAACAGACATTAATTTCAGCCTAGAACCATAAAACTCAACAGATCAAAACAGTCAAACTATAAAGGACGGTAGTATTTTTTGGACACAAATTTTTTGTTGTTTCTTTTTTTTTCTGCTTTTTTTTCATGAAACTTTGCAAGATTTTACGAGGTTTTTATAGTGCAAGTTGTTGGTTTTAGTGTGTTCTGTTGCCTGATGTTGATGTATGTTGCTCATATTTTAACCTTGACCCATTTTTTTGTTGCTTACTATTTGCTATGCCATACATGGAGCAAAGCTTATCAAAATAAAATAAAATAGAATAAAAGCAAACGAGGCAAAAAACAACCACAAAAGCAAAAACAACAAAAATATAAACATTAACAAAAACTTATCTAAGTGCTGCTGCTGCTGCTGCTGCTGCTGTGTGGACGTAGCAGGCACTTCAAATATTAACAATAATATTTTTTTTTTCTTTCATTCATTCAAACCGTGTATCTAGAGCAGAAGAAAATAACCTCAAGGCGTACTTCAAGAAAAAGAATGAAGAACAAAACAAATAAACAAAAAAAAACCAACAAACTTGAAACAAGTAGCAAGAAAGTTAGAAAGGAAAATGTCGAGAGTAACTAAGCCACATAATGAAAATGTAACGCAAATGCAAGCGGACATTTCAAATGTTACTTTTTTCGAAAAAAAATATGCCGTTGTTTTATTTTGAAAAAACAATTTTTGTACAAAATAATTTAACTACTCGTACAATCAAATTGTTTCCACAAAACTCAGCTTAGCTTTGGCAGCTCTACGACAAAAAGTGGTAATGAAAAAATAACAGCGTCAGCAGAGCCGAAGGGTAGAAAAAATGCAAAAAATCAACAATGAACTAGAGCGCAAACAGTGTTGATGGCTGTTTTTGTATGTTTAACCACAGGATAATCCAGCTAAAGCAAAACACAACAGCTGCCTGCTCACTGCAACACTGAGTGTTTTCAATGCTTTTGTTGTTATTTTAATGAGCATGATACATTGATGAAGATACATTGATGATATGCTGAAAAATAAAAGTAAAAAGTTTTTTATTTAAATTGAAACTACTTTCAATCTGGCTGCACTGATTTTAGATTTTATTTAACAAAAGTAGCTGTTGTGCCAGAAACAAACAATATTTAAAGCTTTGCCATAAATGCGTTAAATCATGCTTTCTGAAATTATTTCCGCTGCCTTAGCAGACCAACTGTTATAGCGGCTATGAATTTTGAGTGCATTGCCAGCATTTGATATTGTTTGCGGGCAACTGTAACTGTAATTAGCGGCATAGAGTACATCATTTTATATAAAATGAAACTATATTCAATGAAGCTTTAAGCAGAATCATGTGGTTTATAAAAAATATGCGCTCTTTTGCCTGATTCCATTCATATCTAACACACACACACTTAAGCAACAGTACATTTCCGGTGCGCTCAACTTGAGCCTGAGCGGAAATGGAAACGCTCTACTAAATTAACTCTATATTTTACTACAACTGTGTATGCCTTAAACAAACACATGCACACACAAAAACCAACAAGATGTATTTGGCAATTAGATAAAAAATTAAAACTAAGCTACCATAAATTCTACATAAATAATTTATTAGAAATAAGAAGTAATAAATAAACAATGTAATAAAAAAATTGCAAAAATCACATAACATAGCAGCATTGTTGGGCAAAAATAAATCACTTGAGTTGATGTCCTGCACTTGTAAGTTATAACAAACGTTAAACAAACAACTATCCAGTAAACCAAAAGTTACTTTTTTGCACTATTTATAAAACTTTGCTGGTATAAGTATACGTTTTGGCCATGAGTTATGTTGACACTTTTTTTTATAAGAATAACCTAAAGATTAACTTTGTTTTGTTATCAGAGTAAAAAGCTTAAGAAACAAAATCAGACACATATTCATGTTCTAAAAGTAAATTTTTAAGTAATATTTTGTAAGGTTTTTATGCTAAAATATAATTTAGTTTTTTTATTTAACTAAAGAAAACGAAAACTTCTTAGTAGATATGTTTTTGATCTAGTCTTTAAGTTTACAAATTTTAAGTTTAACTTAAGCAGAAACACATACCATATTTTTGTAAAAATTGTTGACCCTCTAATAGGTCAACCAGGTAAATCAGGTTGTTCTTGGGCCATTTAAGAAAGTTTGTAAAGACTAGAGTTCGACAGTGGCCAAAATTCGACCTTTTCACATACATTCTCTGTTGATTCGATAGAAAATTAATAAGTTAAACAATTTTTTTTTCATCAAAATTTGGCAAAAAAAATCTTTTAAAAATAGTTGATGCACTCTTTCTCCGCACTCTGATTCATTTAAAATTCATTTACAAAACAATCCATTTAAATTTTTTTAAAAAATATATCAAAATCGGTTGAGAAACACGGTAGAAAATTGGTTCTTAACTTTTTTCTCTACGCCATTTTATATAAAAATACCCTTTAACAAAAAAAAATGGTTTCAATTGTCTTGAAAATATTTTTTGTTAAAATTTACTATAAGCCAATTTGGACAATATTTGACTTCAACTAAAGTTTAAAGATAAAATTCGACAACTTTTAGTTTGTAAATGTGAAAGTGCCTAAAAGTATACCATAAACATTTTTATGTTTAATGCAGTTTTTAAGTATATCAAATAATTGAAAAGTTTTTAAAACAGTATTTTCTCCAATAAAGTATGTTGTCAAAAATTCTACTCTAAAGTATCTTACAGTGAAATTTTACAAGGAACTTTAAGGCTTATTTTTTAAATTTTTTTTTTTTTATAAATTTTTTTTTTTTTTTTTTTAAAAAAATTAACAATATAAAATTATTAATATACTAGTTCTTTCCCGTCAAAAATGACGGGCCCGGTAATATAAAGAAAAAAAACATGTACAATTAATTTTCCTTAAGCTCTCACTCTTTCTTTCTTATAATTCAGCAATGCCAAATTTTCGATTTAAGAAGAATTTTGAGTTCCAAATATTTATAAAATACCTTAAAGTAAAAACGGATATCATAGTAGGTACAACGAAATAAGTTTGAAAATATTTTGTAAAACTGAAAATTTCAAAATGAAAAAAAATATATAAAAAGTTTTTGAAGTTTCAATAAATCACAAAACAAAAAAATGCCTAAAAATATGCTATGAAATTTATCAAAAAATCAAGCGTTCCGCACTCACATTTTACGGAATTGTATTATAGTAATACTAGTTCTTTCCCTTCAAAAATGACGGGTTTGGTTTTCCGGACGGAAAAAGAATGAAATATTGACTTTCTTTAAGCTGAATTAGAAATCAGCGTTGGTCACATATTCGATTTTGAATTATGCAAATACCAATTTTTAGTTGTAAATATTTAAAAAATACCTTAAAGTAAAAACGGAAACCATAGTAGGTGCAACGAAATATGTTTAAACAATTTTTATAAAACTGAAAAATTCAAAATGAAAAATATATAAAAAGTTTTTGAAGTTTCAATTATTCACAAAACAAAAATGCCTAAAAATATGCTATGAAATTTTTCAAAAAAATCAAGCGTTCCACACTCACATTTTACGGAATTATGTTATAGTAATAATAATTTTACGAAAACATTTCTCATGTTATTTTATTATATTTTTATGAATACAACAACTAGTCAAATGCTTATACCTTTAACCTTCTATCATATTTAAATATATATACGTATAATTCTTTACAGTTTTTAAACATTTTCAGTAATGTGGGTGTTGAACGTGTTCGTGGCGGGTGACGCCCATTTTATGTGCGCACCTTAGTTTTGATATAAAATCCTCCCACACCAAGTTTTATCTTTGTAGATCATATATAAACCTTTTTATGCTATTTTCAATATTGTGGGTTGTATGGGAGGTGGGCGTGTTTGTGGCTGGATGACGCCCATTTTATGTGTACACTTGAAATTTGATATAAAATCCTTCCATACCAAGAATATTCCCTGTATGTCGTATAAAAACATTTTTTTGATATTTTCAATATTGCGGGTGGCATGGGAGGAGGGCGTGTTTGTATTTGCATTTTTTTATACACACGTAAATTAAATTAACGTTTTTTAAATTATCGTTTTTTGGGGGTTTTGCCCCCTCTTTCCGTCGAAAGTGTTTAGTCAAATTTCCGTAAAACTGTACCTGCCAGACGCGGTTAAAACAAAAAATGACATTTTCAACATCTCGATCTGACGTCTGGTTTCTGATGAAAATGGGCACCCACACTCAGAAAAAAAACACATACAATCTTTCTCCGGTGAAAAATTTTTCTATTTTCGATAACAGCAATTTTCTCTATACAAATAAAATTTTCTTCAATTAGAATAAATTTTCACATTTTTGATGGAAATATTTCTTCACTTCTAGGAAATGGAAATATTTCAATGTCTCTTATAATGACACATATATTTCTCGCACAAAAAAATTCCCATTTAAAGAGAAAAATATATAGAAAATGAAATATTTTTCCTATATTTTGATAAAAAATTCACTATGAGTAGTATTTTCTTTAATAAAACAAATTTTTTCTTAAAAATAAAGAGTCTTTTTCTCTAAAATCGAATTATTTTTATATATTTCTCTTTTTCATAGAAGGTTTTTATAATTTTTAGAGAATTTTTAGGATCGCATTTAGAGAAAAGCATTCTCTGAAACATGATCAATACCATTTTTCAGTAAATATGATGCCATTTTTATCATATTCCGAGAAATTTTTTTCTGAGTGCAGTTTGAAAAGTGATTTCGAGAAAAATTCGTTTAAATTTTTTCTAAGCATGCATTTAAAATGCAATTTTATCTCAAATAAATTCCAATTTTAAAAAAAATGCTGTAAGCATCGATTCGATTTTTGGATTGTCTTCGTTCAACTTCGGTTTTGGTCGATACTGTTCGGTTAATTTTTTTTCATCTTTATATAGCTTCTGATGGTATTCGTTAAACTTCTTTTTTTTTCGTTCGTCTTTGGTTCTTGACTTTGTTTGCTTTCGGCTCATTACTTGATTTTTGTCGAAAGAACTTTTAAAAGCATAGGATCTATTTCAGTAACAAATATGATTATCAAGTTTCATGAAAATTGGTTCATTCGTTTTGACGTGAATGAGCCAAATATAGTTGATTAAATAAAGCGCCATCTCACGGAAGTTTTCTGAAATTTAAATAGCCTCAATTCTGTTGCAGGGTCAAGTTATTTCAGGTACAAAATTTTAGTAAAATCTATCAAGTCATTTAGGAGTTATTGAGTCTCAACAATGCACTAATTAAAGCGTCCTCTGATGGAAGTCTTTGGAATTTTTTATATTTTATGTTTCATCTCGAGTGCAGTTGAACGTTCATACCAAATTTCATTGGAATCGCTTAAATAGTGTTAAGGAGTTATTATGTCTTTAAAACTCACTACTTAAAGTGCCCTCTTACGGAAGTCTTTGGAATTTCTTATAGCTTATGTTATCTTGGTCCTTCATTCCAAATTTAATTGAAATCATGCCAGGAGTTACGGAGTTATTATATAGTGCCACGCCCACATTCTTCCGCCCACTTTTTTACCTATACTTTATCTTGGGTGCAGTTGAACCTTCATACAAAATTTCATTGAAATCGGTCCAGGAGTTTAGGACTTGTTGAGTCTTTAAAACGCACTACTTAAAGCGCTCTCTTACGGAAATCTTTGGAATTGCTATAGCCTATGTTATCTTGGGCGCAGTCGAACCTCCATTTCAAATTTAATTGAAATCTGTCCAGGTGCTTAGGAGTTATTATAGTGTGCCACGCCCACATACTTCCGATTACTTTTTTACCTGTGCTTTATCTTGGCTGCAGTTGAACTTTCATACCAAATTTCATTGAAATCGGTTCAGGAGTTTAGGAGTTATTATGTCTTAAAAACGCACTACTTAAAGCGCCCTCTTGCGGAAGTCTTTGGAATTTTTTATAGCCTATGTTTTATTTTGGGAGCAGTTGAACCTTCATGCCAAATTTAATCGAAATCTGTCCAGGTGCTTAGAAGTTATTATATAGTGCCACGCCCTCATACTTCCGCCCACTTTTTTACACCCCCTATGTTCTTTCTCTCATTTGGACTCGGTGTACAAATTTCAGCTCAATCGGATAAACGGTGCGCGAGCCTATACGGAACAGACAGACAGACAGACAGACAGACAGACAGACAGACAGATAGACAGACAGACAGACAGACAGACAGACAGACAGACAGACAGACAGACAGACAGACAGACAGACAGGAGGACAAACATTTGATTTTATATATAAGATTAAAGATTTTTCGAAAAATTGATTTCATTCGCCCACTGACACGCCCACCTCCCATACAATGCAAAAATTGAAAACTTAATAAAAAAGCTTATGTTTATTAAACATTGTTTAACCTATAGAAATAAATTTTGGTATACGTGTATTTTATATTAAAACAAAGATATCTTGGAAAAATGAGTATCACCCGCCTACGGACACGCCCACCTTCCATATAACTCAAAAATTTAAAACTCAAAAAATAAGCTAATGTATAACCAATACAAATAAAATTTGGTTCGTATGTTTTTTAAAACAAAACGAAGATGTTTTTGAGAAATGGGTGTCATCTGCTTACGGACACGCCCACCTCCCATACAATGCAAAAATTTAAAACTCAATAAATAAGCTTGTGTTTAAACTAAAGAAATACATTTTGGTATACATGTTTTTTATACCAATACAAAGATGTTTTCAAAAAATGGGTGTCACCCGCCCACGAACACGCCCACCTCCCATATGACCTAAAAATTTAAAACTTAATAAATAAGCTTATGTTTAACCTAAACAGATACAATTTAGCACATATGTAGTTTATATCAAAACAAAGATGTTTTCCGAAAATGCGTGTCACCCGCTTACGGACACTCCCACCTCCCATACAAACGCAAAAATTTAAAACTCAACAAATTTATAAGCTTATGTTTAACCTACAGAGATCAAATTTCAAACGTATGTTTTTTTTATAACAGACCAAAGACGAATTCTGGAAAATTGACGTCATACACCCACGGACACGCCTACCTCCAATACAAATAAAAAATTTAAAATTGCATAAATAAGTCTATGATTGTCTTACAGAGACAAAATTTGACACATATGTATTTTATAACAAGGCACAGATGTTTTTGAAAAATGGGCATCATCCAATGATATGGATGATCATAGACGGACACGTCTACCTACGATATAACCCAAAAAAAATTAAAACTCCATAAATAAGCTTATGTTTAAACTACAGAGATAAAATTTGGCATGTTTATTATGTATACCAGAACTAAGATGCATATAAAAATTGGGCGTAATTCGTCCACGAACACACCTAGCGCCCATATAACCCACAGTAGCAAAAATACTATAAGGGCATTAACAAGTGAGCTACAAGAATAAAACTTGAAATTTTTATAAATTTTTATAAATTTTTATAAATTTTTTATCACAATTGAAATGCATATAAAATATTGGCTTCATACGCCCACAGAAATACGCTCATTTTAAATAATATTATTGTATTTTGAAAAAGTAGGTTTAGGGTACTTCAAAGTCGTACGAGACCGACTTTAGACTTTCGTTACTCGTTTTCAATTACGAAAGTTTTTTGCTTCTCCTGTAAAATTTTTCTAATGAAACTTAGAGCTTTTTTAATTTCATGGGAGACAATATGGTGTTGTTTGTTAGCATTGCCATTATTGTATGTTTTTGTAGCACTGCGTGCAATTGAACTGTCAATTTTTGTTCCTATTTAATAATGTAAGGAGGTTTTTGACCAGTGCTTTTTTATTGCAATTTTTATATTAAAAACAAAAATTCAATATTTTCCCGACGTTTCGTCAATAATTTGTTGACATCTTCAGGGGATTATTTAATTCAATTTAATATTTTAAATCACATTCTAACTTAAACTTTTAAACTTAGTACTATGACTAATGTCCGTCCAATGCTTGTTCCAACTGTCGAAAATAAAGGTCTGTTACTGATCAAAAATCGAATTCTTTGTTCAACAGACTCTTGCAAAAAAACACCATTATTGATTTTGACAGATAGTACTCAGCTAAATCCAACAATTTTCGTGGAGTTTTCTTGGGTTTAACGTAACTCAACACTTACCTCGTTTACATGCAGGCCTAACTACAAATAAACCCCGAGTTCATTTTACATGTGAACACAGTATATTTCGCTTCTAGTTAAATACTTTTTTTAAAAATTACTTGATTTAAAAATCAAAAACTACTTTTTTGTGTTTAAAAGGAGAATATAATATTGGTTTTTACAATTTGTTACCAGGATACTTATTTTTTTTTTTTTTTAGTGAATACATTTGTATATATTTCTGGTCTTTTTAGGGATACCTTTTTTGCGGCACTGTTGCGCAAACTGTTGCGGCAACACTGATGCCCAGCCCTGCTCAAGGGCTTCTTTTCCTTTTCATTCTTATGATTTTTCTTCTCTTGCTAGTAAACCAAAAAGGATACAATAATTATGAATTTTTACATGATATACATGAATCGCATTAATGAATTTTGATACAGTAACTAATTTCATGAGTCACATGAACTTTACTTGAGATCAATGTACAAAATACACAGTAGAAAAAAGCACGTGAATATGAATTTTTTATTACACTCATGAAAAAAAACACCCATCTTTCTGTGATAAAAATTGTTCGCTTGCGAGAAAGGTCAACAAAATTGATATCAAGCTTGCTAGTGTGTAAAAATGTACTTTATAATTATATGTTTATTTATGTAAATCGAAAAAAAAAAAAAAAAAAAAATATACTTATCGAACAATGAGCATTTATACCATGCATTGTTGTTGTTAACTTTTTCTTGGTTGAATGATTTTATTTGCATATTATTATTATGGCATATTTTTAGGTGTGAAGGTGTTACTTGATGAATTAATTATTACATTACTTTCGTTTGAATAAGTGTCATTTAAATTGAATAACAAAAATAATTTTGTTGGAAATATTAAACAAATTTGTAATTAAATGCCAAAACATTTTAAATTCAAAATAAATATATTTTTGGAATAGAAAAAAAGCTGTGGTTTTTGATGAAATGCAGTTTGCAGCCAAAACGAAGCTTATCAGCAGCACTTGAGCAATTGAGTTTTGAAAAAAAAAAACATTGCAAATTTAATGCAAGATTTGGTTTTTAAAATATTTACAAAACAAATGGCAACTAAGTGCATTCTTAGCTAAAAAGATCACAAGGTTGAGCGCGTGTTTTAAAAATTTTCAATTTTATACAGAGTAACAAATGATATACAATTATAACTTTTACTAATGATATGATTAGAAAGTTTATTCACTTATTAGCAAAAGTATTTTTTTCAAAACACTGGCATGCGTTGAAGCAACTTGCGAGAAATATATGATTAAGTATTTATTTTAAGATTTTCAGCAGCTATTTTATATAAATTGTTCATTTTTATAAAAAAAACTTGGCACACATTTCTTTCAAAAAACTGTTGAAGGAAATTGTGAAAATAATAAAAATTTAAATAAAGGACTTACTTGAAAAAAACTTAATTAACATGTACTTGCAGCAGCAGCAGCACATGTTTTACATGAGAACAAAAAACTGTAGAAAAAATTGCAAAAATCATTTTTTTGTTTTTTTTAATATAATGTGCTATTTTCACATTTCAAAATTTTTGTGTTTTAAAACATATAAATCATGTTTTTTTGTCGCTGCACACTCTACCTAATGTCATTTTTCATGCTGACAATATTAACAGCACTGTTTGTGGAAATTATTATGCAAAGTGGCTACGCTGCCTCTGATTCTGCTGCTACTGTGTACATTATTATGTAAGTATTTATGTTTGGAAAAAAAAAAATCTGCGACAATGCATGAAATCTAAAACATACTAAAATCAAAAAAACAAACAAAAAAAAAATATACAACACAGTTACAAACAAATACATGTGTGACAAACAAAGCGCAAACAAAGCACTAGATTGTTTGTTTTTTTTTTCCTTTTGTTGCAAATGGCAGACAGCATGCCTTGGCAGCAGTTGTTTTTCTGCTGTTCTATTCCATTAAATATTAAAACACATGCAACTACATGGAAGTCAAAACATACATATATACACATCTACACTCACTCAACCACTGTTACAACAACTGTTGTCTACTTCATCTATTTTGCATTTTTACTACATTGTAATATTTTGTTTTCATGCTATTTTCTTATATTTTAATATACATTTTTTTTTAGCTATTGTTATTATTGTGGTTGTTGTTGTTGTTCTAGTTGTTTTTGTTGTAAGCATGTGTTATGTTGACATTAAAAATTTTTCTTGTTTCAAACCATAAAAAATAAAAGACATCGAAAAATAGTACTTCAACTAATTTTAAAAGTAAAAACGTGTTGCCACAAAAAAATTCACTTTTAAATTTAAACAAAATGCGGCATATTTTGTGCGGAGCAACTTTTGTAAGAATGGTGTTTAAATATTTCAAAATTTTTATTTGAAAAATTCAATTGACTGAAAAAGAATATACCTTTAAAAATTTACTACAGTGTCAAAAGTAAATTTTTTCAAGCATTCAAAATGAGGTTTTGTCTTCAATGACCTCGAAAATGTTACACTGCATATTTAACAAAATGAGCAGAACAAGAACTTTATAAAAAAAAAGACCATGCTTACTGTTATACTTGTTCAAATAAATACTTTGCATAATAACTTTTATGATATTTTCATATTTATTTTCCTTCAAATTTTTTCAAATCAAATTTTGTTCAATCTACAAATTTCATTCAATAAAATAGATTCATTTTTTATAAGCTTAATGATTTAATTTCCTAAATAAGAATTCTTACACTTACAAAATAAAACTGAGAAAAAAACAGAGACCTATTTTTTTCTCTATTTCTCTATTTTCTCTATTTCCCTATTTTCAATAATAGCAATTTTCTCTTTTTCAAATAAAATTTTCTTATATTAAAATAAATTTTCACATTTTCGATGAAATATTTCTTCACTTGTGGAAAATGGAAATATTTCAATGTCTCTAATAATGATAAGTATTTTTTTTCTAGCAAAAAATATTCTCATTTATAGAGAAAAATTTATGCAAAATGAGATATTTTTCCTATATTTTGATGAAAAATTCACTGTGAGAAGTTTTTTCTGAAAAATAAAAAGTATTTTTCTCTAAAAATGATATATTTCTCTTTTTCATGGAAGCTTTTAATCATTTTCAGCGAATTTTTAGGATCACATTTAGATAAAAGCATTCTCTGGAGCAAAGTCTATACAATTTTTCTCTAAATTTGATGCCTAGTTGATCATCACCCAAGAAACTTTTTTCTCAGTGTAGTCATAATAAAAATTGTAACCTTTGAAACCATTAAAACGGATTATTTTAAATACAAATAATCTAAATTAAATAAGAATTTGCTCTTTGTTATGTCAGCTATTCTTAGCAAAATGACGTAGCTGTGTGAATTGCAAGGTTAAGCAAATATTTGCTTTAGAATTTCATGCAGTTGTGTTTGTTTTTGGCCACGAATACCAATAAATTTTGGTTTGAGCCAATTTAAGTAACATGGTTCGATTATGTTGTCCTTGATTGGCTTTGTTACGCAAGCAAGCAGACAAGCAAGCATTAATTATTTCAAAACACTTAAAATTTGCTGCTGTCAATAATTGTCTGCTTAGAAGCATTTGGTTGCACAAACTATAGTATATTTACCAACACATGGACAAACAAGCACTTATGCACGCACTCATTGCATTATCGTTATGTGGCAAATATTTATAGATAATTGGATACCCAGCAAGCAATGCAAGCAACATTGTAAGTCACATGTTCGTTTTTGGGTTTTCGAAAAACAGTTTGTGAATTATGCGTTCAAAAATACTAGTATCGCCTGGGGTCGAAATTCGACCAATTTATTGATTGCCTATTTATAAATACTAGTAAACCTGTTGCCCGAATCCGAGCAATTCAATAAAAATTAATTGTTAGAAACATTATAGACGTTTAATATATGATATTCTATTCAAAAGTTATAACGAATAACGATATATTAAGTCTCAATAATGATATAAAAGATCATTATCTGAATGATTTGACTTGAGACGTTTGATCTGACACAAAATTTTTAATGTAACTCAAAATACGAAGACGGACTTACACTAATATAACAACTGAGAAAAACATTATAACTATTCGAAAACATCGCAGCTTAACTCTTCCAGCTATAAAACATAACTAATGTTAAAAAAAAAACGAATTCAAAAATAGATTTAAGAAATAATACTAAGATATATTTCAGAAATTAATAAAAGGTACTTACAGAACACCTACAACATCGATTTATGACACATTTAGATGAAAAAACACCAAAAAACTCAAAAAAAACTTTTTTTTTGAAAACTGTTAAAATTTGACTGACTTGTTTGCTCGGAAAGTGGAATTTTTGATTTTGGAACTGCTTTTTTCGGACAATTGACATTTGAGGAATGCATAAAAGATAATTTTGGTTAAAAATTTTTAGTTTTGAAAAAAATTCAAATTCGATCAATTCATAAGCTCTTCTCAAACTAAATTTCAAATCGATAAAATAACGAATTTTTGTACAAAAATTTTATTTCTGTTTTAAAAGGTTGGGAGTCCCCTGAAGTGAAATCACAATTTTTAAAAGTGGTTTGCACATAAACAGCCTAAACCTGATTTAATGACATCTAAATCGATAGAATCGGTTCATTGGTCTGGGAGGAGTTGAAGTCACAAAAAAACCTTAGCCTATTAATTATATAGATAAGCAGGATGATTAAAACAGATTCGTGGCTGTAACTTTTAATTGGTTGTAGCTATAATGAAATTTTTTTCAAATATATTGTTTTTGAAGCTTATTGAAGATTTAAAAATTATAAGAACATTTAAAAAAAAAAAAAATTTCGAGCAAATAACCATAGGGGGTAGCCTTGTTTTTTCGATGACACATAGTATTTATTAATTTTTCTGTCAAACAAAACCAAATTCGTCTTAAATAAACTATAAACAATGAAAGAAAATCAAAAATGCAAATTTGAAATTTTTTTATTTTTACAACAAAAACAATTTTTAATACATTTTTTGAGGAAACATTCATTTTATTGGACTCTTTTTAAAAGCAATGATTAAAATATATATAATAAAGTAACGGTAAAAACTTTGTAATTTTTTTAAAGTCAATTAATTGCAATTAAATACAAAAAAGAAATAAATTAAATTTTTTAAAAAGTGACAGAGATATTCGCTTCCAAATACAGAACTTTAAATTTCGGAAAGTTTTTTTCTCTGTCTTGGCGTTTGATAAAAATACACGTTAAACAACTAAAGAAAATATTAAGAAAATTCATTAAAAATACATTTGGTAAGATAATTACTGTAACTGTCAACACATTTCAAATAAAATTGAACAAAAATTTAGAAAAACAAAAAAAAATTGAAAACTGTTAAAATTTGACTGACTTGTTTGCTCGGAAAGTGGAATTTTTTGATTTTGGAACTGCATTTTTCGGACAATTGACATTTGAGGAATGCATAAAAGATAATTTTGGTTAAAAATTTTTAGTTTTGAAAAAAACTCAAATTCGATCAATTTATAAGCTCTTCTCAAACTAAATTTCAAATCGATAAAATAACGGATTTTTGTACAAAAATTTTATTTCTGCTTTAAAAGGTTGGGACCCCCTGAAGTGAAATCACAATTTTTAAAAGTGGTTTGCACATATACAGCTTAAACCTGATTTAATGACATCTAAATCGATAGAATCGGTCCATTGGTCTGGGAGGAGTTGAAGTCACAAAAAAAACCTTAGCCTATTAATTATATAGATATGCGAGATGATCAAAATAAGTTCGAGGCTATAACTTTTCATTGATTGGAGATATTAAGCTATTTTCTTCAGAAAAATTATTTATTTATTTAATTATTTCTTTCAAAAACAGAGGTAGCCTTGATTTTTTGATGGCACGGACAGTTTATTAATTTAGTGTGAAGACAAAATAAATTCACCTAACATTTGGTACAGACTTTGAAAGAAAATCAAAAATGCAATTTTGAGTTTTTGTTTTTTTACAACAAAAATCATTTTTAGCCCATATTTTAAGAATGAATCAAATTTTATGGTCTTTTTTTAAAAGGAATAATTTAAATATAAACAAACAAAAAACGGTATTACTTTCAAACGTTTTTTTTTAACTAACTGATAAGACTTAAATACAAAAAAGAAATAAATAAAATATATTCACAGATGGCGGAGATATTGGCTTCCCAATTTGGAACATTAAATTTGAGAGAGTTTTTTTCTCTCTCTTGGCATTTGGTTGAAACACACGCTAAATAACTAACGACAATATTAAGAAAATTCATTAAAAATACTTTTGCTTAGCACTTTGCTGTAATATTTAACACATTTTAAAGAAAATTTAGCAAAATTTTAGAAAAAATGAAAAAAATTGATAAATCGTTCAAATCCGACCAAGATATTCACATGGAAAGTCAAAATTTTGAGTTCAAAACACATTTTTTTACAAATTTAACAATTGATGAATGCATAAAACTAAATTTTTTTAAGAAATTGTTACTTTTAAAAAAAATTAAAATTCGAGCAACTTTAAGAACTCTCTTCCAACTAAATTTCATATCAATCAAAGAGCAGATTTTTTCTCAAAAATTTAATTTCTCTCTTAGAAGGTTGGGAACCCCCTCTATCAGATATATCATTTATATATACATTCTGCACATCTGGGCAACATAACCTTTCGAATGGTATAAGTTTCATTAATGTTGAGTTTTATTTAATACCAAAAAAGCGTACGACAAACTTTAATGTTCACGTATAAATATATAAGATTTAAAGAGGAACAAAATTTTTAAATTTTTATTTTTTTTTTTTTTGCATAATAAAATAATTTTGTTTTAAAACAAACAAATATAAATAATTTAATGGAATTAAGCTGTACTCAGAAAAAGTTTTCTCGGAATATGATAAAAAAAGACATCATATTTAGAGAAAAATGGTATAGATTTTGCTCCAGAGAATGCTTTTCTCTAAATGTGATCCTAAAAATTATAAAAATCTTATATGAAAAAGAGAAATATATTAAAATATATAGTTTTGAGACAAGAAGATTTTTTTTATTTTTGAGAATTTGTTTTAATTGATGAAAATACTTCTCATAGTAAATTTTTTAACAATATATAAAAACAATTTTTAATTTTCAATAAATTTTTCTCTATAAATGAGAATTTTTTTTTTTGCAAGAAAAATATTTATCATTATTAGAGACATTGAAATATTTCCATGTCCTATAAGTGAAGAAGTATTTTTTCCAAAATTTATTCTAATTCAAGAAAGAGAATATTGCTTATTCCGAAAATTTTTTATTGGAGAAAGATATGTGTTTTTTTCTGAGTGGTATTTCTATTTGAAGTCATTTTTAAGATGGGTTTCCTTAAGCAGTCGAAAGGGTACTGTTTTTGGTAGGTTTTCTTTATTTAATTATTTATTTTTTCTATTTTTATTCACATTTATATGAATATTACTAGTTCTTTCCCGTCAAAAATGACGGGTCCGTTTCCATTTATTCGATTTAAAATTGTTCAAATAATAATTTTTAGTTCCAAATACTTATGAAATACCTCAAAGTAAAAACGGACACCATAGTAGGTGCGACGACATATCGCACACTAAATACAAAACAGTCACAACTCAAAAAACATGACTTTTCAGGAAAAGCGAAAAATAAAACTCTTTGGTTGAAATTGCAGAAGAAAAACAATTTTCATTTAACACAAAAACTTCATTTTTCCAGTTAATGAAGAAAATAACGAAAAATATAGTCAGATATGTGTTTTATAAATTGATTTATAACAAAAATTCGATATAAAAAATTTTGAGTTGTGACTGTTTTGTATTTAGTGTGCGATATGTTTAAAAATTTTTTGTAAAACAGAAACTTTCAAAATGAAAAAATATATAAAGTTTTTGAAGTTTCAATAAAATATAAAACAAAAAATGCCTAAAAATATGCTATGAAATTTTTCAAAAAAATCATGTATAGTAATTATTATGTTCAAATATTCATGTGTATTTATAAGTTACTCTCTCAGTTAGTGTGTATTTTGGTGTGTATTTCACGCTAGTGTATTAATATTTCTACTTAATTCTCCGTTGTTGCAGCTTCGCCCTTTTATTAGTTTCGACTATCTATTGTTTTAGCGCTTTGCTGCTAACTTTTGTTATTGTTGTAATAAGCATTATGTTTTTGTTGTTGTTGTTGCCGCCTATTATTTATTGCCGACCAGATTACAACATTAATTAAAACGAAATATATTTGCTCGTGGGGACAAAAGCAATTATCTTGAATTTACTCTACATTTACACGAGTATGTAGCGTTGGTGAATTAAGGAGTAAATATCACAAAATGTTAAAGTCACACAAAACAAAACCGGCTATTTCTTATAAGCAATGCAGTTGTGAGGGCTTCAACGTCAGTTTTACATACATTACTTTTTTTATCATGACCTCTAAAACACTGATGACATCTACCTTACACAGTAAGTGGGCACAGGAGTAGGTTGCGGCTTAGAGTGTATTTCGTAAGACGAAAGAGAGCACAGAAAACTTTCAATAAAAAGGGTTATAGTGGCTATACTTCATGCGTGATGGTATATTTCTGACCGCGAATGCATAATAAAAATAAACATGTCGTTTTCAAACTACAAACCACTTAAGGTACTATTACAGTGTGAAGCTATTAAAAACAACACATTTTTTATTAATTTTTTTTACATAGTATTTTAAAATTATTCAATTCAAATTTATTTACATTACGTACAGTTAAAGTGGAAGATATAAAAAAAATGTTTTTTTTTGTTTTTGTATTTGTTGTTTATTTTCTAGAGGTCGTTGAAGTTGGCCTGTTTAAAAAAAGGTTGTCAGTTGGTTTCTCGTCTCCAGCATTTCCAAGGCGTTGGAAAGTAAAAAATCAAAGTGTATTCTTCAGTAAAGGGTTGTGGTTGAGCACTCTACCTACGCAAATAAAAAAATAAGGCAAACAAAAAAAATGGCATGCGTTGAAAAACAAATTTACAAAAAACCCCTCTTTTTGGCAGATATTCTTAGCCGTAAAAAACAAACTATAAAAGTTTCTCTGCTTTTTATAGGTAGAGTGCTTAACAGAGTCTATGAAGATTACAATAAATTAAGTTTCATCGAAATCGATCAAGCAGAACTCGAGATATCTTAGAAACCAATTCGAAAAAACTTGTTTCGAGAAAAACGCGATTAGATTTTCTTCTATGAACGATAATATATGAATAAATGCGTGACATACGAATATAATGTATACTATATCTTTTTTTTTATTTGATATTTTTTTCTAAAATTTCGTACACGTATTCTTAAGACTTTAAGGAACCAGATTCTAAAACAAAAAAAAAAAAATTTTTTTATTTTTTACACACTGTAATAGTACCTTAAGGTGGGACATAACACTCGTGGCAGAGAGAACAGACGTTTTTTTAAAAATTTATAACTCAGTCAAAAACAAACATTTTTCCAAAGTTTTTTTTATTATTGTAGAGAATTGAACAAATTACAAGAAAAAAATATATTTTTCACTCCAACATGGTTTAATAGAGCTCCAAACTGGTGGCAGTGAAAAAAACGGGGACTCGTGGTTGCAGTCCCAAAAATTGTCCGATCTGGAAAAAAATGACTTTTTTAAATCTTAACAAAATTGGTTATCGTATGACAGCAGCTTTTTTTAAAATATTTTTTCAATTTTTGGTGATGTTCAAAATTTGAAAGTGTGTTTTTTGAAAAAATATATTGACTTTAAAAATTCATAAAAAATCAAAAAAAAAATTTAAAAAAAGCTCGTGTCATACGATGGTGAATCAAGTTTAAAAAATACAAAAAAAAAAATTTCGTCAAAAAATGAACCCGCTAGTGTCACAACTAGTACGAAAAACATGTTTTCGAGATAAACGCGTTCAAAGTTTGTGAACAAAGAAAAATGCAAAGAAAAATAAAAATGAGCTCTCACTAAACCGACTGTCACTTTTGAAATCGTGAGAATTTTTCCATGAAAATTTTTTTCTAAGAATTTTAAGAATATTTACTAAAATACAAAATTATAAAAAAATGTCAATTTTACAAAGGGGGGGCCAATTTCATGTGCCCCCTTAAGACGTAGCAACATTACGTCTTACCATACGTTGAAAGTGATGGTATATGAGTTCTTAACGACAAAAAACAAATGTCGCGTGAGTGACATTATTTTATAAACTCACATTAGTTGAGCATGATTATGAGTAGAACCGCTGAGCATGGATTCTACGGTTAAGAAAAAAAAATTATAGTACAGTAAAAGCTCTGCTTTTGCATCACCCACCCTCCCACTTAACTATCACCCTTCTTCCGAATTAACACAATGCTTTCGCATTTATAGGGGGGCATCCCCTGAGCATTGGTTCAGTCTAAAAAAAAAAAAAAAACAAAAATTTTTTTTGGATTTTTTATGAATTTTTCAAGTCAATATTTTTTTCGAAAAAAACACACTTTCAAATTTGGAACATCACCAAAAATTGAAAAAAAAATTTTAAAAAAAAAACTCCTTTCATACGATAACCAATTTTGTTACGATTTAAAAAAGTCATTTTTTTTAGATCGGACAATTTGTGGGCCTGCAACCACGAGGCCCCGTTTTTTTCCAAACTACCGCGAGTTTGGAGCTCTATAAAACCATTTTCCACGAGTGAAAAATATATTTTTTTGAATTTGTTTTCTTGTAATTTGTTCAATTCTCTAAAAAATAATAAAAATTTTGGAAAAATTTTTGTTTCTTACCGAGTTATGAATTTTTAAAAAAAGGTCTGTCCCAAAATTCATAAAAAATCAAAGAAAAAATTATAAAAAAACTCGTATCATACGATAGCAAATCAAGTTAAAAATAAACAAAAAAAAAAATTCATCAAAAAATTAATCCGCTAGTGCCGCAATGAGTACAAAAATCATGGTTTCGAGATAAACGCGCTCAGAGTTTGTGAACAAAGAAAAATAAAAATGTGCTCTCACTGATCCAGCTGTAACTTTTGAATCCTTAGGAATTTTTCCATGAATTTTCCATTTCTTAGAATTTTTAAAATATTAACTAAAATACAAAATTATAAAAAAAGTCGATTTCAAAAAAGGGCCAACATCATGTCCCCCGTTAACGGTATTTTACCAAACGCCAAAACAGAGAAAAAAATTTCTCTGAAATTTAAAGTTATAAAGCGAATATCTCTGCAGGTTTTTAAAAGATGTCATTTATTTTTTTTTGTATTTAATTGCCATTGTTTGACTTGAAAAAAAAAAATTTTAATTTTTACCGTTACTTATATGTTTATATTTTAATCATTGGCTTTAAAAAGAGTCCAATAAATTGAATATTTTCTCACAAAATGAAATAAAAATGGTTTTTGTTGTAAAATAAAAAAATTCAAATTTGCATTTTTTATTTGCTCTCGTCAAATATAGTTCATTTAAGACAAATTTGTTTTTGTTTGACAGAAAAATTAAGAAATACTATGAGTCATCAAAAAACCCTACCCTACCTATGATTTTTTTCACAAAATTTTATTTTTTTTAAAAAATTGTATTTTTATATTTTTTAAATTTTTAACAAGCTTCAAAAGCAATATATCATATATATATATACATATTTTATATACATATATTATAAATGTATATAAAGAAAATTTCATTTTAACTGCAAAAAATTAAAAGTTATATCCATGAATCTGTTTTAATCATCCTCAAGAAAAAAATGGGCATTTTATTCATTGAAAGGATTTTGACCAAGCTTCTTATGATCAATTGTGTTGTGCGTGTTATTAAATGTTTGCACACAATTAACCGAGAACTGAATCTACATATCTTATGCCGACTCCGAACGGCTAATGCTCATGTTCTCAGAAGCTTTACATGGCATTATTTACTCTCTGAGGTTTTTCATTGTCTGCAGAGAGGTGGTGACCGATCAGAAAAATTTTTTTATTGAAAAAACTTTTCGCCGCGACTGGGGATAGAACTTGAGCTGCGAACATGCTAAACCACACAATTAACTTGCATGCCACGGTCACCACTCATCATCCTGCCATCTATATTTTTGGGTTTTTTGGCATTTTTTTTCATCGAAATGTATTATAAATATATGTCGTAGGTCTTCTGTAAGTATTTTTAATTAATTTCTTAATTATGTCTTAGTATTTGTTGTCTTGAATTTATTTCCTACTACTTTTTCTATAATTATCAGTTATGCATTATAGTTTGAAAAGTTAAGATGCGATTTTTTTGAATATCGAATAGTATGATTGAATTGCTCGAATTCGGGCAACAGGTTTGCTAGTATATATTTTAGACTTAAACTTAAATAAAGCGCTAAGTTTGTAACATGCCGTCAGTTAATCCATTTGTGTTTTGACCGTTTTGAATGAAATGAAGGAATTATTTCTTAGTAAAATCTTAACTTAAGTATGCAAAAAGTAGTCAATTTATATGCTTTCAGCACCCCTCTGTAAGCCTTGAGAATTACTTAAACAGTTATATCATCAACTATTGTTGGCAATAGATGTAACCATCTATCTAACTGCACACATATGTTTACAAAACTACCATAAATTAGCAAAATAATACTGATGCTCTTTAACAAAAGCAACCTAAAAGCATGCAACATTTATGTCGCATTGATTCACAGTCAATAAAATCAGCTTGTTTTATTGTTGTAATGGATGGTAAGACTGCTCTACGATTATTTATTATTATTGAAAATTGCAAAAGCAACAGCAACAGAGGAGCCACAACAACAATAATGCTAACAACAATGGTATTATGGCAATAATAGAAGAACACGAACAACAACAAAAGCAACAGCCAACAACTTTTCTGTTCTAATCAAAAACTGTTTAATTTCCCCAAGGAAACAAAAAAAAAATAAATCTGTTAAGGGGATAACAAATAAACAATGCAATATGAGGCAGGCAATGTAAGCAGCAGCAACAACAACAAAAACAACAACAAGAACAAAAGCTTTAACAATATGTTGCGAGCACAGCAGTTTTGTGACATCTTTTCCGGCTCTAAGCTTATTCGTAATAATTTGTTTGTTGTTTTTGCTGCCTGTTCTGCCTCTGCTGCTGCTGTTGCTGCTGCTACTTCTTTCATTTTGGCAGCTTTTCATGTTTTCACG
>OY282642.1:21592852-21628289 GCA_958299015.1 Tetanocera ferruginea
TTGTATTTTGTATTTTGTATTTTGTATTTTGTATTTTGTATTTTGTATTTTGTATTTTGTATTTTGTATTTTGTATTTTGTATTTTGTATTTTGTATTTTGTATTTTGTATTTTGTATTTTGTATTTTGTATTTTGTATTTTGTATTTTGTATTTTGTATTTTGTATTTTGTATTTTGTATTTTGTATTTTGTATTTTGTATTTTGTATTTTGTATTTTGTATTTTGTATTTTGTATTTTGTATTTTTGTATCAGCTGCCAGTGTTTTTATGTTATTTATTGAAATCACTTTCAACTTCGTTTTATGAACACCTCAGATTAGAAGTAAGTTTTGCTATAGTTTGTTTTTCTTCGTGTTGTTTTTCTTTGTAGTTTTTATTGCTGGCATTGCAACTACATTCTACTAGAATATGACCAACATCTGAATCAAGGGATGCACATCATGTTGTACATATTTTAAAGTTGAATTCTTTGCACGTTGCACGCGACTGAAGCAGCATCAATGATGTTGGCAATGAATCAGCTGCAATTGCCTGCCAGTCTGCGCTGGTACAGGTGGCTTCACTGATGCAAGCATCCTGGCATATTGGCGTGTGTGGCTGTATGTATGGTGCGAGTGTATCACAGATACCTGCGGTGCTTGCGGCATGTTCTTGTGTGCACGTGTGTAGGATTTTTTTCAACTACTACATTATTATCAACATGCGAGGATCTAGCACATATCTTCGTTGACTTCGTCCTGCATGCTTTGTGCTTAAATCTTTTATTTTTGTTGCATTGTTTTTATTGTAGATTGCTTGGCGTTGCTGTTGCCGTGTAACGAAATAATTTAGAACATGACTTGATAAGGACAACTAGCAGCACATGTGTGTGTTTGGATGTGTGTGTGTTTGTGGGTTAGTTTGTTCATGCGATTGTGTGTTTTTGGTAGTTGTTGGAAGCAAAGCGGAAATAAATGTAACACATTTTCAACTGCACTGATTTTATTGTAAGATCCTTGCAAGGGATAATAAATAAATAAAGTTTGTGCTAGTTTCTTTTTTGATACCCTTTCTTACAGTCATTGCAAGAAACTGATGCATCATCAGTTAGCAATGCATGATAAATGATTATCTCAAGAGGAAGCACACATTGATTGATTGTAGATTTACGATAATGATGCTTGAAAAACTTTGAAAAATTTACAGAATGTTAAACAAAGTGAATCAATTATTTAAGAGAAATATGTAAGCGTCTTAAATGAATTTTGAAAAATTTAAAAATCTTTGGTTTAAAAAAATATATAAACGCAAAATTTTAAACTTTTAAAGGCAAAATAATTTTAAGAAAAGCAAGTGTCTCACAGAATTAACAACCTGTGTAGGGTAGAGGTTCCAAAATTAATTTTGACTCAAAAATCAGCTTTATTAGTAGCATCTCTTATATAAAATTTTGTCTTTATATATTTGTTTCAATCAATACATGTTCAAATTCTTTTTTCTTTGATGATCAATAAGCAATAAAATAACAAACAAAAATTAAAATGTTCTTCAAAAAGCTTCTTAGCACAAAAGCCGCTTAAAATATTGAACTCTACAAAAAATTCTGGTAAAGCTTAAATTTGAGCTCTAACGTCATATAGAAAAAAAATCTACAACCTTCACCAGCTGAGGTAAGAATTATGCATCGTATCCAAGCAATTTGGCCTGAATTGATAACATTTTGTGTTTTCTTCGTTCTTGCTTTCTTTTTCATCTCATGCATACATATTTTTATTTTTTTTTTTTTTTGCCATTATTCAATGCATTAGTTTTTCGTTTGTACAATATTCAAATAGAAAAAACAACAAAATATGTGCTACTAAAAACATTTTTATGTTTTTGCATTTATCATTGTTTTTGTTTTTGTTGTTCATGTTATTCATTCAAATTCATTGTGTTTCCATTTTAAGCATACCAGAAGCTGCTGCTAAGAATTCAATGTGTTGTCGTAGGAAGAGTGCGAAAGTGTGTTATTTACACACATGAACTTACACAAAAATACACAATCTGACACACATGCACACCTTGAGCAATGCACGTGTGAGTTTTTTTGCGTGCCAAAATGGCGTTAGTTTTTTTCAATGTATCTAGTTGTCGTCGTCAACGTATTAACACCAGAGAACGTTTCAATTTTATGCGTGAATATTATTAAGATACAACAATTTTTAATTTTTAATTTTTAATTTTTAATTTTTAATTTTTAATTTTTAATTTTTAATTTTTAATTTTTAATTTTTAATTTTTAATTTTTAATTTTTAATTTTTAATTTTTAATTTTTAATTTTTAATTTTTAATTTTTAATTTTTAATTTTTAATTTTTAATTTTTAATTTTTAATTTTTAATTTTTAATTTTTAATTTTTAATTTTTAATTTTTAATTTTTAATTTTTAATTTTTAATTTTTAATTTTTAATTTTTAATTTTTAATTTTTAATTTTTAATTTTTAATTTTTAATTTTTAATTTTTAATTTTTAATTTTTAATTTTTAATTTTTAATTTTTAATTTTTAATTTTTAATTTTTAATTTTTAATTTTTAATTTTTAATTTTTAATTTTTAATTTTTAATTTTTAATTTTTAATTTTTAATTTTTAATTTTTAATTTTTAATTTTTAATTTTTAATTTTTAATTTTTAATGTTTAATTTATTTTTTTTTTATATTTTATATTTTTATTTTCTATTTTATTTTTTTATTTGTTTATTTTTTTTTTATTTTTGATTATGTTTTGAATTTTATATTTTAATTTTTATTTATGTTTTAAAGGAGCTTTACATGTCATTACTAACACTCTCAACCTCGTTTTATCCTTTAGAAAGATGACTGATTATCAAGTTGATAAAATATAATTATAAATTATTGATATATGCGATTATTTTAAGACAAAGTCGACCTTTTTTTCCTGGGTTGCAAGTTTTTTTAGTATCTTTTACTTTCATTCTTTTATCTATCCAAACGTGGTTAACAATTAATTCCAGTTCTACACTACTCTACTATTTTATGGCACATAATATATTCTTAACATTTAACCACTCTTTAAGCCATAAAACTATACACAGCGGAACTGCATTGAATAATAATTAAGCCAAGGAAAGTAAAATAAATAACAAAGTAAAATAAAATAAAACATGAGCGCCGTGATGTATGTGCAAAAATCTAGTCTGCTCTTGTGTTTAAATACCTAGTTGCCAGGCACAGATTAACGCTGCGCCATCACTTGAACACCTTTGAAGATTGCAGCCAGCTCTACCCTTCTTTGCCCCTCCTACCACTCCATCATATCACTTTACGGGACTCTTGAGTAACCTTTGTTATACTTACACTTTCCTTCCCTTCACTTCACTTCTATGCTCTTTCATGGTGTTGCACTTGTTCAACCTTGGCATGCAGATATCTCTGCAATTCAAAATCCTTTTATTTATGATTCTCAGCCGGTGTAGCGCACGTTCTGCGCCAGTAACACTCGTGCCTGAATGTGTGGGTATGTGTGTTGTGTGTATGTGATGAGGCACAGCGTGCTGCCGCCGGTAGTTGGCGCTGCTCAGTAGACCGTAAATTATCAACTTTTTATTGGGTTTGCTTATTGGATGCGAAATTGAGAATCGCTACAATTGGGTGGTTGGTTGGTTTTGGGTTGGGTGGTTTTGTACTCTTTGCAGGTGCGAGAAAGTGCTAGTGAGCGCGTGTATATTTCTGCTTTTTTTATGTTTATTTATGTTCAAGCATAGGTAAATGTGTGACTGGCTGCCTGACTGAATGGCTGGTTGCCTGCTGCTAGAGATAACGAACGAGATTCAAGGATGCTGCGATTTTTAATAGCTTTCAAGTTTGCTACAGATTTTCGATTGCAATTAAAATGAAGCAGCAGCAGCTGAAGTTTTTTTTTTTGATTTTTGAAAATCAATGGAGTTTTTTGCCTCTAGTTTTAGGCAAATAAACTATTTAAAGTGATTAGAGCGGGATGAGATGGGCTTTTAATGAAGATACAAAGACTTATGGAAAATAAGCTAGAATGGTATTAAATTATAATGATATTTCTGAAGAAAACTTTAAACATTCTAATGAGATGTTAATTGTGAGCAAGAGAAGAAGGAGAATGCTGAGAATGTTGAGAATAAAAGAGATTTCTTTTTCAAAAATATGCAAACTTCTTTAAATAAAAACTAACAAGCATGAGACAGAGATATCTAAAATATTTAATTAATACAAAAAGATCTATGGATAAAGGATGTGGATAAATTCCAGTAAATGGCATAAAATTTGCATTGAACTGATATAAACTGGTATAAAGCAGCAGTTGTAAGACTTATTTATATAAATTAAGTCTACTTTCTTATTAAGTGGTCACGAAAAAATGCCCAAAATAGTAAAAAACTGGTATAAAGTGGTATAAATATGTTTAAATTAAATAATCTTCAAAAATTTATGGGAACAAATGTACATAAATGGTAAAAAATTGGCATTAAGCTACTATAAACTGGTATAATACAGCTGTTTTAAGAAAAATCAATGTGTATGAAATTTATTTTCTCATTGAATGTTGACGGAAAAACTGGTAGAAAACTGGTATAAAGTGGTAGAAAAAGTTTTAAATTTAATATCTTGAAATATAAAAATTTTTAAATTGCATATTTTTTTAAAAATTTATGGATAGAAATGATTAAAATGGCATAAAATTGGCAAAGAACTGATATAAACTGGTAGAATACAGCTGTTTAAAGAAAAATCTATATATAAGACATATATTTTTTCTTGAATGTTAACGGAAAAATACCCAAAATAGTAAAAATCTAGTTTATATAATTTTAAATAAAATATTTTGAAATTATAAATTTTTATATTATATATTTTTTAAAAATGTATGGCTAGAAATAAATATAAATGACATAAAATTGGCAAATAACTGATATCAACTGGTATAATACAGCAGTTTTAAAAGATGTAAAAATATTTGAAATATATTTTCGTATCGAATTTTTTCGGAAAAATATATACAAATAAATATTAAAATAAACGTGGTATAAATATTTTGAAATGAAAAATTTTTGGAAATAGTTATAAGTAGAAATGCCTATAAATAGTATTAATTTGGCAAATAACTGATATTAACTGGTATAATATTACAGTTTTAAGAGATATCAATGTTCATATGCATTGATTTTCTTGTTACATGGTTTCAGAAAAATAACTTAAATAGTAAAGAACTGCTATAAAGTGGTATAAATATTTCTAAAATTGAATTCATTACTGAAAAGGTCATACAAGTAGTTTTAAATAGCAGCAGACCAGTGAAAAACTTGTATTAATTTCGTATAAAACTGGCATAAAGTGGCATAAATAATATTAAGTTTGATTTTATAATTAATTGGCAAACAAAAATTTTTAAAAATGGTATCAAACTGGTATAAAAGTTACATAAACTGATATAACATTTGTATAAAACTGGTATAAAGTAGCATAATATAATTTAAATTGAATTTTTAAGTAATGAACCAGCAAAAATTTATAACAATTTCAGTAAACTGGTATAAAACTTGCTTTAACTGGTACAACATTTGTATATAACTGGCATAAAGTGGCATAAATATTATTTAAATTTAATTTTAATTAATGAACCAGCAAAATTTTATAAAAATTGTAGTAGGCTGGTTAAAACTTACATTAACTGGTATAAAACTTGTATAAAACTGTTATAGAGTGGTATTAATATTATTCATATTGAATTTTTAATTACTAAACAAGAAAAAATTTATAAAAATTGGAATCAGACTGGTATAAGACTTACATAAACTTATATAAACTTTTTATAAAACTGGTATAAAGTGGTAAAATATACTTAGTTCTTCATAAAAATTGTGACAGACTGGTATAACATTTGTATAAAATGCTGTAGAACTGATATAAAGTGGTAAAAAAAACTTTTTTATTAAATTTCAGGCACAACATTTATAAAAATTTCTTTAAACGAATATGAAACTGGTGAGAAACTGTTTTATAAAACTGGTTTAAACTGATGTAAAACATGTATAAAGCTGGCATGAAACTGACATGCAACGAACTGGAATAAAAATCACATAAAAGTGTTGTAAATATTAATGAAATTCGTAACCTGAATTAAGTACGGATTTTTTAAATGCTATAAAACTGGTATAAAACTGATATTTACGATATAAACTAATATTTAACTGTAATAAAGTTGGCATGAGGTGCTGTGAATACACATGAAACCTTTTTCTTTAATTCAACGAACATACAAAGGTTAAAAAACCATATAAAACTGGTATAAAACTAGAATAAACTAATATAAAGTGTGTCTTACATGGTATAAATATTTTTGAAATTTATTTCATAGTTTGAGCAAGCAAAAGTTTCTAAAATGGTGTCAAACTAGCATACATTTTATTAAGAACTAATATTAATTAAGCACATAACTGGTATAAAGTAGCCATAAATACTTTTTATGTTTAATTCATTTAATAAATTCTCACGAAAAAATGTCTAAAACAGTTTGAACTGGCTTTAAGCTTAAATGTATTGATGTAGTAAGTTATTTTTTGTGTAAAAACTGGTATAACGTGGTATAAATCTTGCCTTAAATAATTTGTATTGCCTTGCCTCATAAATTGTAGAAATATTTAAAATTTATTTAAATTAAGACAAATTATTTTTGTGATTAGAATGACCTTGAATAATTTTATTTTTTAAGAAGTATTGAATATATTACATCAACTGTTATAAAAAATGCATCAAAACTGGTATAAACCTATAGTAAACTCAATTTAACGAAAGTGGTATTTAATAAAATTGAATTTATAGCAAAGCTGCTACCTGCTAGAAAGAGAAATATAAAAACATAAACTTTTTCTAAGAACTCACAACAAAGTATGTATTAATTAGTTAAAATGGTCTAAAATAATTTTATTTCTGATAAAAGCTCTTATTAACTTCATGTACAAAACTCAAATATTAAGAATTTAAAACTGGTATAAAAAAAATTTAATGAGATAGAATTGATAGAATTCATCAACATTTATATAAAAATAAATTCTAAAAAATCAAGAATTCAAAAAATTTAAAAACTGGTATTTGTTAAAATTTGTCTGAAGACTCAACAAAATTTGTATCTATTGTCTTAAATGGTCTAAAATAGCTTAAGTGTTTTAAATATTTCCAAATTGAGCTGTAAAAATAGGTACAGAAAACGAGTTCACAAAAACTGGCATAAAAATATTTTTAGTAAAAAAGTTGTAAACAAAACTGAAACACTGGATCATCTCATATACTAGAAGCAATAATTTAAAAAAAAATCAATTTTAAACTGGTATAAAAATCTTTAAGTTAATAGAATTGATACAGAACATTGAAAAAATAATCAAAAATTAATAATAAAAAAATAGTATAAAAATTTTAAAAATTAGTCTGAAGACTCTGAGCAACATATGTGTGTATTTAATGATGAGGTCTAAAATAGTTTAAGTTATATTAAGTTATATCAGCAAACAAACATTGAAACCGAAAATTTAGAACTGGTATAAATATAATTGATCACATTGAATTGATAAACAACATAAGCTATTACAAAATATAACAAAAAAATTAAGAACTAAAGACTGGTATAAAAACTTTAAAAATTTGTTTGAGGGCTCAGAACAAAATATGTATTGCTTAAAAATAGTTAAAATGGTCCAAATTTCTAATGTTTTAAAGATTTCAAAATTAAGCTGTTAAATAAATGAAAATAAAATTAAAAAAAAGAGTTCGCAAAAAATGGTATAAAAATATTTTAAGTTGAAAACAAAACAGATCAAGCAACAATAATTGAAAATAAATAAGCATTTAAAGCTGATATAAAAATATTTTATGAAATAGAATTTATATCGAACATCAATAAATTTGAAATAAGTCATTTAAAAATAAGTATTTAAAACTGGTATAAAAAATTTGATGACATAGAATTTCCAAAACATCACTTTATAAGAAAACAATTATAAAAATCTGAGAACTAAAAACTGGTATAAAAATATAAAAATTTTACTGAAGACTAAGAGCAAAATATGTATTTCACAGCTCAAACGGTCTAAACTAGTTTGAGTGCTTTTAAGATTTCAAAATTTAGCTGTAAAAATAGATGAAAATCAAAGACAAGTAAAAAAAATGAGTTCACAAAAACTGGTATAAGAATATTTTTAACAAAAAATTTTGAAATAAAAGCGATAATATATTAGGAACAATAGTTAAAAAATAAATTGGAGTTTGAAACTAGTATAAAAATAATTTATGAAATAGAATTGATAAAAAACTTCAACATATTTGAAGAGAAATGATAAAGAAATAATAGAAAAATTATAAAATAATTAAGATTGAAAAACTGGTATAAAAACATTTAAAAAAAATAGAATTGATAACAGACATTAACATTAGAAAATTATAATTGAAAGTTAAGAATTTAAAGCTGGTATTAAAACTATAAAAATTCTTCAGAAGACTCACAGCAAATGGTTAAGTGATTAAAATGGTCTAAAATAATTTGATTGCTTTAAATATTTCTAATTTACGGTTTCAATAAGTGCTCAAATTAAAATAAAAGTTTACAAAAAGAGTGCACCAAAACTGGTATAAAAAATATTTCAATCAAAACAAGTTGATTGAGTTTAAGTTCATTTACTAGGAATAATAATAAAAATAATTTAAGAATTAAAAACTGGTATAAACGTTTAAAAACTGCTCTGGAGTGTAAATTTCAAACCATTTTAATAGCTTTAATAATTATGCAACAGAATTATATAGCATAGCTGAATTGTACTAGAAAATGTCGGGGAGAAAGAATTTTATCAAAACTGGTATAAACAATTTTTGACTCGTATTTAACAAAAAATATCTCAAAGAAACGAAATTTTTTTTATTGAAGTAATAATAAAAATTAAAACTGGTATAAGTTTCTGAAAAACTGGTTTAAAAATTTTGTTTATGCTTTTTTGTGTATATTAAAAGTTTTTTATAAGACACACTGGTCAACAAAAATTTGTAAAACTGGTATAAACTCTTGAAAAACTAAAATTGATCAAAAACAAAACTTAATAAATGTACGTTCTGGTATAGAAAACATACATACATGCAAACAAGCAGAAAATATGTGAACAAACATCATTAAAAAAATTCTTTAAAAATTAAATTTTTCGCCTTCACGACAATAACTTAATTAAAAGCAAATTTTTCACTAAAAATTGAGTTAATCTCAAAAAAAAAATATTGCAATGCCTTCAAAAATGCTTCAAAAACTGGCATAAATTATGCCACCAGCAAACTAAACGCGAATTGAGTGCATTAAAAAACAATTCTTACCACAACCGCACAAGTTTATCAAAAGTTCAGCTTCAGTGCAACTTACCTGAAAAGAAAGAAAAAAAAATTATTTAGAAAAGTTCAACAACATTTTGAGCGCTTATATATACTGGCGTTGCCATGGCAATATATATTATCAAAGTTTAATTTTTAATGCCATTAAAGGTTGTCAGCTTATCGCACAAGAACCGCTTGACCACATCTAGCTACCACAATTTTGAGGTCATCATAAAATTAAATGAAATGAAATGAATTGAAATGAAATGAACTGTCCATAGAGAGCTTTTAAAATTTATTTGATTTTTTGGCAAAATTAATTTCAAAAATAAATTTCTAATAATGTGCAATTTATAGAAGAAAAACCAAAACCCAAAAACCTTGAATTGGCAAAGTTATGTGACAGCAGCACAATAACACAGCAATACACAGACATAAACCCGCAATAACTTCAATACAAACATTGCACTGGCAGCCGCAGTTGAATTTCAGTATTAATTAAGAAAACTGTCAACATATATCAAACCACAGTGAAATCTAATTAAGCCGCCGCATTTGTCGTCGCTATTTTAGAAAATATGACGGAACAAGTGGAAAAGTTGGGCTGCCCTTTTTTTCTGCCATTTTTTATTTTTATTTATTTGCTAATATTTTTAACTAAATTAATGAAGCAGCAACAACAGCAACAGCTACTGTTGCTTACGTTTTGTGTAAATTAAGTAGAATAAAGATGCGGTGGTAAGTTACCCTTATCAGAAACAGAAGACAGGTACAAAAAAGAGTAAATAAACAATTTGAGAAGGGAGCGAGAGCGCGTGTTGTATAAAAAAGTTAAAAATCATAAAACATTGCTTTTCTGACAATCTCAACTCTAACACGCTCTACTTAAAGGCAAATTTTTTAAATATTTTCTTTAAATTTTAACTCTTGAAAAGCTTTTGCACTCAAAAGCTTGAGAATTTTAATAGAAATCTAAATGTTTTTAATAGAAGCTGTGATTTGCACTATAAATGTTACAGAAGCTGTTACTTCGTTAAGGTATTATCTGACAAGTGTTATGGAAGCCATAGCTTGTATAAGCATTTAGTCATGCAATTTCAATACTACATGAATAAAATACAAATTGGTCTAGTGGAAAGCGTTTTTAACTAGCGTACTATACTTTCATTCAAAAACTTAATAGAAGTGCATTGCATAAAGGATATTTAAAAAAAGGTCTGAATAGTCGTACAGCTACTATTTTTCGAATTTTAATAAAAGTTCAATAAGATTCTATAAAACAGCAAGAAGTCGCCTTTTTGTCTAATGAAAGCTAAAACTAGTTTGTCACAAACTAAAGTAGTTTCTATAATAAGCTTATATAAAGCTTGTCGCCATTTTAATAGAAGCTTCTCTGCTAGTTGAATTTGTAAGAATATCTAATATCTAAGAATTATCGCCAGCCTGTTTGGCTCGGTGGCTTGGAAATACCAAGCATCGTCAGGTTATCTTCCTAGTTTGCGTTGACCTCCGCCACTAAACGTCGTTTTTCATTCATTCAACATGACTTGCCCCTATTTTTATGCTCTTAACTATGTCTATCTCGCCATATAGCTCATATAAATCGTTATAACGTCGTATTCCGTACTCCCCATTGAAGCAGAAGGAACCATAGATCTTGCGAAGAAGATTTTCTTCTCGAAGGATTTTAATATCTTGTCATTAGAATTTTTCGAATTCTAGGATTAGAAGTGTAGTAAGACGGGCATTATTATTAATTTACTGAACATGAGTTTTGCTCATCGAGAGAGGGTCTGAAAGATGATGGATTAACTTATTTCAAAAAACTTTCTTTTAGATGAAAGAACTGAACTCGGGTCAATCGCTCTTCGTTCGCACGCACGAGTATTGCGTTTATGGCATATTTTTTAATTTTTGTGTGCTTGACGAGCACTCCCATTCTCCCATACAAACCATAATAACGAAAATACCATACAAATAATTATATTTGACCTACAGGGATTAAACTTGATATGGGATAATTTCACATCAAAATTAAGATGTGGATACAAAATAGGCGCCATCCGCCCATGGAAACGCCCACCTCCCACACAACTCACAAAATTGAAATTATCATAAAAAGGTTTATTAAACCTTTAACCATAGGTTTATTAAACCTAAACCATAAAACTTGGTATGGGAGGATTTTATATCAAAACTAAGGTGAGCAAACAAAATGGGCGTAACCCACCTACGAGCATGCCCATTTCCCATATAACCCATAATAATGAAAAACCCATAAAAAGGGTTACATATAATCTACAGGGTTAAAACTTGGTATGGAAGCATTTTATATCAAAACTGAGGTATGCACGGGAAATGGACATCATCTGCACTCGAACAGGCCCAACTCCCATGCAACCCACATTAGTGAAACCTGTTAAAAACTCTAAAGGGATTCCTGGATTTTGAAAAAAATAAGATGTTTTTTATATTTAATTAAGTATATCAATAACTATTTAAATAGTATAGGTTAGACCGACGGGGCTAGTCGGGCTAGATCGACTTCAGAGTTTTTTACTTGTTTTTTACTGAATTTTGTACAGGAAATACATGCAAAAGTAGACCGATCTTACAAAAATTTGGTCATAAGTCCAGAGAAAACGAGTCATAGTTGTGTAAAAAAAATTGGTTAAAATCGAATGAATCCTGAGGGTACCTTTATACATAAATTTATTTACATCTATTAATTTTGTATATGATTTGTATGGTAGATACACACAAAAGTAAGCTGATCTTTACAAAACTTGATCAAATGTCTAAAAAAATAAAGTCATAGTTGTATACCGAAAATGGTCCAAATCGATAAGACCCTTGAGGTAGTTCCCTTGGATCTCTATTAAGTTTTACATGATTTTGTATGCGAGGTTCATACAAAAGTTGACCGATCTTAACAACACTCAGTCGGTAGACTAGAAAAATAGTGTTTTAAAAGTATACTAAAAACTATGGAAGTCGAGTGGACCAAAGGGGTACTTCCCTTATACCTCTATTAAGTTTTAATATGATTTTGTAAGGAAGGTGCATACAAAAGTTGGCCGATCATAACAAAACTCTGTCAGAAGCATTTCAAAATAAATTACTACACGCACATTCAAAATAATCGAAATCGGAAAGACCTTAAGGCTACCTCTAATGGACTCCTAAGAAGTTTTTACATGATTTTGTATGGGCGGTACATACAAAAACTTACCGAACTTAACGAAAACCGGTCAGAAGACTAAATCTTAAGAGTTTAAGATGAATACTGAAAATGATAGAAATCGGTCAGACCCTAGGGGTACCTCCCATGGATCTCTATCAATTGTTTACATACTTTTGTGTGGGAGATATATTGAAAATATGGACGATCTTAACGAAAATCGGTTAGAAGGCTACCAACTTTGGATCCCTAGGGTATTATAGTAATTTTTACATTATTTTGTATAATGTTTTATAAGCGAAACTCGGTTACAAAAATATAAAAAAGAGCTACAAAAATAGAGTTTTGGATGGATTATGAAAATTGTTAAAATCGGTAAGACCCTAGGGGTACCTCTATTGGACCTTTATTGGCTTTTTGACTATTTTTTTTATGGGAGACATGTTAAAAACATGGTCAAGAATTTCAGAAGATAAATGTTGTGAAAAACTGTGACCTTGAAGACATGTTCAAACAAATTTTAGGTAATGATATTTTGATTTTCTCTCAAGAGAAGGAATTCCCCTTACAGCGATGACAAATCAGTAAAAAAAAATACAAAAAAAAAAAAAATTCGTCAAAAAATTAATCCGCTAGTGCCGCAACCAATACAAAAAACATGGTTTCGAGCTAAACGCGTTCAAAGTTTGTGAACAAAGAAAAAAAGGAGAAAATTAAAAATGCGCTCTCACTAATCCGGCTGTAACTTTTGAACCCGTAGGAGTTTTGTTCTTAGAATCTTAAGAATATTTACTAAAATACAAAATTGTAAAAAAGTCGATTTCAAAAAACGGCCAATATCATGTCCCCCCTTAAATTCTACTTCCGTTTCATTAACTACTTGGACGAAAAAATCTTCAAAATAAGTTTCCTTGCAATGTTGAAAAAAATTGTAGATTTCATATTTTTATTAAAAAAAACAAATTATTTTACATAAAAAACATTCTTTGATGGTTTTTTCGGGGGTTGAACCCAGGTCGATAGATATTTTATATGAACTCTAGCAAGCTCGGCTAAACATGAACTTCTAAAATATTGATTTAATTCCATTAAAGTGTTTATTTCATTTAAACGCGTACCATGTTCTTTAGACCGATTATCTATGACGTGTCAATTGAGCCCTGCCGATATATTTTTGAACCGGTTCTTAGATAGAAACTCCCATTTACAACTCCTGGTAGAAAATGTTTTATGGTTGGGCTGATTAAGACTATGTCAATTTACTTCTATCACTGACAACTCCATATAAAAGGTAGCGATTGGTTTGATATGTTGGTGGCAGAATTGTGACCGCTCACTATCACTTGATCTTTCACGTGATTGGTTATTTAATTTAAGATTTTTGAATAAGTAAGATGTCGTAATCATTAATTCGAATTCGAATTTTTGTCCAGTAGACGAGCCGATGTGCGTCGTTTCCATCATTGGGGTCAGTTTTCTTCAGATAAGGTGATACAGTCGATGGGAGCTGATATCGGTGTATGTTGCCAAATTTTATCTGACCACAAATGTGAAAAAGGTCTGGAAAGTTATTCAACCAGACGGTACGCACTATGTCAATGGAAGAATGCACTTTCTATAAAGAAAATTCACTGGACATGTGTCAAAAAATGTAGACATGGACATTCGTCACACAGATTCCCAGTAATAAAAATCACATCAATTCTAAAAAACAAGGTGTCGAAAAAAAATTTAGGTTTTTGAGATTTCATCCAAGCAAATTACAGAACTAGGCGCTAAGGCGCCAAGACGCCGTATAGAAAATTCTCTTCAAATATCTTATATATGTATAAGATATATACATATATAATATGTATATATATTTTTTATATTTTTTAAGTTATTTAATATTTGCAGACCGACATAAACTATGCCACATTCTGTTTGATTCTGGTCAATATTTGGTTTGGAAAAATTTGCTCAACTATAACTATATAAATATGAAATAATAAAAAATTCTTAAATTTTCTATAGTTCTGAGGTCTCCAACATCCACTAGCTCTCCACTAAAGCATATTCGTTGAAACATAGATGACACATAACTTACATAGTAAGCGAGCATCGGAGTGGCTTGCCGCATAGCACACAAGAGAGCAGAAAACACACGAAATAAATAGAAATTTCTGCATAAACTAAAAAAAGAGAACAATACTAGGTGTTGCCAGCCAGTCATTTTACCTCGCTCACACATTGAATTAAAACTTTGACCAGGCACAAAATGTATTGTGCTATATTTGTCCTTCACTGGCATGTCAGCCGCTTGAATTAAAAAATAAAAGCATATTTTTAGGATTCTCATAGGCATAAATTGAAATTTGTTGCTAGGCGCTTTGACAGCCGCCAAGCCAAAAAAAAAAATAAACAAGAGCCCAGCCAAACAACAGCTAGCAATGCGACAGAGTATTTTTTTTTTTTTTTTTGTTTTTGTATTTTGCTGCACGTTGAACTAAGCAGATTTCCAATTTTAAGCTACTGTTGGTCACAGGGGATTTCTGCGTGCTACAGCACCGAACAAAAAAAAAAAAAAAACACAACACAAAAAGTGTTGCATATTGAAAATTTAACGGCACCAAAAAAGGGGCGCAAAAAAAGTTTGCTGTCGCAATACAAACAATACGTATGCGCGTGTTTTTGTTTTTTGTGGTGCTGCTCTGCTTGTAAAGTTGTACAACTTGATTTATGATTTTTTTAAAAAATGGCGCGCATTCGCTGTTTGTTTTTATTTTTCAATAAATAAATTTCTTTTTATTTTTTTTCGGTATTGTTGGCTTTATGTTTGAGCTAAAATAAAAATGAGAAAAAGAGCGAAATAAAACTTTAGCTCGTAAATTTAGCAGCGTTTATTGTTAAAAGTTGCTAGTGAATGCAATTTTTTTATCTAGGATTTTGGGCAGGAAAAAGCTAGAAAAATTTGCCAGTTGTTAGAAAATAAAAAAAAAAATATAAGAAAAGAAAAAAATGAAAAACTGCACAAACATGAATGAATGAGCCGAAAGTGAAGTTAGAAAAGCAGTTTGCAAATATTGGGTTTTAAGAGTTGAGTCTAAAACACAAAAGTTTAAATGAGGCAAAACGGTACGATATTGTATCCCTTTGCCCCGCTGAATTGAATATTGAAATTTATGCGCCACTGCTCTTGCCAATAATTTAACTTTTTTGCATTAAAATATTTGCGCAAACAAGCAGCAGCCTAGCACAGCCTAGCGTTAACGCTTTAAATGTGGGCGTTTGCCGCATGTAGCGTAGGGAAATGCCTTTTAATGGCCACGTTTTCCGGTTGCTACTAAATTTTTTTTTCGGTTTTTGTTTCTTGTGAATTGTTGCTTAGTGCCTACTTTATGCTCTTTAAACTAAACTAAAGCACAATTTAATTTATGTGCGCGCTTTATGTGGCTCAGCCCATTTTATGGTGTGGTATAGTTCTTTATCATGCCACAGTGTTGCCATGCTAAAGGCATTTATTTATGCAATGATTTTTCAATTTTGTGTTTTTTTTTTTTTGTATTTTGCTCTCTTCTCCACTTGCCCCCGTGCTGGCATTGAATTTCCGCCATTTATTTATGCATAATTTTTACGAGCTGCTTGCTTTGTCAAGTTTTCAGCCTTTAGCCAGGCACTCAGTCAGTCAGAAAGTAGAGTTTCTGCTTAAATTGTTGTTGTTTCAATGCTTTTGCTGTGCATTGTGTTAACATTTTAATAGGCAACATTTTTTATTGAATTTTTCTTGTTGTTCGGCCCACAAAAATTATGCTGTCGTCGGTTTTATTGTAGCCATTGACAATTTGTACCTTTTCTGCCAGTTTGCTGGTTGCCTTTTATTCTGGCGTTGATTTGTCATAAATTTGAATTTTTTAAAAATTTTTGTTGGCTTTGATGAAAATTTGTTGAAAATTAGACCATTTTCTTTTTTAGCTTATTTTGCATTTCTTGCGCCTAAACATATTTGAATTTTATTCAAATTGCTCAAAACGAGCTAATATAAAATTTCAAATATCCTTCTTTTTAAGTCAAGACATGCACAGCAAAAACAAATTGTTGTTTTACATAAAGTTTATATTATGCCTTATTTTTGGCTACAAAATTACATGCATAAAAATTGGTATAAATCAGCATTATTACAAGGCTTGGGTTATTTGATGTTGCCTTAGGCTAAGAGCTAATTTGGCACTTTTATTGGCTCTACATAACTTAAAATGTCGAAGAAATATTTGTTAAAATAAAATATAAATGCAAAAATTTTGCACTAGCTTGTTAATTAAATTTTAATGTATTAATTTTCAACTTCATAAAAAACGCTTAATTAGTCGTTATACAGCAACTTTAACAGTCATTACATTCAATCACTTCCTACGTCTGTGAGCTTACAAAATAATTACTGTGTTAATCATTATTTTTTTCTTTTTATAGCAGCTCGTTAAAAGAAAAAAACCTTCCTAAAAGCTGACACAAGCGTTATTTGACCGAATTTGCTTAAAATGAGGCTCAAGACAGCGCTCATTAAATCGAAATTTATAGCGGCTAGCTTGACTTTATTTTACAACGTTATTGTTATGAACACTTTTTATTAGTTTTAAAACAAAAGAAAACAAAAATTTAGCCACACATTTTGTCATGAGGTATCTTTTATAAACTCGTAAGTTTACGAGCTGTCGTAAAGCATTTAATAATGTTTGCATTTTGTGATGTTGCTTATAGCAGGGCAACACTGACGTTCATGCTCTCGCTCTGCCATGCGAGTAAGTGCTCTCTTTAACACTCTTTGTCATTAACCCTTTTAAGTTAAACCTTAACATGTGGAAAAATTATTTTGTGCATATTTCTCAAATGTTTTAGACATTCCGAAGATACGACAAACAAACAAGAAAACATAACTCTGAGAGGGACCGGAGGGCACGGTTCTAAACCGTTGTATGAATTGTTACTCGTAATTTTACTACATTCAGATTTTCTTTGCTTTCACACTAAAAATTATTAATTATATATGATGATGAGGTCGCGGAAAAAGTCATTTAACGCGGGACATGACATTGGCCGTTTATTAAATCGACTTTTTTATAATTTTATATTTTAGTAAATATTCTAAAGATTCTAAGAAAAAAATTTCATGGAAAAATTCTTACGGGTTCAAAATTTACAGCCGAATTAGTGAAAGCGCATTTTTCTTTTTCTTTGCATTTTTCTTTGTTCACAAACTTTGAACGCGTTTATCTCGAAATCATGTTTTTCGTACTGGTTGCTGCACTAGAGGGTTCATTTTTTGACGAAATTATTTTTTCTTTTGTATTTTTTTAAACTTGATTCGCTATAGTATGAAACGAGCTTTTTTCAAATTTTTTTTCGATTTGTTATGAATTTTTTAGTCAATATTTTTTTCGAAAAAACACACTTTCACATTTGGAACATCACCAAAGTTTGAAAAAAATTTAAAAAAAAGCTCCTCTCATACGATAACCAATTTTGTTAAGATTTAAAAAGTGATTTGTTTCCAGATAGCACAATTTTTGCTGCTCGGTTTTTGGTTTTTTTCTCTGCCGCCAGTTTGGAGCTCTATAAAACCATGTTGGAGTAAAAACAATATTTTTTGAATTTTCTTTTTGTAATTTGTTCAATTCTCTACAATAATAAAAAATTTTGGAAACATTTTTGTTTTTGACTGAGTTATGAATTTTGAAAAAAGGTCTGTTTTCTCTGCCGCTAATGTTGACAGCAGTGATAAATTTTCGTTGCTGCGCGGTCAACGCTACTTGAAGAACGTTTTGCTAACAAACTACTAGGAAAAGCGGGTTGACTTTGCGGTGACTAGTTTTTAACCCCATAGTTTAGGCTAGTTTAGAAGGGTCGGGCATCGTTCAGGTGTTTCTATGGGCGCCTATTGGTCCATTACGAATCCCTCATTTGCTTAAATTTAAAACATTAGTTGTGGTACCCTATACATTTTTTCCTGTGCTCTGTGATCGTTAGCTTCTCCAAATTTTTTAAAGTTTCTTTTCTGTACATTAGAATTTACGAAGTATTTACACATTTTTTTCTGTTCACATTTGTTTCTTTGTCAATTAATTGGCCACCATCCCGATTGTGGAATGTCTGGATTTCCAATTTTTTCTAAAGCAGCAGAGTCTTAGTTCTATTCTCGTTAATTACTGACTAGATCCATCTAGATTTAATTAATTTTTAAAATTTTTTGAATGATTTAAAAGTAATCATATTTTTATTACATGGTACCAGTATTTAAGGTACCATGTGTGTAGTGCACTGCAGATTATACAGGTAATAAGAAGTTTTTAAAATTTTATATCAAAACCTTTACTACTCTAAACAAAGTTTTTTTAAATCACTTGATATTATTTCTACGTGAGTTCACTTTTGTTTTTATAATAACCACAGGGTTAATTCTCTCTCCGGTATTTAAGAGAGGATCAAGCTGCTTTCGTCCAATAACCCAATAGGAAAAAGTTCTGACACTATAGCGACATTGTATGCACGTAATGATTACTTTATTACAGAACAGAAGAGGATTTTGGCAGGACAAAAATTTTAACAACTACTATTTAGGTCTCTGTTTTGGACAAGTAGGAGGACAAAGATAAGGCGAAAATAATCCACTTTTATAAATTTTATTCTCTTAGTTTCATTCTTTTTATTGTAAAATTTCCAATAAAAAGGTTTCAACCTGCTTAGTTCTTTACTCAAGAAGTATGGCAGGCATGAAGTTTTATCGCTTGTTTTGTGGAATCGATTTTTAAGCTTGAGTAAATTTTTAATTATTTCAGTAATGCAGAAACTGTCTATATTCTCAGATTCAAACCTTTTCTACAATTTTCGGGAGGCAAAATTTAAGTTCGAATGCTTCACTTTTCGCAAAGTACTTGGTTCAAGGTCCATTCACAAGGTCAATACTTTCGTACTTTTAATATCTTTCATGACCTTGTAATTTTTGAAATATTTTAATGTTACTTTGTCCTAATCTTACTAGCTCAATCTCTACGTATACAAAGTGTAAATAAGAAAGGCTTTAATTATTAGAATTATATTAAGAGTTATAGAATTATATTAAGACTAGACCATGGTTTTGATAAAGAATCATTGTGGGACGCCTCACTGCTGTCAAATAGACCTTTCCAAATTGCCTTAAGGCATTAGGTCACTGTAGACGCCTGAAAAATAAACATACATACTTTGAATTTTTTTTCAGAAATGCTAAGCAATAAATCAAGATTCCAAAAATGGGTGTTTATTATACATATCAGTGACAGTAAACAATAATTTTGTAAAATGTTAAATTTCAAAATGGCGGCTGGGCAGCGTTTTTGGGATGACATCTTGGTTTTTTAACAGGTCCACGGGTGAACAAATTACTCCTGTAATTTTTGAAATACAAAAATTCAATTAATTTTTTTTATATATATAATATCGACGACAGAAGTAAGTGGTGACCGTGGCATGCAGGTTAAGTGTGTGGCTTAGCATGCTCAGAGCCCGGGTTCGATCCCCAGCCGCAGCGAAAAGTTTCTTCAATAAAAAATTGTTCTGATCGGTTACCACCTCTCTGCAGACAATGGCAAACCTCAGAGAGTAAATAATGTCATGTTAAGCTTCTAGAGAACATGAACTTTAGCCGTTCGGAGTCGGCATAAAACATGTAGGTCCAAAAATCATCAAATTATTGTTAAAAACAAATAAACTTTTCAATTTAAAAAAAAATCCTACGTACTTCCATACACAATATATTTTTCAAGATATATTCCAAGTTTTAAGTGAATTGGTTGAAAAATCTCTGAGTTATGTTTTCGGCAAACTTTATAAATGCAGTTTTGAGATAAACGCGTTTGAAGTTTTGATTAGTAGAAATGCCGACCAGGCGGTCCTGTACTAAAATTCAAGTGCTTGGAAATTTTTCCCGGCCATCATCTTTTGAGACATAATTTTTGAGGTCATAAGGAATCATTAAAAAAAAAATTTGTTGATTTTTCGAAACTTCTAGAGTGGCCTAACGCCATAGTCAACAATATGCACACAGAAAGACGTTTTCATATTCTTGCATTCCATTTCCTTGTTAGCACAATACAAGCGACATTCAAAATGTCACATAGACGTCACACATCAGCAGGGTCATGTCTCAGGCAGGCCTGTGCGAGTAGTTAGATTTTCGAATAACTCGGCTCGAATTGAGTCAAGTAATTCGAATCCAAATTTGTATCAAATAACTTGAGTCTAAAAATAGAGTTGAGTCAAATAATTCGATTCCAAATTTGTATCAAATAACTTGAGTCTAAAAATAGAGTTCAGTCGTTAATTGACAGAAAATTCGTTATGATTTAAATATCAATTAAAAATTTGATGTTTTTTATAACTTTTCTGAAATTTTTGGAGGTTCAATTTTCGTAAGTGCTATCTCTTTGTTTTAATATTTTGGTCTCCCTTTGATATTCATAAAAATATTTGTTTGTCTGTATCGCTTCGTATTTGCTGAATGAATTTATTGTTAGGTTATTCTGAAATACTAACAAAAGGTTCGGATTCAGTGAAATATTTTATGCTTATCCACTTCATAGTCGAATTCGTTGAAATTAGCTAGAAGTTAGGTGACAACCCTAACCATCATCTTGAATTTTAAAATTCTGACATCAAATTTGAAATGTCTTCCATATTACATATTTCATATCTTAAGTTCCATTAGGCCTCAATTCCTACTGGGTATGTATAATTGAGGTAGAGTTGAGAGAGCAGTTGAGAACATGTAAGAGAAAAACTTTAGTTAAATGATAATTACTCGAGTTACTCGTAATTAAGTGTTGTTTGAAAAACCGAATAACTAGAATTTAATATCGACTCGAGTTCCAATACTTAAAAAATTTCAAACTTTGAACAAAAAAGCGCAAATATTCGCGGTCTTGTTCAAACAGCTGCCATTTTTTAAAAAAAATTTTATTTTAATTTCCTTAGTTCAGAAAATAGCGTCATTTTGATTTATTAAGAAACTTTGTTTAGAACACCAAAAGTTTTGGAATCATGTCAAGAAGGACGCATCCTTTCCAAGAATACTGTTCAAGTTGTTAAAGGCTCTCAAGGCAAAAATAACTGCCTGATTTTTTTGTTATAGTTTTTCTTTAGTTATCAGTACGAAGAAGATAATTATAAAACCTCATACAAATCCATTAATCATCATTTATCATATGTCATGATATATATTATAAATTAAGCCATCTTTTAGACAAAATCATCGCCATCATTAGATTGTTGATCTATTTTTATTTTATATATTAACGTGTTGATAAAATTTATCATTGCTTGACTTCATCATTACTTCATCAGAGTTTTACTAATACTTAAACCTTTTCACACATTTTTACCCACAAATAATTTCCTTTTGTTGATTCCTTTGTCCTTAAAGGAAATCTATTTTTATTTTGTGCTAGTCATCAAGAAGGCAAATAAAAACATAAGCATTTCTTTTGATTGGACATAGTGGGTGTACATAAGATGGTCCTGGTTTCGGTTATTTTTTTTTTTTTGTCATGTTTGTGTAACTGCTTTTTCTACTGCTACCATTACCACTGCCACTCTGCTACGGCTTTTTTTCACTACATTTATTTTTAGTCTACCTTATTTTGTTAGCAATCAACTCCGTGTCTTTGTGTCTGTGTGTCACACAAAATTATGTACAGAGAATAAGTCATGATTTCCGTTATAAGCTGCATTTCGCCTAGATCGAAGAAATGTTTATAAATATATGTTGGACCTCGGTGACAGTGCTTCCAACACAAGCTTGCTGTGTTCAATTTACACTCTGAGCACACAAACCTTATATAAACATATAGACGCACATACACACACATATGTATTTTTTTCTAGCCACATATTTTAGCCACTATCTGGTACATATCTACAAAATCTTATTAAGCTATATTTTTGTTTTACATTAACCATGATACTCCCATGTCTCGTACCTTCTTTCGTTTTTTTTGTTTTTTTTTTTTTTTTTTTTGTTTTGTTGTAGTGTCCTTTACATTCTTTTTCATTTTCATTACCATTTTTGTTGGGTGTGAAAATAACAAAAACCAAACTTTAAGCCAATTCGCAGAAACCTCGTCGAGCAAAAGTTGTATTGTTCGAAAAGGCAAGAAAAAAGGGAATACAAAAAGAAACGAAAGCTAGAAAAAAAAGGCAACTAAAAATATATCGAAAACTCAAGCACTTGGTGGTTGATAGATAAAACAACAACAAAAACCAAAACAACAACAACAACACGATTATAAATAATATAAAGAAAAACAGAGAAAAAGTTAAAAAAAAAAAACTAATAAAAAGTTATGCTACAGACCATTTTCTTCTTAGCCTTTATAAGCAGCTCGCAAAGGATAGCAAACACGCACCCACACCCACACACATATATATATATTCTCTGTTTACACTATAGAAAGTTGATTTAGCAGACACAACAACAAATAGCAAACGTTTAAGCGAAAAAGTTCTTCGATTATCGATTTACGAGATACAACTTACAGCATACATATTTGTACGTGTTAACATATATACATGCATACAAACATACTTGCAAATATGCACACAAACATGCATGCTTGTATGCATCATGACTTTATAACTTGACATTTTACTGTTGCTGCTTTTATTTTTGTTGTTTTTGTTGCTGTTGTTGCCAGAGATAATCGCTGCAACCATTGCTGCATGTTGCACAAAAGCTCTGCAAAACTTAATTTTCAGCGTATTTTTGTTCTGTTACTGGCTCCAGCTGTGTTGTTATTCTTGTTCTCTGTGCTACTCGTATATCCCGGCATGCTCTCTACCTCGAGGGAACCATTCGTTACCAGCACCTGACTGGGAAATGTTTTTTAAATTTTTTTCTTTTTTTTGTGTTACATAAATTGAGCAGCATTCGTTCTATTTCAAAAATTTCACCATCGCACTCAAATTTTAACGATTTAAAACAAAATATTGTTATTTCAATATTTTGAAATATTGTAATATTGTGATTTGTTACAAAATTTACAATTTCTAAAACTCTTTTTATATTAATATCTTAGATGGCAATATTTCCTCTTCGATCTCTTTGTTTTCATAATATTGCTATGATACAGACCCATTTATTTTTTTGTTTTTTTTTTTTTAAGAGCAACTAAGCTCTAATTATTTTATTTATATTAAGTGTTCTTATTTTAAGGGTGCTTTTCTGAAGAGGCTTTGTATTTTTTGAAATCAAGCAGACAAAATTATTTTTCATTGCAAATGCATTTGAAGTAGTGAAACGTGAGTGACACATACATTTTTGTTTTTTTTATTAGCAATGAAAGAAGATAACGAAAACATCAAGAAAAAGTAAAAGCCGACCACAAAAGAACGTATGAAAAAATATAGAGAAAAATTATAGTTAAATCCTGATTCATATAAAAAAACAAAAACTACGTGAAGATTCCTTGACGGAATTGGCCAGACCTATGGTCAAATTTGACACGGTATTGGATTTTAAATGAAAGTAAGGATCAACGAATTAGGCTTAGTAATATATATGCAGATTTCTTAAAAAGTTTTTGAGTTGTTTTTATATTATGAATTATTTTTTAGTTATATTATGCTTTACATCTTTCCTCTTTCAATAAAAATTCTTTTTTCGTTTTTGTATAAAAATGTACTTAATATTAAGAAAACACTTTTTTTACGAAATATGCTTTATAAATTATTAGAAAAAACCAAATTTTTCCCTCCAGTTAAAATTTCTACTCAATTTCGTTACAGAAAATTATTTTATTCTTTATATTAACTCAAACAATTCGCAGATTTAAAGGAACTTGTAAGAAGAAGTCGAAAAATACAAATCGCCCAGAAACGTGAGTGACGTACGATTTAAATATAGTTTCTTCGAAATGTGTACATATATATAAAACTTTTTGGACTAACTCATAAAAGTGAGCTTTAAACTTATTATAAACATATAATTTTATGTTAAAAGCTTTTATGTTTAATGGAGTAAAATTTATGTTTACTGCTATGATTGAAACGTGAGTGACTCTGGATTTGCCGACCAGTAAATGGGAAAATTAAGAAATATGTCATATACGAAGAAAGTGCTGTTATTGAGATATTTTTAACGAATATAAATGCGTTCAAATTTGTGAACTCCTGAGGTAAGTTCAAGTGAATAATATTTTAGTAATTATTTGAAATATTATAGTACAAAATGTAGATTCTTCTTGTTTACTTTCAATGAATTTCGTCCTAAATATTAAAAAATGAATTAAAAAAATTATATATTTTTCTAAGAAATTTAAAAAAAAAAATTCACGAAAATATTTACATTTTAATTAGAAGGGCTTTCGAGAAATTCGAGTACCCGGGCTACCCGGGTAGTTTCGGATATAAACGAGCATTTCGAGCTATCTGGGTAATTCAAGCTACCCGGGTATTTCAAACTACCGGTATTGTCCGATGTCCGATTACCCGGGTTTTCGAGCTACCCGGGTTTATTTCTCGTATCGAGCGCAAGAGTGCCCTGCAAGCCCGAAAAAACTCGAAAAAAATTGAGAGCTCTATTAATTAGTAATGAAAACTCCAGAGATGGAGAATACTGTTTAGAAAAAAGCATTTAAACAATTATAAAAAAAAAATTTCTATGTATAGTGTATAAGGAAGAATATAACATTCGCGGCAGAGAAAATAGACCTTTTTTAAAACTTCATAACGGTGTCAAAAACAAAAATTTTTCCAAAATTTTTATTATTTCTTATTATTGTAGAGAAGTGAACAAATTACAAGAAAAAAAATTCAAAAAATATAGTTTTCACTCCAACATGGTTTTTTAGAGCTCCAAACTGGCGGTAGAGAAAAAAACGGGGCCTCGTGGTTGTAGCGCTGGGAGTCGATAAAATTGTCCGATCTCGAAAAAAAATTACTTTTTAAATCTTAACAAAATTGGTTATCGTATGACAAGATTTTTTTTTTTACAATTTTTTTTTTTTCAAGTTTTGGTGATGTTCCAAATTGGAAAGTGTGTTTTTTCGAAAAAAATATTGTCTTTAAAAATTCATAAAAAATCTACACAAAAATATTATAACAAAAAGCTCGTGTCATACGATGGCGAATAAAGTTTTAAAAAATACAAAAAAAAAAAAAAATTTCGTCAAAAATGAACCCGCTAGTGTCGCAAACAGTACGAAAAACATGGTTTCGAGATAAACGCGTTCAAAGTTTGTGAACAAAGAAAAAAAAGGCGAAAATTAAAAATGCGCTCTCACTAATCTGGCTATGACTTTTGAACCCGTAAGAATTTTGCCATGAAATTTTTTTTCTTAGAATTTTAAGAATATTTGCTAAAATACAAAATTATTTAAAAGTCGAATTATGTTCGATTTAAAAAAACGGCCAATGTCAGGGACATTTTTTTTTTTTAAATTTAATTTAATTTATTGAGTCTTTTTTCCAATCGAATACAGTAAGGACAATTTATATTTAATGATTATAAGGTAGATAACTTAGAATTATGATTGTGTTATTCTAAGGAGTTAAGAATGAGTAAGCAACATGCTTTGTTTTTCTTTTGATTGAAATAGATACATGAATGTGTTTTGTTTTCTTTAAGTTGGTACTGATTGCTCTCGGCATTAGTGAGTATCATTGAGACGTGTTGTCTCTGTTATACAAAAGTAAGCTTACAAACTAAACAAACAAACACTTAAAACTACCCTTAAATCTAAATTCAATCACCGTAGGTGTTGTGTTACAAGAGAACATGTACATTAGCCAGAATAGAATTTAATAATAAACAATATAATTGAATTTATTATGACAATATATTGATTTGTACGCAATATAATTTTATATGTGTTTTTTGACATGATTCAGTTATGATTAACCCCTGTGGGTGCCAGGTATAGATTTAGCAAAAAATTGAGGTAACAGTGGAGTGTCGAAGTTAAGATCTGTTTCGATCTCTTCATTTAATAAACCAATAGGAGATAGATAGTTAACTGAGGACCAGCTGAACTGTTTTTGGAAGTTAAAGGTATCTTTTAATAATTCGTTGTCATGGAATTGCAGTTTATCAATAAATTTTTTTTGTAAAGATAAAGCATAGCGGCATATTGGATTAATCATAGCTTTTTTGTAAATGAATTTATTTGAATATCGTTTGTTAAAAGATTCAAAGTTTTTATTAACACAACGTCTTAAAATTTTCCGTTCTAGAACTTCGAATTCATTGGCTACCGTTGGCGATATTGAGAACCAGATAGGAAATGCGTATAGCAAAACTGAACGTATGCTTACTTTATAGATCAGAAGCTTTGTTTTTTGACTAAGGTATTTGTTATTCAAAAGTATAGAAAACATGCCTGTTAATTTGTGAGCTTTTCTTAAATTTTCTCTTGCGTGCTTATTGAATTTAAGAAGATTGTTAAATTCTATGCCCAAATATTTAATGTTGTTTTTGAAGTTTATTTCCGTATTATTTAAGAGAAGCTTCAAATTTTTGCTTTCTGGAGTAACAGTTTTTCCACATTTACCAGACGCATTTCTTATGCAAATAGCCTCGGATTTAGAGATATTGATTCGAATACCCCAGTTGGTGTAAAAATCATTGATGATTTGTAGGTGTCTGGAGACCTTATTTACCGCAGCTAGAGGAGATTTGTGATGTGCAAAAACTAGACAATCATCAGCATATAAGATACCTCTTGAGTCAGACATTATGTGGGGGAAATCATGAATAAAAATATTAAAGAAGTGTGGAGCCAGCACTGAGCCCTGGGGAACGCCACTCTTAACTGAGCCGAAATTTGAATTTGAGTTATTTATTTGAACACAGAATTTACGATTGCAAAAAAAACTTCGAAATAATTTTAATAAAAATGGATCAAAACCTAAATTAATGAGTTTAAAAAGAATTCCATCTTGGAAAGCTTTGTCGAAAGCCTTTTCTATGTCTAAAGAGATTGCGACAGTGCATTTTTTTTGACGAAGGTTACGAATAATTTTGTCGTGGAAAAGAAGTAAAGCATGAGTAGTGGAGTGTCCTTTTTTGAATCCGAATTGGAAGGGAGGGATGTAATCATCTCCAAGATTTAATTCCATTTTTAGTTTTAAAATATGTTCGAAAATCTTTCCAAGATTTGAAAGCATTGAAATCGGCCGAAAGTTATTTATGTCGATATTGTTTGGTTTTTTTTTATTGGAATTATGTTGGCTTTTTTCCATTTATTCGGAAAGTAACCATTATTTAAACAATTATTAAATAAAATAGTTGAAAAATTTAGTGCTAATGGAGGAAATTTTTTTATAATAAAGTTTGAAATTTTGTCTAGTCCTGAAGATTTTTTGTTGTTAAGATTTTTTAAAATGGTTCCGATAGTTTGGGTTTTAATAAAATGAAATGTGTCATTATTATTGAGAGAATTAAAGTTATCATTGAAATTATTAATCGTAGTGGGCAGGTTCGATAAGCTGGCTGACACTGAGGATTTTATATCAAGTAGATCTGATCTTTGTGGAATAATTTCTGAGTAAACTTGTTCGAAATGCTGGCGAAACTTCTCAAGTTTATCATTGTTATCTTGAATGATGATATCATTACAGGAGATCACTGAGCATTGTGAATTTTTATTTTTACTAACAATTTTATAAATTTGTTTGTAAGCAGTTGGGCCCGGTTTGATGCGTGCTAGTTTTTTTTTCGAATTCATTGGCTTGTTCGATTTGAACTTGCTCTTTGATGATGACTTTAAGAAGTTTAATTTGGTTGGATAACAGTTTATATTCATCGTTAATCCGATTAAAATTTCTATGAAAAATTTTTTTTAAATTTTTCTGCCAGGAGTGTTTGATTTTGAAAAGTTTTTTAACGCTATCCCATGATATAATTACTCCAAGGTAGCATTGACGTTTCTGTTGGAAACGGACTTTTGTCAAAAAATATAACAAGAAAGAGAGCGCTCACAATCCGTCATAGCATACAATTAATTTTCTCTGGTCACATTCAGCATACCCAACAGTTGCCAACTGCTTAGTCAAAACTTGATGCACATAAATATGAAGTTGCGCATTAAAATGCATTTAAAAATAGAAAATTTTGAATTTTTCGGTAAAATTTCCATTCGTATTTGATACAAAGCTTGATATTTCATAAACTTGACAATTTTTCTGAAACTTCAATACCGATAATAGCGCTCCCCGATGTGTTGCTGTCACAACAGTTGATACAGCTGAATGTGGCCAACGAATATAACAACGAACAGCTGTTTTTGACAAGAGTTCGTTTACTTGTAGCTGAGAGAATCAACATATGTCAACACTACCTGGTAAAATTATTCTATCATGACGCTATCCGAAATGAAATATTTGTTTCTTTTATATTCAAAAGTTTCTGAGTGCAAGGAGATTGTAGAACCAATTATAGCTGTGAATTTATTGATATACTCGTCTATGTCAGAGTTTTGTAAATTTATGTTGTTTGGTGGGAAGTTTTCGGCTAGAGCAATTTCCAGATCTTGGCCGAAGATGGACCAATTAGTTTTTTTAAAAGAGGTGACAAACTGTGGACTTTCAAGAATAAATTCGACATCTGTAAGGTTAATTTTAAGAAGAATCGGGAAGTGATCAGAGAATGAAGCTAAAGTGGAAATAGTGAAATTTTGGTTGATTAAATCGATTAGATTTGGGCTAATTAAAAAGTGATCAAGAAAGGAGGCAGCAGAAGGAAAAGACGGCCTGCTATCAGAGACGCGAGTAAAATCGAGTGTGTAATTTTGCAGCCAGTTTTGGAGTGTTTTGCCGTTACTGTTGTCAAAATTGTCGCCCCAGAGAGAATTTCTTGAGTTGAGGTCGCCACCGATAATCGTGGCCTCAAAATTTTTTGAGAGTTTTAGGATTTCGCAAAGACTTGAATACAATTGAGCCGATGGGAAGTTACGAGGTATATAAACGGACCCAAGTAAAAGAGATTTATGGGATCTATGTCCGGATAAGTTGAGTTTAATAAAGATGTGTGGAAAAGTGACTCCTTGTAGTGTGACTCGAGAAAAACTGAAGTTCTTTTTTAAAATAATGGCTACTCCAGTAGGGGAATTGTCGTAAATACAGTTATGTTCTTCTAAGAATACTTTTGGGTTTCGTAAATGACATTCTTGGATGAATCCAAAATCTATATCGTGATTTTTAAGGAGATTTAATAATTCTATTTTTCGACTCGTGGCTACAAGAGATCTGACGTTGAATGTAATAAGCTTAGTATTACGGACCATAAGAATTTTTAATTTGAGTCAGTAGATCTAAAACTGTGCTTTAGCCTGCTCACAAGGTATGGTTCTATAATTGTTCATAAATTTTCGAATTTTTTGTTCCAGAGTAAGTTGCTCCGGAATAAGGAAGTAATCTGTAAGTTTGAGGAACTCATTTATTATCGGGGGTCGAGAAATGGAGTTGGAATGATTGCCAAAATGCTGGTCGTCCTGCGCTTTGAAGAGGCTTGCGAAGGACTTTTTAGGGTTAAAAAGACTTGAATTAGTGATAGCTTGCATTGTGTTCTTTTTCGCAGCTAATTTAAAGGCAGCAGTTTCTTTTAATTTTTGTTTTTTATTAAGAAGAAATTTTTGATAAACTTAGCATCCTCTCCAATTCGCAGGATGACCAAACTTTTGGCAATTATTACAATATGGGTTAGAATTTTCAACCCTGTTAAGAGGGCATTCTCCCGGATTGTGGTTATCATTGCATTTAATGCAAACGTATTGCCGGTTGCAGTTGCGTGCAATGTGCCCCCAGGGACATGACTTAATCAAAGAGGGCATAGTTTTTTAAGTGTAAATAAAATTTTCATTTATTTTGTAAGGTTCACTTAATAATTAACTGAAAGAATATTTAAAAAAACATTTTAAAAAGGTCAGTTATTTCTGGGACAGTCTTTATTACCATTACAATTACAATATCACATTTCATCGATATTCAACTGCTCTTTCTATTTTTGTCCATTGCTTGTATGTGCTCAATGCACTGTGCAGCGTTTTAAAATTTCAACATGTGAATAATTTTACTCATGCAGCGTTTTTATTGAAATTTATTTGTTCTAAAGTAGCAGTTTTTTAACCCATTATTGAGTTTTAGCATTGATTTTAATTCAGAAATGAAATTGCAATTGCTACGGTGTACTTTATAAATTACTCTGTAAGATTGAACTTAAAACACTGCTCTCAGCTAGTTGTCATAGCAAATAACCGTTATTTTCTCTTTCAGTACTTTTCTGTTGTTAACACTTGCAGCGCATGGTACAAAAATACAGGTAGCAATGACAAGTGTTGATTTTCTCATCTACAAGTAAACGAGTTCCTGTCAAAAACAGCTGTTCATTGTTAAATGCATTGGCCACATTCAGCTGTGTCAACTGTTGTGGCAGTGACACATTTGGGAGCGCTGTTATATCAGAAAAGTTGTCTAGTTGATGAAATTTGAAGCTTTGTATCAAATACCAATGGAAATTTTACCCACAAATAAAAACTTTTCTATTTTTAAATGCATTTTAATGCGCAACTTGCATCAAGTTTTGACTTAACAGTTGCCAACTCTTGAGTACGCTGAATATCACCAATGAAAATTAATTATATGCAATGATGGATTGTGAGCGCTCTCTTCTTTGTTATATTTTTTGACAGATGTTTGTTTCCAACAGAAACGTCAACACTAACTTGTAGTTATTATATCATGCTTGATCCATTACAATTTTACCACACAAGACTTTAACATGTTCTCTTAATTATCTATCTTATCTCTTCTTTGTGTAAAGCCATAACATTTGTATACTTAGATTATATTTATGACCAGGGTTGCCAACGAAAAAAATATAAAATAAAAAAAATATATAAAATATAAATAAAATTTAATATTACAAATATTATATACATAAAAAAAAACTACCAAACTGAATACAAAACTACCAAATCAATTAAAGCTCTTTTCGGAATACTGTAAAAATCTTGTCATGCTTACATTTATATTAACTTTCTATTGTATATCAAACAATCGTTAATAAAAAGTTAAATTTTTTATTATAATTCCATTTTAAAAACATAAATAAAATCTCAATAATTTCCAAATACGGGCATTCCACGCCCTATACAAGTCATGATTGGCTTCATGATCTTCGATTGGCTTGAAATTTTTGCTAAAGGTTCTTTTTTCACTTATAAGATTATTAGATAAGTTATTTGTTTTTTATCGCCACTTTTTCAAAAGTTATGGTGATACAAATTTTTAATAAAAGTACATGTCTTGAAAAAAGAGTCATTTCCAAGAAATCATAACTACATCATCTGTTATACTATTTAAGAGAAAAGCTATTTAAAAAAAAAAATCGCGTGTAGCAACGTACACGTGGCAGAAGTAAAACTTCTTTAACAGTAAGAAATAAGAGAGATTTTAGTGTGAAATAGAGAGAGAAAGTATCTGAAAAGAAATTCAATCAATACGAAATGGAATAATAATTTGTTGATTCAATATTTGCATCCAGGGACCGTACCGGCTATGGTTTTTGTGTCACATATTAACTTTTATCTCTTAATTTTTATTTTTTCCGACAAAAATAACAGTTTTTTGTGCCTTATAGTTTTTTTGTGCAAAAATAACAGTTATTTTCTGCCGTTTATTTTTTCGGCCAAAAATATCAGGTAATTTATATTTGTTCAAGTCATTTTACCGATAAAAAAATTTTGATATTATTATTTTCATCTCATCGGTGAGACATTTTACACATGGTGCCAACAGTTCAATCTGCCAAGCGGCCTTTAAGAAAACACAAATTGCTTAATATTTTTGACCGATAAAATAAAAGTCAAAAGTAACCTTTATTTTTCTTCGAAATATACTAGGCAAGAAATTAACTTTTAAAGAATCAATTTCAAATTTAAAAGCGACTTAATATTCGTGAGGCTGAGGACATTTGTAACATAATAGTATATTTAAAAAAGTCTTTCGACAATTTTTTTCATTTGAAAATTGTAAAATAACAGTTATTTTCGGTACTTGTTTTAGTTCAGTTGGTGTTTTAGTTGCTTTCGAATGTCTTCTCAACATTGTTACTTTTTGAATGCTGGATTGCATTTGCATAGTACTCTTTGAAGGAGCCTCCGAAAGCAGAGTCAAATCTTGTTCATTATTACCTCCTGCTACCTGATCATAATAATTGCTATGTTGATAGAGGGCCTCATAAAGCAGCGAACGTTGATTGTTGAGTGCATCAACTTGGTTGGCTTTAAAATTTTGTTGAGATGCATCAGTGTGTTTTTTGGGGATTGGTTCTTTGTAGATTCACCAAAATACACTGATCTTTCGTAAAAATGCATTTTGAAACTCAGCCGTTGTTGCAATCACCTTACCTTCATCATTAGAGGCAGCCCCAGCTGCGGCTGTAATCTTAAGAGCTCTAATTCGCTCTCTATATTCACGAACGCGTTCGGCTCCTGTTTTAGCTATTTTTCTATTTTTTTTCCGTGCATACTTTTAGAATGAAAATTAGTGTCACGGTTATGTTAATAATGTAATGTTAATGTTAATGTAATGTTAATGATAATTATGTTATTTTCAGTATGTTACGCGTTCAGTTTCAATTAGATTTTGTTTGGCTGTTTATCATGTGCCTACGTGGCATAAAGGAATAGATTCCGGCTCATAAGCAACGATGTTCGGGGTTCAATTCTCGGCAGAGGCAATAATTTTTTTTAATTTTCATATGAATTGAAAACGTTAGCCTAGCGTCACGAAGAAGAGACCTTGAATTTCACTCGCCGCCAAAGAAGTTTCACTTCAAAAATAAATACTTTTAGTATTTTTATGCTATAGTTGCCAACTTTTTGTTCATATCTAAAAAAGTGCATCTTTTGTGTTGTTTTTTGTATTTTTTGTAATTTTTTAAGCAGAATATGTTAACTTTCCACCAAGAAAAATTTACAATGATCAAATGATAGGTTTTTCACAATCTCAATTTTTTTTTTCTGGCATACATTTCACTTTATCGTTCATAACTTCTATACCGATTGAGAAATTTATGCAAAATCTTCAACAAAACTGTTTGCCTTATTAGAGTTAAAAAACTTGTTTATATAAAAATAACCTCACACTTGACCTTGGCCCATAAATTTTTATAGTTTCAATATATATGAATTCGAAAAACTAAAATAATAATGGCCGTTTTTAATGATTAATTAAAGTTTAAACATAAACTGAAAATTATCTGACAAACGAAGACATATAAAACAAAATAACACCAAAAAAAAAAAAAAAAAAAAAAGATTAAACGAAAAATATTTTCCAATACTTTTGGCTTATTCCTAGTTTTGCCATTCTTAAGAAATGCTACTGTCACGCCTTTTTTGATTTTCATTTATTTTCTGTGAGTTTTATAAGGTTAAAAATTTTTATAAAATACACAATTGAAAAATCTACCAAATTGAAAAAAATAACCAAAAGCTGATTTGAAAAAAAAAAACTACCAAATTTGGTTGAATTTAACCAAAGTGGCAACGCTGTTTATGACATATGTTATAAAAACACGCTCTCAATCCAAATTTTCTCTCTACTCTAAGTACACTGTTTTTAACCCATAAATGAACTTAGGTCATTTTAAGACCCGAAATGACTTTTACCTGAGTTTTCGTTTTGAAAATGATTTTTAAAATTTTTTTCCGTCTTACTTAGTGCCCATATTCTTAAATTGTTTGAAAATTTTGCCTATTTCTATTTTTGATACTGTTTCATATTCATGTTAGTTCACTTTTGTGAGCATTTTCGTTCATTTTTGTAAAAATTTACACTTCAAGTTTGCATTTTTGGCTAGAAATCAGTGAAAAATTTATCAATCCAAAAAAGAAGAACTTGAAATTGTCGGGGAGACGACGCAGGAGAGATGATAAAATTCAAGAAATATGTTACTGAAATCAACCGAATTCAGTCTTGAGGCTTTCGAAAAAGAAATAAGTGATAATGATGACATGGTTTACGAGACAGAAGAGCATGAAGTTGCTAGCAATTTGCAGGATATTGAAAACATCATTGAGAATATCGTTGATATCAGTTACTCTAAAAGACCCTTCGAGTATCTTGGCAAAGAAGCAGCTGAGGTCCAAAATGACTTGAACTTGATTTGCACGTGACTTGCATTTGACTTGCACTTCTTATTGACCTGACATTTCTTGAATTAAATATATTTCAAGAAAATGTTTATAATTTTTAACTAGAAAATTTTATGTTTACCCAAAGTGGTACTAAATTTTAAGTAGAATTGTTAAAAATAGTCAAAACAAGACTTTCGAAAGCTCTAGGCACAAAATATAAATATAAATTATTTAATTTTGCGCCTGAATAGCGAACAGCCAAAACCAAATATAGATATTGTGGCAATACAAGTAGAAAATTGACCGCATAGATAAAAATAATAGGCCATATATTATGCTTCATAAAGTTGGTAACTTTGTCACTGACAAGCTATACACCCATAGAAACACACTGACACACACACACACACACACACACAGATACGCACTTAACTAATTTATTCGTACAGTGAATTCGGTTTTCTTATCTTATGCATGTTGATATTTCAGACATATACATATATATTTTATATTTTGAAAATAATTTTGTTATGTCCTTTTTTGTGGCCCGTTATCGGGATTTTCTTCAATTCAATTTCATTTGATGTGCCGTTGTAAAAACAACATTTACAACAAAAAGAAACAAAACAAAAAAAAAAATGTAAAAAAAAGCGAAAAGCAATGATTGCTCAGGGCAAGTGGGCAGCAGCAGTTTGAAGGTTGCTGGCTGCCACTCGGAAGTTAGTTACGTAGAGGTGGCAACAGTGGTAGAATTT